>CM032450.1:28200309-28457809 GCA_019049505.1 Pachyrhynchus sulphureomaculatus | reverse complement strand
AACCAGAATGCGGGGTCGACACCTGGAAGGAACCGATCAAAAATTGGGAAGTGCATGTATTGGACCTTTAAGTGAGAAAGAGATAGCCAGTTGAGCGACCAAAAAACCGGTATGAAGCCGAGGAAGGATAAGTCATAACCTAATTATAGGTAAAGGGTGAGCGAGGGAGCGAGAGAGAGAGAGAAAATAATGGAAAATAATGGGAGCAACGAAGAGGAAGATTGTCTAATGAATTAATTATTAATTTATTAATTTCTTGTTGGAATCTGATTGGAGGAAGAGATTGTTTGCAAAAACCAATGAAGACTGGAAGCAACAGGAGGTAGTGAAGGGGTGACGCAAGGTACTGTCAATGGAAGGAAGACAGTAATAACTAAGTGCACAAGATGGCCCAGATAAAGTGGAAGGAATCTGTGGAGCCCAGGATCAACGAGAACCGTAAACAAAGAGAGGAAGGAGGAAAGAAACCCTGGAAATTACAGAGCTGAAAGAGAGAAGACTACCATTTCAATTCAGATGGATCATAAAACACCTGAAGACAGGGAATTATTGTGTGGAGTTGATTTATCGCAGGAGAGGAGGAAACTATATATGCTACTAAGACCATCTAGGTCGGTTCTTTTATTGATATTAAGATGATTCTCCTGGATATAACACATTTCAAGGAATTCTCTCTTGGAAAGATTGTTAGAGAAATGAAGAATTTTGGGTTCCCTGAAATTAAAAGAATGAAGTTCCCCAACTAAGATATATATATATATATATATATATATATATATATATATATATATATATATATATATATATATATATATATACAGTGGTGAACAAAGGTATGGAAACATTTAAATTCCTATCTCTAGTCTTAACATTTAAACGGTTTACAATTACAATATTTATTTATTAATCGTGTACATGCTAACAAACATTTTGAAGACTAAAACAATTATTGTTTATTAGAAATGTGCTTAGTTTTTAACGAAACAAAATTATGCATAAACAAAAGTATGGAAACATTTTTGTTATAAAATAAAAACTCCACTAAGACGACTAAGATGTCGAAAATATCTAATATTTAGTGGGATATCCTTTTGCGTCAATCACTGCTTGACATCTTCTGCCCATAGAGTCTATAAGCCTAGCACAAAAATCGGGTGGTATTTTTTCCCATTCGTATTTTACTGCGATCCAAAGTTCGTTCCGGTTTTTTATATTTCTCATCCTAATTTGTTTATCCAGATAGTGCCAAAGATTCCCTATCGGGTTCAAATCAGGTGATTGTGAAGGCCAGCGCATCACCCGAACCCTTTGTTCAGAAAACCAATTCTCGACCAAGCGAGAAGTGTGTTTTGGGGCATTGTTTTGTTGAAAAATCCATGACAGTGGCAAATCTTCTTCATAAGGAATCAAATTATTTTCCAAGATACATTTCAGCATCCATTCTGTCATTTATCTTTGCCAATGGCCCCGTACTAGACCGTCGAAAACAACCCCATACCATGATATTTCCACCGCGATGTTTGACAGTAGGTACAAGGTATTTTGGGTCATATCTTAGATCAACTGGTCTTCTTACATAATCAGTAGAATCACTTCCAAAGAGATTGAACCTACTTTCGTCACCAAGAGAGACCATTGATTTTGAATCCAGTCCTTATGTTCCTTGGCAAACTTCAAATTCTCTTTTCTGTGACGCTTTGTAAGGAGTGGCTTTTTAACAGCACGCCTACCATGAAGATTTTCAGATAACAGACGATGCCTAATAGTCATGTCTGCCTTAGTTCTTTATTAATAGCAGTTTTCTTGGCAAGACAATGACCCAAACACACATCTCGCTTGGCCAAGAATTGGTTTTCTGAACAAAGGATTCGGGTGATGCACTGGCCTTCACAATCACCTGATTTGAACCCGATAGAGAATCTTTGGCACTATCTGGATAAACAAATTAGGAAAAGAAATATAAAAAACCGGGACGAACTTTGGATCGCATTAAAACAAGAATGGATTTTTGTGCTAGGCTTATTGCCTCTATGGGCAGAAGATGTCAAGCAGTGAATGACGCAAAAGGATATCCCACTAAATATTAAATATTTTCGACATCTTAGTCGTCCTAGTGGAATTTTTATTTTATAACAAAAATGTTTCCATACTTTTGCTTGTGCATAATTTTGTTACATTAAAAACTAAGTACATTTCTAATAAACAATAACTGTTTTAGTCTTCAAAATGTTTGTTAGCATGTACACGATTAATAAATAAATATTGTAATTGTAAACCGTTTAAATGTTAAGACTAGAGATGGAAATTTAAATGTTTCCATGCTTTTGTTCGCCACTGTATACATTCTTCGGTTTTTATTGGGTTTAGGACATTTTGCCCTTGGTTCATGGCATTTTAATTTTTATTTTAGGTCATTGTCAATCTTAAAAAAACAATACACATAAAACATAACAATTTTACGAAATTACATTTAAAACTATGGAACCATTTACAACTCTTAATATCACAACATATTTAAAACTTATCAAAACTACCAGTAATTTTTAACCATAAAACTAACTGTAATTTTTAATAATAACTAACTAACTACATAAATCGGAAGGACAAGTTAATTATTATAAAACAGATTAAATGGACACAAATATACAAAAGATGGATCTACAGCACTAAACAAACATACAACGGATCTAAAACACAACTTCAACTATAATGAAACTAAAATTATAAATAAAGATCCAAATTACCACAAGCTGTCTATAGAAGAAATGATCCCAACTTTAGAAGAAAATAACATCATATACGTGAAATCTAACCTGAATCCCTTGGCTATGATCATATATTAAACATTTTTTTTAATTCTCAAGATACACTTTGTCCTACGTTTTTCTATCTTTCTCCAACCCTTCAAAGTGGGCGTTTGTTCCAGTAATCACCTAATGGTATGGGCCAATTGTTTTTCCGCCGAGTCATTTCTTCATATTCGAAAAATTACTGTTATTTTTGTTAAATTTTAAATATATTGTGTCATATTAAAAGTTTAAAATTGCTTTGTAGTTTTAAATGTTATTTCGTAACATTATTATGTATCAGGCATATTGTTGTGGTAGTGGTGAACGTATTTGTCCCTTTACTTAAATCTAGGTTTGATACTAGGGGAAAGTATAGTAAATAAACTAAACAAATAAAAGTTTGTCTTTTTTGTATTAATATAAATCTACACCACAATACAATGACAACATGAATAAATAAATATATATATTTATATATATATATATATATATATATATATATATATATATATATATATATATATATAGATATATAACTTTTATTTGTTTAGTTTATTTACTATACTTTCCCCTAGAATCAAACCTAAGGGGACAAATACGTACACCACTACCACTACTCGAACGTGGTCCTTATTAATTTAAATTAAAATTACCTTACTAAAACAAAGCAAGTTGCTCATAAAATTGTACTTAGTTTTGGTACAATTAAATTGTGCTATCTCGTTACACTTATGGCCCTTAGGATATAATTTAAGTCCGGAAAACACCCCGTTATCTCTGCACTTAACTTTACATGTATCGCTCTCAAAATGCAAATCACAACATAAAATTTCTGCTACTATCTTATGAGCTTGTATGTATGTAATCCTTTTTAGTTTTACTCATATCTAGAATATGCTAATACTACCTTTAACATTATCATTGCCGATAAATTAAACTGAATTATGTTTACTTGTTATTCTTATTATCTGAGAAATACACTGTCTATTTACAAAACATTTGTATGGCACAAAAAGTTTATTCATTTTAAGTAAAATTACAACGTATTTGCTTTTTTTACTCGTTTTAACAACACCGAAACAATGATAAAATATTATGTTAATATTAATGACATAGGTATGTGTTACTCTTCAACTGCTAATATAAAAAGTATATTTTATATTTTTGTCGCAAGTATAACAGGAAGAATAATTTTCGTTCTGCATACATTTAAAAATCTCTCGCAAGCGCGTCCTTCAAAAAAACGATTTAAGGCTCCCAAGGGCCTTCCCGATAATTTATCCCAAGAATAATTTAAATGTGAAATTTTACAGTACATATTTCCTGTCACATATCTTACGCTTTTTATTGTTATAAATTGGCTATTTAAAATGTAGAGTGTTTAACGGAAAAGCAATTGTACTTCTTACATACTGTAGACACACAGAATATATATAGTTACATTGTCCATTTATCATTCATATATATATATATATATATATATATATATATATATATATATATATATATATATATATATATATATATATATGCTGTTTTGACTAAAACATCGTCACAAATTCTTGGCTCACAGTATATGGGAAGCCAATGCACACCAATAAGTATTTGCACGCCATTTCACTTGACCCATCGTAATTACAAGCATTAACCAGCAACCTACAAACAGTAGCTAGCAACCTAATCTCAAGATCTTTCCGCCTAACTAATAACACCAGCAAACAAGTAAAACTTCAAGAACCACGTAAAAACAAGCCTAGAATTACACTACTCTACCTCAAAAGAACAACAGGCCGAATCAAACGACTTCTACAAAAACAAAATATGTCCACTGAATACAAAACAAATAGAACCTAGGATCATCACTCAAAAATCCTAAACATAAAATAAAGCTAGAAAAATAGGGCGTTCTATGTATCAATTACAAGGAGGGCTGAGGCTTGTCCTATACGAACCAACAGAAGATACCTACAACGCAATTACAACACTACAAAACAAGAACCATCCGCGAGGTTATCGATATTGTGAAAAAAATGGCATCTTTAACTAAAGGGATGGTTCTCTGAAGGTCTTAGCTGCTTGGAAGCAACACTTCAGCAACCAACAGCCTTTTGAACAACACGTTCTACGTCAATCCAGATATTTTATTTATATATTTTACCTTCACCGAAAGACATTATAGCCTTAGAAGACCAAGTTGTATATGAAATTCCGTGTCTGGACTGCGGTCTTTCATACATAGGCCAAACAAACAGGAAAATTAGCGCCAGAAGAAACGAGCACAAAAAACGCCGTAAAACAAAAATCCACCACCTCTTCTCTAGCACAACATGCACACAATACCGGCCACAAAATCGATTTTGACAAAACCAGAACCCTACAAAAAAGTGATAACCTATCCACTATGATAATTAAAGAAGCCGTAGAAATAGAAAAGAGGCCCTACAACTTAAATAATCGGGACTATAGCCAACGATTACCGAACTCTTGGAAACATATTCTATCCCAGTACCAAGTCCAACCAAGAGAAACAACAATTCAACCACATGTTACTTCACCAACACAAACATTACAAAGAACCACAGGTCCGACAACGCGCAGCCAAAGCCGGGCCTCTATTGACCAGATCCGTCCAACCAATAGAGCTTTGAAAAAGATGGATGAGATTCCGTCGAAACGTCAGCGAAACCGTCCATCAAGGGACTTCAAGCTAACACGGGATACTCGAAAAAAACCACTACTACTACATATATATATATATATATATATATATATATATATATATATATATATATATATATATATATATATATATACGTTTGTACATATATATGTGTAAAAATCTCGGTGACTGATTTTCTTCACAATTATCAGGTCACTCAGTAAGTTTTGAAAGCGACACTTATGGAGCATCACTTGAATCAAATATTGAACACCATTTTGAAGCGTCATCTGTCATATGAACACACCCTAAATTTCAAGTCGATCTGTCAAGTCATTCATTGTTTATTAGCTGGTTAAAGTAGACGTGTTTGAGTATTTTTTAAAAATGGAAAAAATCGACTATCGTGCAATGATAAAATTCTTTGTTTTGGAAGATTTATCGGCAATTGAAAGCCATGCAAAATTAGTGGAAGTGTTAAAGGAGTTTGCTCCTTCATTTCTAACTATTCGTAGATAGACTCTAGAGTTTAAACGTGGTCGTACAAGCGTTAATGATGATCCAGGTTGAGGACGTCCAAAAACTGTAACAACTGAAGAAACTGTTGTGCAAGTACAAGATATGGTAATGGAAGACTGTCGATTAACCCTGGATGATTTAGCTGAGGCTATAGGCATCTCACATGGATCAGTACATGAGATCTTAACTAATGTTTTGGGTATAAGAAAGGTATTCACATCAGAACAAAAACGCACTCGAGAGAAACTTTCTAAACAACGTTTTCACAAAAACGTCAATTTGTAACTATGGATGAGATTTAGGTTTACCAGTATGATCCTGAACTGCGACAAAAAACCACATAGTGGACTGAGCCCGGTTGTTCAGCTCCAAGCAGCCAAAGTGGTCAAAGTCGTCCAAAAAAATTATGACATCAATTTTCTGGAACGTAAAAGGAATTTTGTTAATTAATTATTTTCAAACCGGTAATACAATCACAGGAGAGTATTATTGCAACCTTCTGGACGAGCTGGATGAGAAAATTGGTAAAAAAAAGGCCCGGTTTGCAGAAGAAAAAAATCATCTTTCATCATGACAATGCACCTGCTCACATAGGTGCTTTGGCAACGGCAAAACTGGTCGCACTAAAGTAGGAATTGTTGGACCATCCACCCTATTCGCCAGATCTCCGACTGACTTCCATCTGTTCCTACACCTCAAAAGATTTCTATGTGGGGAAACGTTTATAAACAAATAATGAGCTGATAGCATCCGTAGATGGGTATTTTAAACGTCTTCCGAAAAACCACTTCAGAAATGAAGTAAATCAATAGGAAAGTCGCTGGAAAAAATATATAGAGCTTAAGGGAGATTATACTAAAGAATAAATGTATTTCCACTCATTAATTAATTCATCTTGTTTTATTTCCGGTTTCAAAACTTATTGGCTGACTTAGTACTTATAGTACTCTCGTGTACGTGTGAGTAACGTAATAAAAAATATGTAACCTTTTTTTACTAATACACCTCTATCTAGATTCTCGTCTCTACAAATGAATTTTTACTTATTTTTTAATTTCTTAGTAATATTAGATTTTTATGAAGCTCGTAAGTTGTGGATTGTATAAATATGTCCAAAGATATACACCATAAATTTAGGAAACCAAAACTTGACAAAACATTATAAACAACCACTGCGTATAAATCAAGAAATGATAAGGAACTTTTTCCTATAAATTTCATTTCTCTGAAAGAAAGCTCCTAAATTTGGCCACCGGTTTACAGTTAGATCTCAACACATTCAGTGTAATTCAGAAGCATAATTTTTAATTGTTTTAGTCACCAGAACCGTTTCTATATAACTTTTTCACGGAAGGACCTACACTAGAAGGGACAAAAATATTATAGTCTGAAGGGCGTAAAGCGCGAGATGTGCCGATAGCTCGGCTTTTGACAGTTATATTGCCCATATGAATCAAGTCCAGGTAAAGACCGAGTAAAAAAAGAAAGTTTTTTTAATGATATATATGTGTCACGTGGGCTGGGATAAGTTATGTCTTAATTTCATCGGTGGTTTTTGAGACCCATATTGTGTTACCTACATCTTAATTTTTACAAAAACAGGAAGTCGTTTTTTGTTTACTTGGGCTTTTGACATTGTTTAAATTATTTTAGAAACTGTAGATTCATGTATATTTCAACAACACTAATATGAATATTGTGTTCTGAAAATATGATAACTACACTGGCTTCTCAATTAGGGTAACTTTGACTATTATATACTGTGATAGGCTTCTGACATGGACTATTGTGATCCTGCCTTACGAGTTCTCGGATCCTTAAACTGATATGATAAGCTACCTTCTCCAAAAACTGCTGTTGCAACCTATTGCTGAGTTGTTGCATAATCTGAATATCCAGCTCTCTATATGGCTTTCTAAGAAACCAGGGGGCATTGATAATGATTCTCAGGGTCTAAGTTTACAGGTGAACCCATTTCTGGTAGCCATATGGATGTTCTGGCCTAACAATCATCTTATATTGTCAATTTCTGCAGCATCGAAGGCTTACGAGAACTCGCGGATATGGCCTCAGCTATGACTTTATCAATTTAAGCTTGTTACCTCCAAGAGTGAAGAAGTCTTACCAGACTTGAAGAGAAGAATCACTGAAATATTTACCGGATTGAATGTGATTTTTCCAGTGATTGAATCTATCCAACCACTTATTCCTGTCTGCCTGAAGCTCATTTTTTAATATTCTAAAGCAGGGGTGCCCAAACGGTCGATCGCGATCGACAAGTCGATCGCGAGTGCTTTTTGAGTCGATGTAATGAATAAACTACTAAAAGTTATTCGATCCACAATTAGGCCAGAATAACCCCCTCATCACCTTCTTTTATCGTAATAACCCCCTGCTAGCGGCAAAAGGCGGCTTTATCAAAGGAACGCGCGGTACTTGTCAAAGAAAAGCCGCATTTTTGATTCCCGCCGATTTTTCTAGAAACTTCGGGCGGCGTGCTTGACGGGAACATTCGAAACTGCGTTCGCGCCGATATAAATGCTGCGCCTGCAGGAATAGGAGTCAGTCTGAGTTGTAACTTGAAGGCGATACATCGATACAAAGTTTATTAATAAATAGTCCAAAATGAGTGCGGCGAAGAAAAGTAAAACTTATCATTTTAATAACGATTGGGAGGAAGAATTTTTTTTTTGTATGGTAAAGGATAAGTGCATTTGTCTCATTTGCCGTGCGTCAGTTGCAATACCTAAACGTGGGAACTTAGAGAGGCATCATAAAACGGTTCATAAAAACTATGAAAAGGATTTTCCGTCACAGAGTGAATTAAGAAAACGAAAAGTACGTGATTTGATAACTTGTTTGAAAAAAGAACAAACCATGTTCACAAGACCAGCCAAACAATCAAAAGCTGCAACGATCGCGTCATTTAAAATATCTCATATATTGGCGAAACACAAGAAACCATTTGATGATGGATTGGTTGTGAAGGAATCATTTATTGAAGCGGGTGAGACTTTATTTGGAGATTTTAAAAATAAAACAGAGATTATGTCTGCTATTAGAGAACTTCAGTTAATCTCGTCCGACTGTCACAAGGCGTGTTGAAGTCATGAGTCAGGACATGGCAGATAAACTAAAACATGATATCATGGAATGTACATACTTTTCTTTACAGTTCGACGAATCCACCGATATGACAGACACTGCTCAGCTGTGTATTTTTATTCGAATGGTATTCAATGACATGTCGGCTAAGGAAGAGTTTTTGACAATGATTCCTCTGAAAGGAAAGACCCGTGGCGAAGATATATATGACGTTTTCTTCAATTTTGTAACAAACTACAAGCTACCAATATATAAACTAGTGTGCATTACAACCGATGGAGCACCAGCAATGACTGGAAACGAAAACGGTTTTGTGGCATTGTGTCGAGCTAATGATGATTTCCCTTCATTTTTCTCCTTCCATTGCATTATACATCAACAAGTTTTGTGTTCAAAAGTTCTAAACATGGAGGAGATTATGGGCATTGCATTAAAAATTGTGAATTCTATCCGTGCACGTAGCTTGCAACGACGGCTCTTTATATTGCAGTTGGAAGATAGTGAGTCAGCTGAACATACTGATTTAGTTCTTCACACGGACGTCAGGTGGTTGAGTCGCGGAAAATTCCTAGAAAGGTTTCAAGAATTATTGCCCGAAATAACAGCTTTTCTGGACGAAAGAGGTGATGACACTCAGATGCTGAAAAACGGAAAATGGCTGACTGATTTGGCATTTTTGACAGACATCACAATGTATTTAAACACCATTAATTTGGAGCTTCAAGGTAAAGGAAAAACTATTATTGAGATGATTAGCGCAATAAACGCATTCAAAAGTAAATTGCAACTTATGATAGATCAACTGAAAAGAAAGGATCTGAAAAATTTTCCGTCTTTGAAAGCAAGGATTCCTCAGTTGAATTATGATATTTATGAGGCAGAATTATCAAATATTTTGGGCCAATTCGAAATACGTTTTTATGATTTCAGTAAATTGGCAAATATCGCATCATTTATGAGTTATCCTTTTTCGTGTAAAAACATTGAGGAATTAGCTACTGAAATAGCAAGTCAGTTTCACATGGACTCATGTTCTGTTGAAAATGAGTTAGTGCAGATTATATCAGATATACATCTCAAAGCCCCAGCATCTGATACAAAATTCTGGTGTTTTATATCTGAAGATAAATATCCGAATCTAAGGCAAATCGCCCTTCAACTGACGGCAATGTTGGGGTCAACTTACTTGTGCGAGTCTGCATTTTCTGAAATGAAGATAATTAAGTCAAAATATCGCAATCGGCTAACTGACGAACATATGTCTTCATGCTTGCAATTAGCACTCGGTAATTACGTACCATCTTATGAAAAGTATGCTGAGGATATACAGTGCCACGCTTCAATATCCAAAGTCACTCTTTAGTTAAGTTTAGACACTAGAACTCGTTTGTTTTGTAAGAACCAATAAACTCGCAATTTTGAATAATTATGAGTTTTTTCATTGACATTTTAGAGCAGACCTACACTTACCTTGACTAAAAAAATGCATATTGTGCGGAAAACTAATATCTATGCCACGATACACCCTACCTAGACGACAATCCTGCATCACACTTACTTGCAGCCTCTCAGAGTCGATCGATCGTAGTAGTCTAACAATATTGAGGTAGATCGCCAGCAGTTCAAGTTTGAGCACCCCTGTTCTAAAGCATCTTGAAATGATATCGGTCGTATAAATATTAAACAATAATGAAGACGATAAAGAGCCTTATGGAACTTCGGCTTGCATTGACTTCTGCAATAATCCTGCTTTAGAAAATAATTTGTAATGATAAGACATTATTGTATTTAGGAGTCCCGTAAGAACTGAAATTTTCAAAAATTGTCTCTAATATATTTTTGGTTTTTCTACTTAGCGACTCCTTAATTTGGAAGAATTTGAAAGTATTTGTACTAATTTAAGTTTTTAAGAGTCTTCAAATACTATGTAATCTTGATATGAAATTATCGGCATTGAAATTCGAGACATTTTCAGAATTTTATTTTCTGCTCCTTTCTAAAAAATAATTTGTCTTTCCTTTGTTGAAAAGGACTCGTGAGTAAATTAATGCGTATCATCATTAGGCTCAGTAGGTGGTAGATGGTACGTTACAGGCTAAAATATTATTTTGCTTATAACTTCTACCACCTATAATTAAATGACATATCGCCTCAAATAATTTATTATTTACTTATTTTCATATGTTGTTCCCTGGAGATAACGGTGTAAATATTCTCAGCAAATTAACAGTTTGTGGCACCAGACGAAAAATTCATTTAATTGTTAATATTTGTCAGCATGTAAATACGGTTTTTATTCCTACGACTAACTCTGAAACTGACCCTCGAAATAATCGAAACGCGTATGTAATTTGTGACTAATAAAGAAGGCTGACAGGATGATTTTTCATTTAATAATCACTGGTTTTACAATGGGAAAGACGAGTTTTTAACATTTAAGTAAAATGAACATTTTATTTTTAAATTTTATGTATAGTAGGTATGGCAAATATTAAATATATTACATTATAGCGCGAAATTTCGAAACTTTCAGCAATACAATTTCAATATTAAGATTTACGGAATGAAATTAGAGATAGCTAATATAATATACATACGAAATTAGGGGAGGCTGGAATATCCTTTTATCTGAAGTTCGAACCCCAACATAAGGTTTGTTCGACATGGTAATTTAAAGCCTTAGAATGTTTAGTGGTTGAATTTAGGGGCATATTTAAGTAAATTACGGTATATTGTATTTTAATTTGCATGTCGTACAACTTCGCAACATTTTTTATTTGAGTTAAAATTATATTTACCAGTAACTCATCTGAAAAATCGGTTTTATTACAGTTTTAAAAATCGGCAAAATGTATACGTAGTACTTCACTCGCAAGCATGCAGTTCTAAAATAAATACTGAATTTTACTTTGTCACGTTGCAGAATAACTTAATATAAGGAATACAACTCGATGTAATCGAAGCAAACGCCTCGGCCCTCTCAACTACACTTACTTGTATTCTTGTCAATAATGACGCTTAAAATATGTCCATTACGCTTTTCTTAAACCAAGGCCGCTAAATAACAACAGATCCATTTCTTAATTATTATATGTGTATCAAATTTGCCATCGATATCTTACTTCGTTCGAGATTTATTGTACCAACAGTCCGACAGACTCACACACCGACAGACAGACAGACTGACGAAAATGAGAAAGTATATTTTTAGTTATTTAGGTGCTCAAAAACGTGCAGACATGCAAAAATCTAGGTAGATGATATTTTCACTATAACTATAAATAGAATACCTTCTTACTGTATATTAATGAGTAATGTTTAAGCTCTGTCGAGTGAAATATAAAATAGACATAGTATTAGATATAGAAAGTCGTACATTACTTGACGTCTCCCTTCAGAAAAATGTTTTATATTCCTACGCTTTCCTTGGACGATATTAAATTAGTTAAATTTTCAATAAACTCCTGATACTACTTAGTATATATCACCACTACACCAAACACTTTATTTTTGCACTCGACACGCATTTCGCTAACCACGTTAGTTTCATCAGGAGGAATGATTGACTAAAGCTAAACTACAAATCTACCCTATTTATACTTAGCCTAATCCTTGAATTACTCAGGCGGAACTAATGGAACAGGCGAGGCCAACAGTTCCAGTCAAGTAACCAGTAGAGGGAACTACAAGGAATAGGCCCTCTGTCTTTATTTAAGCTACTTTTACATTTTATAATTTCCATACTTTCATATGCGTTTAATAATCTCCTATCAGATTCATCTTTAATTAATCTTAGATTATCTAATGTTACAGTATGATCAGCTTCAAGGGCATGTTCGGCAATGGTAGACTTTTCGGTTCTACTGTATTTTAAATGTGCTAAATGTTCTTTAAATCGTGTTTTAATTGACCTTTTAGTTTGCCCAACATACTTTTTAATCAATCATCGCTCCTGATGAAGCTAACATGGTTACCGAAACGCGCGTCGAGTGCAATAATAAAGTGTTTGGTGTACTGGTGATGTATACTGAGTAGTGCCATTGTACCAAAGATTCCACATTCCCAACATAGTAAACGCCTGATAATCATATTTCTTATATTTCTTAGGCTAATGTGATAATAATCCAAAATTGAAGTAATCTAGCTCTTTTGTTAAGAGTAAATTACTATTTTAATAACAAGACCAACAAACAGGTCGTGGTTTCCTTGCGAACACATACTTCTAAACAGTACTAAGTTTAACTTTCTCATACTTTTTAATATCTTTAATTCTTAATCACCAAATAAAATAAGCAGAGGAAAGACTTTGGAAATATGTATAACTGAAATTTCCTTCTACATACTATTTCTGCTCAAATTAATATGAATAATGACAAGAATTTCGAAACAGACAGATAACAAGATATATACGAAGTAACTCCTCTACTCCTTACCCCACGTTGTTAACCTCTGATATGTTTGACCATAAATAAGTAAAAATGAAGAAACAATAACACAAGTTTCAGATTCCTTGACTTCCTGAACCTAGAAAAGGACGTATAACACAATATGTACTCAGCAACTCCTCTAACTCCCTAGCTTAGCTCACCTTATATTGTATGTATAATATAATTTTTAGATTTCTGGATTTCAAGAACCCTGAAAAGGACATATACGAAGAAAAGCCTCTAACCACCTTCATACTACATTAACCTCTTATAAATAATTCAAAATAATGAAAAAATAACACAATTTTGTAACTCCAAAAATTCTGAAAGTACGTATATCATGATATATACTAAGCAACCCTTTTAACGCCCATCTTACCTTACGTGTTCATATATAAATAATTATACTTGAAATTTATTCATTATCTCATCCAAAAGTCAGGAATAATCGACATAATGATATAATTCATATATAAAATTTTTAAGCCACACCTTTTTATCCTCGTTCATTATAGCAATATTGTTCAAAATCTATAGATTCCATTTTGCTTCAGATGTTATATGTGTACCAAATTTAAAATCTATATCGCATTTGGTTCAAGAGTTATCGTGCCAACAGACAGACATACCAGTGGAAATACAGGATTATGTTTTTTGTGAGCCAGGAAAAATTTCGGTAGGTTATTTTTTTACGAGTACTATACTCCCCTTTAGCAAGGGAAGCTATGACGAAATACTGTAAGTAAGTTTAGCTTATAATTATGGATAAAACAACTGAGTTTCTCTTTGTACTGACTAAAAAACCTTATATATAAACCCACTGGAGCCCATTCAAAACCTGACATCAAAATTCTCTAAGTGCATCTGCAGGGTCCTAATTCTGAATTTATGATCCAGTCAATGATCCCTCGGCACATTTGCCCCAACTTTATCCTCAAATCCTATAAAATGTAAATAAGATGATAAAGGTAAATCTGGTTCTCCACGTTTCTGATCTTTGAATTATCAAAATGTAAGCTGACAAGTGTAGGTGGATAAAAATGACATTTATATAAGGTCGAAAGTCGAATTTATACTTTTGCGATTGTAAATATGATTTACGTGCGAGGGTTTTTAGCAACGTAAGTCATTTAATAGGTTTAAATAATTTGAAAAATACGTGCACGGGTACAATCACACTACAACCACAAATAAACCTTACCCATAGTAATACTACACTTGTATTGCTGAAATGGTTTTATACGTCTTTGTGGTGTCCTTCTTTTTCCAACTTCTCCTGTATGCAAAATGTAAGCAAAGGTAATAAACAAACTCAGCCGGATCGCATGGCCATTTATCAAAATATTCTTCGTTGCTATTCGAGATAATAATTCATAATGATTTTTTAATTAAGCCCCCATGATAAGACCCGAGTGAAAAATGTTCAAGATGTAAACTGATACAAATAAAAGGAAGGCTTACTGGAACTTGGAGTGCCACAGCTATGTTACGATAAAAACAGACAGAAATTTAATTTAGTAGAGATTCCCTCCATTCATTTTATCCCTGTTGTGTTTATTTTATTTCCTTTCTGTCGCATGAAAAGTTTTTCTTTAACTCTTGGATGAAAAATAATATCTATTTTTCTAAAAAGGGTTATTGGGCATTTTCTGCCAGTATATATATAATAATAATTAAAACAACCATAAATGCATAGAAAACATAACAAATCTTTGTGTTTGCAAAATTGTGATCTAAACGCAACTTTGTACTGGAATATGGAAAATAATTAAAATAATAAATTTAAGAATAGTTATTCTTTTTCATACTCCATCTTCCTACCACTATGAGGATTCTTCTTCTTAACGTGCCTTATCTTCTAAGGATGTTGGCGATCACATTTGCGCATCTGATTTTATCTATTGCCGGCAGTAGATGTCATGTTTGTCTACTGTCGTAAGTTTTTCAACCAGGGGTTGCGGCGCCTTTCTGGTCCTCGCTTACCGATTATTTTTCCTTCATTAGAAGTTGCAGGAACTCATACTTTTAGCTTCTCATAATATGGTCAAAGTAAGTGCTTTTTCTTTCTTTAACAGCTGGAATCAACTCTCGTTCTTTTCCCATCCGATCATGTATTTCCACATTTGTGTTTTGGTATGCGCTGTCCAAGGTGCACGCAGCACACCTCGAATGACTCAATTCTTTGTTGTGTTGTGTCTGTGATTGTTGAAGCTTCTGTAACATGACCGAGAACACGTAGCATCTTAGCTCTTGTTTTTAAGTTTAGTTGGCAGTTACATAGTATGCTGCGCATTTTATTAAAGGAGCTTCGTGCTTTTTCAATTGTTGAGCGTATTTTAATAGAGTGATCCCAATCTTCACTAATTACGCTTTCTAAGTACGTTATTTTTGTTACCCTTTCAAGTGTTTGTTGATGTACTTTAATATTTGCGTTTGTATTAGGATTCTTACTGACCATCATTGTTTTTGTTTTGTTCGTATTCAGTTTCATTCCATATTCCTCACGTGTATCAACAATTCCATTCATGATTCTTTGTACGCCTTCTTCTCTATCCGCTAGAATGACAGTATCATCTGCGTAGCGGAGGTTATTTACACACACACACACACACACACACACACACACACACACACACACACACACACACACACACACACACACACACACCATTAACTGTAATTCCATCTTTGTTGTCAGAAAATGCTTTATTGAAGATTTCCTCCGAATAGACATTGAATAAAGGGGTGACAAAATACAATACTGACGAACGTCTTTCTTTATTTTTAGTTCTTTGGACATGCGATTCTCAACTTTTATTTTGGCAGTCTGGTTCCAGTATAAAATTGATATTATTTGTAAGTTACACGATTGTAGTACTTCCATCATTTTCTCATTAATTACCATATCAAAGGCTTTTGGAAAATCTATGAAGCATAAATAAACATCAGAGTTGACATCCCTACATCTTTGAATCAGAACGCGGATGGAGAACAGTACGTCCCTCGTTCATAGTCCGTTCCTAAAGCCGAACTGTGTTTGTCCAGTACGCTCATCTATTTTTTGTATACTCTTTGGTGGATTATTTTAAGGAAAAGTTTCAAGATGTGGTTCATTAGACTTATATTCCTCGCACTATCTAGGGTTATTCTTTTTTTGGCAATGCTATAAAAATTGACGTCAACCAATCATGAGACGCTGTTGAAGATGTCCTGCATAATGTCCATGTGTTTTTCAAGTCATATTTTAATAATTTCTGTAGGTATATTATCTTCTCCTACTGCGTTTTTTTTGTTTTTAAGCTGATTTGCTGCTGCTAATATTTCGTCTTTATTTAGGGGGGGGGGCGTTATATTAAGCTTATTTGTATTATGTTGTCTAGTTGTGTCACTATACCTTTCCCCTATATATTCTTCCCATCTATCTATTCTTTCTTGCATGTCTAGTAGTAGTTTACCTTCTTTATCCTCTATTATTTGTGACTGCCTTTGTAACCTTAGTCCAGCAGCTTCTTTGATTTTCTTATGTAAATTAAAAGTGTTATTTCTTTTCTAATGCTTCTATTTCTGTGCACTGTTCATTTAGCCACTCGTCGTTAGTCTCCCTTGTCTTTCTTTTTATTAGATTGTGGGTTTCTTTGTATTTAATATTACTGTTGTTCTTATATTTTCTTCTTACTTCCATCTTATTCAATATTTCCTCCGTCATCCATGATTATTTCTTTTTGGTTTTATTTTGTTTCAGGTGCTTTTCCATTACTTCGTCCAGTGTTTCTCTGATGTGGTGCCATTTTTCTTCCGGTGTTTGATGAGTTCCCAGCTTGTTTGTATCCAGACTTCTACTAATCTCCTCTTCTTTATGACTTCTTCTTTGAGTTTGTCGATGTTAATATTTGTTGTTGTTTATTCATGCTTTAACTTTTTTAGTCTAATTTTGATATTTGCAAGTAGCATATTATGGTCTGTAGGTATATGAGCTCCACGATAGATTTTGGCAGATTTGACTATATTTCGTTGTCTTCTATTGATGGTTATATAGTCTATTTGATTTCGGATAACTTTGTTATCTTTTCCATCTGCTGCTACCTATATATATATATATATATATATATATATATATATATATATATATATATATATATATACATATACATATATATATATATATATATATATATATATATATATATATATATATATATATATATATATATATATATATATATATATATATATATATATATATATATATATATATATATATATATATATATATATATATATATATATATATATATATATATATATATATATATATATATATATATATATATATATATATATATATATATATATATATATATATATATATATATATATATATATATATATATATATATATATATATATATATATATACACATATATATATATATATATATATATATATATATATATATATATATATATATATATATATATATATATATATATATATACATATATATGCAGAATATATTAAGAAAAGTAGAAAAGTCTTGGAAGAATGAGAAGGGAGGATTTCGTGGGAGGAAAAAAGATCATCAACCTAAGGTACGCTGATGACACCCTTATAATAGGTGCTATTGGTCCGAAACTCCAGGCTATTATAGCAATGCTCACTCAAATCAGCAGGAAATATGGACTCGAAATAAATAAGACCAAAACTAAAGTTATGATTATCGACAGACCTATCAATAACCAACCACAGAGGCGAGTGGTGGCTCGCAGTGAAGTCGTCGAGAGCTTCGTATACCTAGGCGCGTTAATCACCAACGTGGCCATGGCCAAGACAGCAATCAAAAAATTGACAAAAATCTAGAAGGATCACATAATAACGAAGACGACCAACTTACAACACTGCACTCATATTTCCCATTTCCCGAAACTTGGACACTAAAGCGAACGGAGAGAAAAAGAGTCGAAAGTTTCGAGATGTGGGTATACAGACGAGTTCTTTGAATCTCCTGGACAGAGGACCTTATTAATGAGTCAGTGTTGGAGGAGATGAATGTGAAAATTAGAGTACTCAAACGTGTAAACGAAGCCTACCGCCCATATTTTGGTCACAACGCCAGAAGACGAGACACCGTGAAGAAACTGGTGGTCAAAAGAAAAGTCAGCGGCTGAAGATCAAGAGGCAGATCTTTTATAAGATGAATAGACCCACAACCCTTGTTGGAAAAAACTCTGTATGAGGGCGGGCCAAATGTATATATATATATATATATATATATATATATATATATATATATATATATATATATATATATATATATATATATATATATAGCTACCTGAGTTAGCTCGAGCAGCAGCAGCAAGATGCTTGAAACTGCCAAGTGAGATTTTGGCGAAACGTCGTGCAAATTCATTGTTACACGAACACATAACACTCGGCCGATTGCCGGAATTGAACCAGCGTTCATCGGTTGAATATGCAGAGTCTTAATCCACTACACTACAGAGGCTAACAGTTCGAAGTATAACTATATTTTATCTATGTATCTATAATATATATAAAATGCAACGTCTGTCTGTCTGTCTGTCTGTCTGCCTGTCCGTCCGTCAGTGCGCTTATCACTGGAGAACCACTTATCCGATTTATGTACTTTTTTTTTAAAAACATACATATATTCTCTGGCCAGGTTATAGGCTATATTTTATTACGATAGGTAGCATAAGGAATGAGCAGTGACGATAATAGTGAATGGAGTCGGAAAAAAGTTTGCCGCTAGCGCGTTCCTTTGCAATACACAGCCTAAACCATTAAATATGGAACGATATTATGTAGCAGAGAATATCTATAATCTATAATATATATAAAATGCAATGTCTCTCTGTCTGTCTGTTTGTCCGTTAATGTGCTTATCCCTCGAAAACCACTTATCCGATATACGTAATTTTTTAAATTCATACATATGACCAGGTTATAGATATACACGTATATTTTATTACATCTACGATATATATATATATATATATATATATATATATATATATATATATATATATATATATATATGTATATATATATATATATATATATATATACATACGAGGCTGGTTTGAAAAGTCCGTGCAAAGTCCGAGAGATGGCATCACCGGCGCGTATAGAGGTCATGTTTAGTTAGTAGCATCTCTTGAATGAACGCACACCAAGTTTTAGCCATATTGGTCTATTTCTTTGTGTTTGGCATTCGTGTGAATCAAGGAAGTCAAGTTATTTTCAAGAAATGGACGAAAAAGAATTTCGTGTGGTGATTAAACATTACTTTATGAAAGGCAAAACGCCTCAGGAGACTAAAGAGAAGCTTGATTCGATTAGAACAGTTTATAAGTGGTTTCAAAATTTTCGGACTGGCCATATGGGCACAAGTGACGCTGAACGTTCTGGACGGCCTGTGGAGGTTACGACTCCAGAAATCATTGATCAAATCCATGATATAGTGATGGATGACAGAAGAGTTAAGGTGCGTGAGATTGCTATGCTGTGGGCATCTCGACTGAACGGGTACATAATATTTTGCATAAACATTTGGACATGAGAAAGCTATCCGCAAGATGGGTGCCGCGATTGCTCACTCTTGACCAAAAACGGAATCGTGTGAAGTGTTGCAAGGATGGTTTGCAGCTGTTCCAGAAGAATTCGGAGGACTTTAAGCGTCGTTTCGTCACTGTGGATGAAACATGGATACATTACTATACTCCTGAGACGAAACAACAATCTAAACAATGGGTTACCAAGGGGGAATCTGCACCAAAAAAGGCGAAGACCGTTCCTTCGGCCGACTGTCTTTTGGGATTCGCAAGGGATAATCCTCATCGACTATCTGGAAAAGGGTAAAACTATTACAGATGAATATTATTCATCGTTATTGGACCGTTTGAAAACCGAGCTGCAAGAAAAACGCCCGCGATTGGCCCACAAGAAAGTCCTTTTCCATCACGACAACGCACCAGCACACACCTCAGCAGTTGTGGTCGCAAAATTAATGGAAATAGGATTCCAACTCGTTTCACATCCCCCCTATTCTCCAGACTTGGTTCCCTCGGACTATTATTTGTTCCCCAATTTGAAGAAATGGCTGGCGGGACAAAGATTTTATTCAAACGAGGAGGTGATTGCAGACACTAATGGATATTTTGCAGACTTGGACAAATCCTATTATTCGGAAGGGATCAACAAACTAGAACATCGTTGGACGAAGTGTATAAGCCTAAAAGGAGATTATGTCGAAAAATAAAAAAGGTTTACCCCAAACACATAAGTAGTTTTTATTTTTGCATGGACTTTTCAAACCAGCCTCGTATATATATATATATATATATATATATATATATATATATATATATATATATATAATGCAACGTATCTCTGTCTGTCCGTTAGTGTGTTTATCACTGGAGAACCACTTATCCAATTTACGTATTTTTGTTTTAAAACATACATATGTTCTCTGGCCAGGTTATCTATAATCTTATATCTTTAATATATATAAAATGCAACGTCTCTCTATCTGTCTGCCTGTCTCTCTACCTGTCTGTCTGTCTGTCCGTTAGTGCGCTTATCACTGGAGAACCACTTATCCGATTTACGTGCTTTTTTTTTTTAAACATACATATGTTCTCTGGCCAGGTTATCTATCTATAATATATATAAAATGCAACGTCTCTCTGTCTGTCTATATGTCTCTCTGTCCGTTACTGCGTTATGTGCTGTTTTTTAAAACACACATATGTTCTCTGGCCAAGTTATGGGATATATTTTATTGCATTAGGTAACATAAAGAATAAGCAGTAACGATAATAGTGAATCAAGTCGGAAAAAAGGTTACCGTTAGCGCGTTCTCTTGCAATACATTGCCTAAACCATTAAATATCATGTTGCAAAGAATATAATGTATATAAAATGCATAACAATATCATGTTGCAAAGAATATAATGCGCTTATCACTTAGAACCACTTATTCGATTTACGTGTTTTTATAAATTTATACATATGTCCTATATAATTCGATATAAGCCTAGATAACGGGAGATAAGGTGAGATAATGGGAGATAAATATAAATAATGGGAGATAAGGAGAAATAATGGGAGATAAGCGGAGATAAGTCTAGATAATGGAAGTTATGGTGAGATAATGGGAGGTAAGGAGAAATAATGGGAGATAAGAAGACATATTGCGAGATAAGTCGAGATAAGCTTAGATAATGGGAGATAAGGTGCGATAATGGGAGATATGGAGAAATAATGGGAGATCAGGAGAAATAATGGGAGTTGAGCAGAGATAAGCCTAAATAATGGAAATTATGGAGAGATAATGGGAGATAAGGAAAAATAATGGGAGAAGGGGAAATAATGGCAGATATTTTATTACGTTAGGTAACGTTAGGAATAAGCAATGACGATAGTAGTGAATCAAGTCCACGCGAGCGGAACCGCGGGCACGGCTAGTAACTCTATATGAAACAAATCTATTCTTAGAAGTACGTTACTAATTCATATACGTATTCCAAGAATAGAGTTTGTTATACAAAGTATTACTGACATCTTAAAAATACTGGAATACTTGGACTTAGATTAGGTCTTATTGCCATAGTTATTACGTATCTTTGAATTAGAATAAACTCCACATGGATACCCTAGGAATTAAATTACAGCCGTGCAGAATTAACCTGCAGGCCTAATCGCTTACACTAAGCAGATTTAAAACATAAAGTGACTTATAACTTGGAGTGTCAATGAGTATTACGGTGATTGTTAGAAGACTTGTAGACTGTGGTAAAAACGTACTTCTATGTGATTTTCGTCAACCCCTGCGGTAGATATTATGGTGAAGCGGCGAAGGTTGTAGTTGATCGTCCGGACGACTCGATCACGGGAATCATTACGCCCAAAAAATTGGGTTTCGAAGGATATTATCAACAGTTGAAACGACTTTTCTAGTAAAAATTACTTCCACTGTGGCTCCATTTTGGTCCTATAAATTATGAACATATTACACTGATGCAACATTTTATAATCATAATAAAACTCATAAAGAGATCAAAAAAAGAAGTCATACCACGCAAAGCTGCTTGCATCTTACATGAACGTGTGCTTATGGATATGTCGTTACTTTTTTTACTACCAGAAAGAGACACTCAAAAAACACAAGAAGTTATATTAAACGACAATAAAATGTTTAGACGCACCTCGGCAAGGATGAGCTACCCCTAATTTCAAATTTTAACAGGACCGTAACTTAAACTTCAACACACATTTATAAAAAATATGGTGTTTATTTTTCATGACTTTAACTAACAACACTAACATAAAATACAATAGTTACAAATTTTTACCTGCAGTAGCAAATATACAATTTAAATTTAAATCGAAATATTATTAATATTCTTAAAATATCAGTTTGTTAGGTCGTTTCATTGCGTATAGATCCCAAAATTGCAATTTTGTGTGTGTTTACCCGTTTGTGTATTTATTGCGGCATCACTTCAAATCAATAAATGAATTCTTGCTAAACAAGACATGAAACTATCGGAGGTACTGGATTAACATAATAAGATTTTTATTTAAATAACAAATAAATAAATATATTTTAAACACGCTTTTTTAACCCTAAATAGTCTATTGCTCTACTCAAAATTTTAAACACACTGACGTAAATTGGCCTGGGTTTCGATTACAATTATTAAGCATAGTTTCTGAAATACTAAAGTCTAAAAATTGCATTTCGTTTTTTTAGTCAAATAATGGACAAGTTAATATAAAGGAGTTAAGGGTCACTCCATAATTTTCAAAAAATTGATTTTTTTTTTTTGGATAATATGTTACCTTGAAGGCCAATTGTATGGTGCAGGCATCGCCGATTAAAGGTGTAACGAAATTTTCTACTGCAGAATGTTACTCAAATTTTCAAATGCGTTTTTCTCAAAACTGTATTTTTCCAATACTGCCATAAATCATTATCGATTCGGTTGAAATTTTGAGAGTAACTTTTCAGATACATTATCTAAGGGAAAGCATACGAATTTTGCGATAAGTTTATAAACTTCCTTTTTTATAAACAATTTTTCTTGAAATTTTTTTTTTCAAATGTGCACCATTTTTCGAAAAAATGATATTTTCAAATTTCTGTACGTTACTTTGACATATTTTAATAAAAAATATTTGGGTTTTTTGTTCTAAGTTGAAATCTACGGGAGCAATCGTTTCGCCCGTTTCAGGCCTCCCATGAAAGGTTCCTGGTCATCTTCGATTTATTTTAAGTTAAAACGTAAAAAAAAAAATTTGTACACTTAAATATCTGTTTAATCAAGTACCTCAAATCAATTTTCGACTGCTTCTATTGTACTCTCAGATAAATTCCCGAAATTAGCCTTTTTTCCAGAGGCCTAGAGTGACCTTACTCCTTAAACAAATGTAGATAAATGATAAATGGAACATTGGGGGTAGAATTAAAGGTATATAATTTCAACCACAAATCAAAAAAATTTCTCATAATGCCATGAAAATTATACAAAATTTAAACCCCACCCCTCCGTCGAATCGCTATTGTTCAAAAACTATGGGTTCTTTTGTTACTTCAAGTATTACATGTGTGTCAAATTTGAAATCAATATCTCATTTCATTTGAGAATTATCATGCCAACAGACCCACAGACAAATAATGCGAAACTATGTTTTCCGTAGTCTAACGAACCTGAAACGTGGACAAATGAAAAATTTTGGAACGTTATAAAACTTTATTCTTGCTCGTAAAGACTCACAACTAAAACGAGACAAAGTTTATTTTTCAGCAGTCTTTGACTGTTCTCTTATTCGTCAATCAATCTCAGGACGCATTTTGCCCTATCAAGGCTCTTCAACTGTGCTAGGATCGACGGAAAGAGAGAACAAAACTTAAATTACTTATCGCAGTACTACCGTAAAAAATAAGTGAGATACAAATATTTTGCATCTCTGGCTGATGTAAGCCTTTTTTTGAAGGTATACTTGCCTTCTGTTGGGGGCTGTTCAAGACCACAGCCCGTAGAGGATTTGTTCAGCAAGTTACTACCAATTACCGCTTGGCAGCCAGCGCTTTATAGAGTTTTTCCCCAAGTAGATTTGGGAGTTTTTACGGTCTTTATGTTACTTAATTTCTGGTTGGCCTTATTACGGATCTGATTCAAAATGACAATAAAATGTTTAGAATCACCTCAACCGGGGGTAAAATTTCTAAAATATGCATTGTAAATCCATTCTTTTTGACTTCTTCTCCTGAATATAAAGGGCAATCCAGAATGCGGCACGGGGAATGTTTTAACTCTCCCGCGGCTAATAACTATACATATTTTAAGGAAAACCACGCGGTTTAAAACTGCTGGTAATTTGAAATTACCGGTAAAAATTGCACGGTGGAGACGAATAAAAGTCTTCTTTGTTCAACCCTTTCGACTTTTCTAATGTCGAGCGTTATTGTGTGTGAAATTAAAACCCTTTATTTAACCCTTTTAAAATAAACTCGCTCTACTTACCAAACTCATCTGCATCAACCGCTCATTTTTGTTGACGAGACATCTGATCTGAAAAAATTAAGAATGTAAAAATTTGGTGCCTAATTACTCACTTTTAACTTATCTAGCTCTTTGGATTTACCTAGCATCTGTATTTGCATGAAAAAGTTATGATTTTAGTAAATTAAATTAGGTATTTAGCAAGGATTTAAAAAGAACGATCCAGAAATATCACAGAAGTCACAATACCGGCAATTAAAAAATATATAACATTAGAGATTCGAATTTGTTTGACTAATAAATGATTTTATTTAAGGATTGTTTATTATCCAAAATCCACAAAATATTGTCATCATATTATGGAGATGGTACAAGCCCCAAACAAGAGAGTAGTATTCCATTGTTGGTCGAATTTGAGCTGAGGCTCAAAAGTTGTTGCGGAGTGTAAAGCTTTTGGGAAGCTTGTTTTGCTATACATGCAACATGATCATACGAAGAGATATTTACTTTCAAGTTAACACCCAACACGTTGAGACATTATGTGAGTCTCAATATATTTCGTTAACCCGCCCGCCTGAGTTTCAGTAGCGTTAAATTTCGCTTAGTTACAATCCCTCCAAGATAGAATTTCTTGATATGTTAAAGAACTTCCGCAACTTGTGGATATTTGTATGAGCAGGTGATGTTCGAGCAGTCAAGGTAATCGAATAAACAAGTTGGTTTTGATTTTTGATTGGTTTCCTAGCCCATTTCAGTAAAATAAAAGGAGAAAGATTGCAGAAGACAGTATGGAGCCCTGGGGTATATTGGCGTTAACAGTGAAGGTATTTGAAAGAAATTTTTCATTTTCCACTCGTAAAGAACGTTCCTGAGAACTATTACAAAATCTTTCACGGTCAAATGCCTTGGAAATATAAAATTTAACCGCTCGCAATTCTTCATCTTTTGACATCCCTTTCACCCCTCCTCCTGAAGTAACATGGCACGAAAATTATAAGTTCCACTTATGCTTCAAGTATATATGTATGCAACTCTGCTGATGGAACCTTGAGGTGAACAAAATCAATCAAAGAAATTATGGGTTCTAAAAAGAATAAATACTTTTATAAAACCTATATATTCAGCCCTTACCTATTAATTGTTGGAAACGCTTCAGAAGGAGCCAAGAACTCAACTGCAACAAACTTTTTTAACAAAACTTGAATGCATTGCAGCTTTGTAAATGATTCTACCGGTTTTGCTACGTATCTTTTATATATATATATATATATATATATATATATATATATATATATATATATATATATATATATATATATATATAAACTCCTGGACAAAATTAACGCAACAATCTGAAAATTAATTTATCTTTTTCTTATGTCAGTTTTAAAGTTTATCGAGTATTTGAATAGTAGGCTATGCATATTTTGTTTCATTGTTCATGACAGAAATCAAAACAATTCGTTTAGATTTACAGTTTTAAAGAATTTTTTTAGAAGATAAACAATTTTCTGTAATAATGCGATAGATTTTCTTTAAAAGTAAGCTTATAAATTGTTCCCTTTTTCAAAGTAATACGTTTTTGTGGTAGACTGTTTTATTTTTGTCCCCGAAGAATTAGAAAAATGAATCGAACAAGGAATTTAACTAAACACGACGTAGTGCGAGCCTCAGTTTTATTGGACGAGGGATATTGTCAGAGTTATGTTGCCAATTTGTTAGGCAAACATCGTTCCACAATAAGTCGTATGGTAAGACGCTTGAATGAAGTAGGAACTTATTCTAGAAGGCTAGGGCAAGGACGAAAACGATGCACTAGCGACCTAGATGAACGTTTTATAAGACAATATGCTTTAAGAAACAGGACTGTCACTAGTTCTATAATAAGAAACGAACTCGAAGCTGTTCGCAATGTCACAGTTTCTTCTAAAACAGTTAGAAGAAGGTTAAATGAAGCTGGATTAAACAGTAGGAGACCAGCCACTGCGTCCTTGCTTACTAGAGAGAACAGAGTTGCCAGGTTACGTTTTGCTCGAAATCACGAAAACTGGTCTGTGGATGATTGGAAACAAGTTTTCTTCACAGATGAAACTAGGGTTAGTCTAAAACATCCAGATGGTCCTGAGCGAGTATGGCGAAGACCAGGAGAGAGGTTTGCTCCTTGCAATATCTCTGCAAGGATTCCATTCGGCGGTGGCTCTGTTATGTTCTGGGGTGGCATCTGCTTTGATGCTCGCACAGAGTTAGTTCCTGTCCGTACGTGATCCATAAATGCTGACTACTATCTTGAGAATATTGTAACAGAACATGTGATGCCTTTCGGTCATTTCGTGGGGCCCAATTTCCTGTTTATGCAAGACAACGCTCGACCTCACGTGGCTAGGGAGGTACTCGATTATCTTAATCAAGTTGATATACCGATTATGCAATGGCCACCAAAAAGCCCGGGTCTGAATCCGATAGAACATGTACGGGATCACCTTAAGAAAAATGTGAAACGTCATATACCTGCACCTAGAAACGTGAGGGAATTTGAAAATGCAGTTATCACAGAATGGAAGCAAATTCCTCAAGATTTTATCCAAAATTTAATAAGAAGCATGCCTAGGCGCATAAACGCTGTCACCGAAGTAGAGGAGGCAACACACGCTACTAGTGTCCCAGTTACACCATTAATTTTGCTACTAGTGTCCCAGTTTATTTTTTTCATTATTACATAATTTCAACGATTTTGTTATTAGGTCTTAAGAATAATTTTAATTCGAATCTTATAGAGAAATTTGGTAGCTAATTCACTTTTAAAGTATCCAAATAAGTTTTTTCTAACTTTTAGTGTAACCAATGTTCATAAAAAATTATTAAAATTAATTCATTATAGAGATTTGTATGATTTAATATATTGTTGCGTTAATTTTGTCCAGGAGTGTATGTATGTATATATATATACATACACTCCTGGACAAAATTAACGCAATATATATATATATATATATATATATATATAATATATATATATATATATATATATATATATATATATATATATATATATATATATATATATATATATATATATATATATATATATATATATATATATATATATATATTGTAACATGCGAAACTGTCCTCAGTTTGAGGCATCTTTTTTTTTGTACCCTGTGAGAAGTTGTTTGTCCCACGCTTGAGCACAATTTTCTTGCAGCCCCGCTTTAATTTCTGATAATGAATTGAGTGAATCCTGATTTTAAAAGAACTAAAGAAATTAAACACACACTAGCTCAGTTTTCTTTGGTAGAGAGATATGGGTAAGAGATAATTTTTGTACGTCTTTTTGGAATTATTTTCTATTTTTAAAGAAACCTCAGCTGTACGACTTTTTGGGCACCATTCATTTTAAAATAGAAAGGATCTAACTTCAGCTAAAAAAATGAAAAAATACTGAAAGGGTGTACTGTTGGTAAATAAAAAAATCAGTTTGGTACAGCCGTTCTTATCCTGAAAAGTAAGATAGGTATTCAGTGAGACACTAGCTTTAATCAACAAAAAGAAAATTTATTCATGTTTTTAAAAATAAAAAGTTCTAACCTTTGCAGTTTTACAGGATTACCAAAAAATTTTAGTCTAACAGGTAGTTATGACATTTAAATTCTAAACTCTGACTACTCCCGAAGACGAAAAATAGTGCTTTTCACTTCACTTTTTAGTCAGTTCAAATTGCTGTTAAGGCACTACTCAGGGATAAGTCTATAGAAGGATGTTTTGGTAACTTACTGTTTTTATTTCGGCTTCGATGGAACACGACCGATTTCACACTTTTCTAGTAAACACTTAGAGCGCCCACTACGGCTTTTCGTTAAAAAAACTTGTGCTTTATTTAGCTCTCATGATTGTTGTTATGAGCCTTTACTGCAGCTCTGTCGAAGGAAGCCCACTTGGCGGCTCCGATGAAAATTAGCCTGGCTGCGGCTTGATGGTACTCAGCCTCCATTCTTGTCCTACCGGACCCTTAAATAAGCCGTGGGCCTTCTCTCGGTCATATCGCGACGCCGGAACCAAAAATCCGGATACACATTTTCAACCAATCCCGGCGTGCCGATAGATTCGGTCAGAAACCCGCACAGCACACTAATATACCGAACGGCTTGGAATCTCTTGTTAATATACCGTTCGATACAAAAATGAAAATAAGTACAATTTGAAGTGAAAAATCAGTAACATTACATGGTCTTAAAATCTAGGAAAAAATGAATGTTACATTTACCCCCTTCCAAAAAGTAATAGACTACACTAGTCTATTAAACTTAGGCTACTTATGAAAAGGTACAAAGTGGTACACTATCACTTAATACTAAGGTCAGAACTTAAAACAAAAGTACAAACTTCGGACCTTACTACTAGACTTAACTCAATTAAGCACTAATATTAAGTACAATGAGAACCAAATGAAAATCTTTGCATGATCACAAGAATCTTATAACTAGACTTAACTTAATTAGACACTAAGGTTAAGTACATCAAAAAGCAAATAAAAATCCTTGCATGAACATAAGAAATACCTTTCCAAAATAACAATCGCGGTCTTCTTATATAAAAGAATCAGCTCTGTTATTGTTACCAAAACAAAAAATATAACTTTGTCTAGACTCTTGTCTAAATCAAAAAAAGTGAACTGAAATAAAATATGAACACCCCCCTTAAAATATTTTAAGGATTGTCTGAAAATTTTCTATTTCAGCAAAAGAAATTTATAAAAATTCTTAAATAAAGAAAAAAAATAAAAAAATTGATTCTAGTGCAAACACTTACACTAAAAAGAAAAAGTCTTGTCAGACCATTTAGCACTAGGCCAAAAAAAAAAAAATATCTGGATAAATATCCAGACAAACGCTCGGGAAAAATCGCCATCCATGCTCTAGCTCATCGCTAAGAGAACATTCTAAATCTAGTATCACTACTAGTCGCACTCGGAAAATAATCGCACTCTATCGCGCAATGTCGACGTCCTAAGACATCTAGACATGCTAAAATCGCTAGGGAAAACGCTCTGGTTGATCGCCAGAAAACACGTCAGCTTATCGCCAACAAAACACTCTGGTATATCGCCAGAAAAAACTCGGCTCCTCGCCAAGAAAACACTCGGTAAATAGTCCTCGACTACACAAAGCCTGCGTTCTAAAAGAACAATCTCGCCATTAACATAGTGAGCAGCTATAAAAGCTAACAATACCACTATAGGCACAGTGAATAGCTATAAAAGCTAAAATTCACTCTAAACACAGTGAATAGCTATAAAAGCTAAAATTCACCAAACTGAATGATCCTGCTTCAAAAAGCAATGTTCACTAAGAACAGAATGATTAGTCTGCGCACAACTAACATTCAAGGAAACATTCCCAACATAACTATATGAGACAGCAAGTCTCGAAATAGGACCTCCCTAAAGTCATAATCCTAAATATAGGAGTCCATAAGCAAAACGACTCAAAATCTCGCATTTTGAGCACATGCCCTCAGGCAACCAACATACACCGAAATATATACAGAAATATGTACAGAAATATATACAGAAATACATACAGGAGTTCAAATCCCAAACTCTTGGTTATGATAACTCCATACTGAGCTTGGTGAAAGCTCTTAGCAAAAGCTAATCAAATCTTCGGCACATCGCACCAAAGTGACAAATCTGCCTAGAAACACGAACCGGAAAAAACGCCCTCCGTCATTCTTCAGGGTGGCTACACAGAGATATAAAACTTAACCAGCATTGCGCTTCTCCAAGTTGCATGAAGAACCCTCGTGTACTGGTCTCGCCCTAGAACAACAACGAAAAACATTCAATCCATCCCACATAACAGGAGACAAACACCTCACCACGATATACTGAATGGTGGAGACAATAAAATACAGAATTGGTGACCCTGGTGTCCACCAACAAAAGGGAGTAGATTATAGCATCCACTAAACTGAAACGGTGTCTACCACACCACCATAAGTCAAAAAAAATTTAATCAATAGGGTGTTCCGAAACACACTACTGCCAACAGCCTGTCACCACTAATAGGCTAATTGGAGCTGAGGTCGACTACAGTAGCTAGGCTCTCCTTTGGTTCAAATAGAAATAACCATTGGGTAACAAAACCTCTAAAGGTCCCAAAGGTCAAACGTTCACCCCCCATAGACTACCCTTCCAATCAGTCTGTTCCTCAGGAAGACTAACTCCCTGCCAAACGTCGTAACGGCATCTGTTAGCACCCGGTGCATCACAGCCTGTAAAAACAGATAACTCATGGGATACAACCTAAAAGGTTTACAAGGTTGACTTAACCAAGCTTCTAACGGAAATTTCCAAAAAACGAAAATGAGCTTAAAAAGCTACATGAAGCAAAAATTTCTCAATTTTTCGGTGGCAACGCAACAAAACTTTTGAAGACGACAAGAGCCTTTCCAGCTGAATCAGAAGCAAGAAGAAAACATCGTTGACAGCTAAAATATTCGATCATGATGTTAATCGTCTCCCTAGACAATAGCCTCTAGAAGAAACTGCTACAGGTATCAGGCATAACCGTTTTCTGTCAGCCCAAACTTCTAGATTATCTGGTGAAAATCTAAAAATTCGGTTAGGAATCTTCCTTCACTGCGCTTAGCCTCTCTTGACAAGGTTCTCATCTCGGTATCAGATTTTGATCATTTCTTTGTGAAACGACTGTCTTACTCTGCTCTCATCTCTTGTAAATGATCAGCCTTTAGTTCTCCTGCAGGACTTCAATTTCCTATCAATCTGATAGTATACCGAAAAAACTCAACATACGCCTATGAGTCCATGCAAAAAAAATTTTTAAAAAAATTAGTGACTCAAAGGTAACGTTTAAACGGCTCTGAAAAGAATAGAGTATACCCTCAGTTTGTCAATTCAGAAGAAGATCTAAATCAAAATAATCCAAGTCTTAGACTTACTGGATAAACCAAAATCAATTTACTCTTAATTGCACCCAACATATACCATTAAGGTAATAAAAATACACCCACTCGGGTAACAAACTTTGAAATTGCTCATAAAATCTTTTGACTCAACATCATACCACGCGAGCTCCATCTTGCGCTTGTCCAAACTCAAGATCACTTTGGATTGCCTCTAATCAAAATTTCGCTTCCAAGTGTCAAGAACTGGATATTATTTGGGGTCATAAGCAAATCAAATCCCGCGACCACCGACATACCAGTCTTATGATATATCCTGAGTGTGACTCTTTCGCAAGCTCGCTAAAACTGAGTCGATGCTAAACATCAACCACAATCAACCTAAGTTTGGGATATGGCCAATACCCAAAACCTTAGCAATAAACAATAAAAGTAAGCTATTCTCTGCTCAACTTTTATAACAGTCAAAAAAAACGAGGTCGTCACCTCTACAGAGCAACATCAAAAAAAACTTAAGCAATTAAGATAATGTAAATATAAATTATTCTTCTTCTGACAAACTTTCACTAGGGTTAGGTCCGTTGAATGGTTTTAAGTCTTTAATATGCCATCGTCCTATTTTAGTCCCATCTAAATTAACTAAACCATAAACTAAATCTGAAATCTTTTCTCTAATCACGCAATGCACATACTTAGGTACCAACTTAGATGTGAATTTATCTGCTGCACTGGAAAGAATTTTATTTTTTCGCCAAACGTGATCACCTATATTAAAGGCAAAATCCCTTTTTCTAAGGTTGTAAGACTTACTGTTCCGTTCATAAGCCTTATGTATCCTACTACGCACGTCGGTGAAAATATCTTTTAAACCCTTCAAATTTTCGGCGTACGCACCCCTGTTACCCGGAATTATTTCGCTGTCAACATTGACATCCAAGTCTAAATTTTTATAATACGATCCAGATAGAGGTATATGTCTGCCGTAAACTAAGAAAGACGGTGTGAACCCTGTTACTTCGTGTCTTGCGGTATTTATTGCTTGTTGGATTTTGGAAATATTGCCATCCCAAGTGTCATGTGAATCAACGTAACTTCTTAAAGCGGTCCCGATTGTTCGGTTATTACGTTCGACAAAATTACATTGTGGAGAGTACACGGGATTAAAACGGATATTAAAACCATAAGTTTCACTTAAGCTCTTAAAACTCTTAGAGGTAAACTGAGTACCGTTATCGCATATTAAGAGCGATGGAACACCGTGGATTAGAAAGACATTATTTTCGAAAATTCTCTCTATATATCCAGCTTTAGAGCTTTTCAAAGGAAATAGCATGGTATACTTTGTAAACCAGCAAGAAACCACGAGAAGCCATTTATTTCCCTTTTTTGAACGTGGGAATGGGCCTACTAGATCAGCTGCTATGACTTGAAAAGGGTAATTAACCGTTTTCTCTTTTCCCATCAGTCCCATAGGTAGTGCATTTGGAGATTTCTGCGCTCCACATACTTCACAAGTCCTCACAAACTTTAAGATATCAAAACGCATTTTTGGCCAATAATACTGTTCCTGAACCCTGTGAAGAGTTTTATAAAAACCAAAATGACCAGAAGTAGGAGGAGTGTGACTCATGTCTATAATTTCCTCTCTCTGTGGTTTAGGAACTAGTATTTTCCACTCAGGTACATTAACTTTTAAAGGCAACTGGTTTGGGATAAACTTGTACACGAAATCATTTTCCACCTTCCACTGCGGAAAATTTTTAGGAAATTCTTTAATTTGCTGCCGCAAATTATCGTACCATGGATCAATGCGATCTACATCAACTGTATCAATTCTTACGCCAATCTGTGCATTAAGACTGTTTTCGTCCGCTGTATGATCTGGGATTCTTGACAAAGCGTCAGGAATAACATTGTGGACTCCTTTTCTATGAATTAAATTAAATGTATGTTGTCTCAGCCTAATCGCCCAACGCGCTAGTTTGCCACTAGGGTTTTTAATAGAATTAAGCCACAATAAACTATAATGATCTGTTATGACCGTGAAAGGAACACCTTCTATGTAAGGTCGAAACTTTTCGATGTTAAAGAGTACTGCTAAACATTCTTTTTCAACAACCGAATAGTTACGTTCAGCCTTTGATAAAGTTCTACTGGCATACGCTATCACTCTTTCCTCACCATTGATTTTCTGTGTTAGGACGCCCCCTAAACCGGTATTAGAAGCATCACTAGAAATATAAAACTGTTGGGAAAAATCTGGTTGGGATAAAATGGGAGCTGAAACCAATAGCTCTTTAATCTTGATAAAAGATTTTTCTGCTGCCTTTGTCCAATCTATCGATTGTCCTTTTTTCGTCCTTTCAAAAGATCATTAATAGGCGACAACAAGGTAGAAAAATTCTCAATAAAACGTCTATACCATGAACACATTCCTACGAAACGCTTAACTTCCGTAGTATTAGTAGGTCTCGCATAATTAACCATGCTTGCTACTTTATCCGGATCGGTACGCAAGGAATTTGAGCCTACAATATAGCCTAAAAACTTTAGAGAAGTTTTAAAAAAATCACATTTGCTCAAATTTATCGTCAGTCCGGCCTCTTTCAATTTATCTTTTACTTCTTTAAGTAAGCGAATATGCGATTCGAAGTCTTCCGATGTTACTAAAATATCATCGAGATAGGTAAAAATATGTGGCTCATATTTCGGACCAAATATAGCGTCCACTAAACGTTGCTGAGTTTGAGCAGCGTTCTTTAGACCAAACGGCATAGTGACGAACTGAAATAGACCTCGGCCTACTACTGCAAAAGCGGTCTTTTCCTTAGAGGATTTGTCCAAAGGAATTTGCCAGAATGCCTTTCTAAGATCTATCGAGGATACATACTTAGCATTCCATTCTATCGATGTTCGGTAATGGATAGTTATCAAATTTGCTGACCTCGTTGAGCTTTCTTCCGTCAAAGCATAGACGATACTGTCCATCGGCCTTTTTCACCAATAAGATTGGAGAACACCAAGGACTGTTTGATTCTTCAATCACTCCGAGTTTCAACATTTCGTCTAACTCCTTATTTAATACTTTTGACATATATGGAGACATGGCGAAAGGCCTTGTCTTTACAGGACTGGCATCAGCCGTATCTATAGACATGTTGATTTTATTCGTTCGGCCTAACCTATCTTTACTACTTATTTCATTGAAAGAGCTTATTACTTTTTCTGCTTTTAAGCGTTCCGTCCGCGAGAGATCATCTAGGGTACATAGACGCGAGAAAAGGCTTTCTAAAGAACTTTCTGAATAACAATCTTTAAAACTTGTATGAGAATTGACTTCTAGGGACTGTGGATACCACGAATTTTCTTTAAAATTTACTAAAATTCCGAATTTTTGTGCAAAATCACATCCTAAAACCAAAGTATGTGATAGAGAAGGTACTACTAGAGCAGAGATTACTAAACAATGACCATTGCAGACTAGCGGCAACTCAACCGTACCTAAAACTTTTAAACGGCTGCCATCTGCAGTGGTAACACTTCTATTTTTGACATGGCATATTTTTATACTTAAACGACTTAAAATTTCAATACCATTCTGACCTAAAACGGAGGCATTTGCACGAGAGTCAAATAAAGCCGAGAAATTGGCACTTAATAGATTTATCTTGATATGCGGTCTGTTATCTAAATATTTATGCACGAATAAAGGAGACATGTGACCATTTGGAGAAGCAGGAGTTTTAACTTGAGAAGGAGAATTCTTATTAGACTTAAAAAAAATCTGAAACTTTTTGTAACTATTTAGTCCAATCTGATCTATTGGAATATTTCTTTACTTAAGATCCTCTTTCTTTTATCCGCGACCGGACGTTCTGAGAAAGTACGACGGATTTTCAATTCATAGTCTAATTCATTTTCCAGTAGGTGATTGACTTTAAAATTGAATGCTTCCATGGTAAATGTATAAAATTTAAAAGAATTGTTTAAAAAATCGTAAAAATATTTCTCCTGTGCTCCCAATAGTCTAAATAAAATCAAAATATGTAAAGGCACTTAAAATATGTAAACTTCTTTACCAAACATTTAAAAAATCTTCAACAATTTCAAAAAAAATTTCTAAGTATCGCCTTGTATTAAAATTCTTTTACCAAATATGTTAAGAATTTTCAACAAAAAAATCTCCCAATATCGTTTCATATCAGCAAAGTATTTTTAATATTCATGCAAAACATCGGTGAGGAAAAAAAAGTACAGTTTTTTCTTCGGTTCACCGCAAAATAAATCTAACACTGCAAAAATTAAAGTAAACCAGCACATCTGCTAATCTGAACTATAAAAGTAGCTTTTAAGAAAAAAGTAGGAATCTCTTATCTTAGAGTCAATTAACAAAATTCAAATATCTATACCACCATCAGATAAATTGAAATAAAAAAAATTCTACAAATTTCCTGCTTTTGTCTTACTGCTATAGTGTAGTTTCGTTTATTAAATATTATGAAATAAAAATATCTGCAAAGTTAGAGCTTTTACTTTGTTCGAAAGCTAGTACACTGAACCCTTTAAAAAATAAAATTCCAAAAGCCCCGCGTTGACAGCGCTATTTTGTAACATGCGAAACTGTCCTCAGTTTGAGGCATCTTTTTTTTTTGTACCCTGTGAGAAGTTGTTTGTCCCACGCTTGAGCACAATTTTCTTGCAGCCCCGCTTTAATTTCTGATAATGAATTGAGTGAATCCTGATTTTAAAAGAACTAAAGAAAATTAAACACACACTAGCTCAGTTTTCTTTGGTAGAGAGATATGGGTAAGAGATAATTTTTGTACGTCTTTTTGGAATTATTTTCTATTTTTAAAGAAACCTCAGCTGTACGACTTTTTGGGCACCATTCATTTTAAAATAGAAAGGATCTAACTTCAGCTAAAAAAATGAAAAAATACTGAAAGGGTGTACTGTTGGTAAATAAAAAAATCAGTTTGGTACAGCCGTTCTTATCCTGAAAAGTAAGATAGGTATTCAGTGAGACACTAGCTTTAATCAACAAAAAGAAAATTTATTCATGTTTTTAAAAATAAAAAGTTCTAACCTTTGCAGTTTTACAGGATTACCAAAAAATTTTAGTCTAACAGGTAGTTATGACATTTAAATTCTAAACTCTGACTACTCCCGAAGACGAAAAATAGTGCTTTTCACTTCACTTTTTAGTCAGTTCAAATTGCTGTTAAGGCACTACTCAGGGATAAGTCTATAGAAGGATGTTTTGGTAACTTACTGTTTTTATTTCGGCTTCGATGGAACACGACCGATTTCACACTTTTCTAGTAAACACTTAGAGCGCCCACTACGGCTTTTCGTTAAAAAAAACTTGTGCTTTATTTAGCTCTCATGATTGTTGTTATGAGCCTTTACTGCAGCTCTGTCGAAGGAAGCCCACTTGGCGGCTCCGATGAAAATTAGCCTGGCTGCGGCTTGATGGTACTCAGCCTCCATTCTTGTCCTACCGGACCCTTAAATAAGCCGTGGGCCTTCTCTCGGTCATATCGCGACGCCGGAACCAAAAATCCGGATACACATTTTCAACCAATCCCGGCGTGCCGATAGATTCGGTCAGAAACCCGCACAGCACACTAATATACCGAACGGCTTGGAATCTCTTGTTAATATACCGTTCGATACAAAAATGAAAATAAGTACAATTTGAAGTGAAAAATCAGTAACATTACATGGTCTTAAAATCTAGGGAAAAAAATGAATGTTACAATATATATATATATATATATATATATATATATATATATATATATATATATATATATATATATATATGTATCTTCTTAAGCTTTCTGTTGTACTTGTTGTTTAAGACAGATTACGATCCTATTAATATAAGGACAAATATGCACGTTCTCAATGTATTATTTGGATACGCCAATGACCGTATGCGTTTATTTTTTAAAACTAGAAACGTCGTGTCTTAAGATACACCGTAAGTACTTGTTTATCATATCAGTAAAACGTCTGTACAAAATGTAATTTACAGGGTTATTTATCACCACTCCCGGGGGTGGCGTAAGCGAGCAAAGAAATTCATTATAACGGTGCGACATTAATATCCAGACTTTCGTTAATTCATTTTTATTATCATCAAAGGAATTGGTATACCACCCTTCATGATTATTTTTCCACTGGTGGAGGAAATTACTTTTTCTTAAGGGTAGTTAAGAATGAAATCTTGAAGAAAAATAGTAATTTTAAACCAAACTAACAACGTTTTAAAAAAATTATTGGCTGTCGACGTACGTAAAACTTAAAGATACTATAAATTTTAATTTTTACTTCTTTTGCTAAAGGCAAGTTCGTAATCGTGAAAAAATTATCCTCTGAGATTTTTGCATTTCTTCAGGTTTTTAGGTAACTACATCTCGAAAAACACATAATCCCATTTCCGTCGATTTGTTAGTACAAAAACTGTCGAACGAAATAAGATGTCGATTTCGAACTTGGTACATATATAACACTCTACGTAGGAATGGAAATTATATTTTTTAAACGATATCGCTTCAGCAAAAAGAGGTGAATGGGGTGGCGTTCGATATCTTTTTTTAGTTTCAATACCATCATCAAAATTTTTCCTAGATTTTGGTTATAATAATGGATAATTTTTAAGCATAATTAATTATAATTACATATGTAAGGGTTTATGGGAATAGGAGAGGGAGTAAGAGGACTTACTTCGAATAAATCGTGTTATTTGCCCTTTTTAGGGTCCTTAGATTCGAGGAATCTGAAGAATCTGCAACTTCTATATATAACTATTATTTTTTTCAGATCTTCCAATTTTATTAAAATTATTCTTTGAAATAACGTGTTGAAAACCCTATGCTTTAATAAAAGAAACTCATATAAATTATTAAAGGTAATGCACTCGTGATAATTGTTTTCAATCTACACCCTATGAAGAATATTCCAGAATTGTTTCAAATTTTTTGGATCAGTACTTTTCAAGACGGCGATTTTTCCCGATTTTTAAAAAATAATACAAAGAAAAATGTGCGCAAGTATTACTTTATATATATTTTTGAACTCGTATTTTTACAAGTTTCGTTTGACACCCCACCTGACCTGATAAAAAAAAATTTTTTCACTTCCGATTTAACCCCCTAAAATTAACCCCTTAAGTCAAAATTTAACTTTCAAAACTACGCGGCTCTGATTCTGCCATTAATTCCTATATTTGTGCCAAATTTCAATGTCAAATAGTTTCAGAAAAAATCGGGTGTGACAGTCTGACAGACAGACAGCCGGACAAGCGGACAGACAGACGGACATACACCGAAGCTACATCTTACTTGACGACCGACGAAGTGAGGCTTTAGTTACGAACTTGATTGGTGTGCTGTCTTGTATAGAGTCTGGGGATCCTCTGTATTAGTTGTGGTTTCATTTCATAAATTATGTTTACCCTTAAACACCCGACTACTACTGGATCATCTTAAGATTAAATAAATGTTTTTACTTATTAGAAGCCCATACTAGAAAAGAAACAAAACAAGTACATAACTAAAATAAGAGTGGCGAATCGCGAATAATTTAATAAAGGACAAAAGGGATTGCAGGGTATATCGGAATATCTTAATACTGATGATAATACTTCCTTACAATTTCCTGTGCCATAAGCCCTCGGCTTAGAATCTTTTGATTAAGGAAAGGGTCACATCATCCCCACGAAAGGGTTAATACTGCTAATATAAAATGTATTGAGTCTATCATTGTTTCGAGACTACAAGAAGATATTATGAATAATAATTATTATGGTCACTGAATATATTTATTATTTTCCACTTATGTAAATCAAAGCTACTAGTAACTTCATGGGATTCAAGGTTTATTGGATTTAATTACCTCCAAGGAATTTTAGAATTAGAAAAATACGTTTTACAGTGCCAGTGATTCAAGAACAACGTAAGTCGTTGCTTCTACAGACACGGCACGAATATTTTCAACTGAAACATTAACCTTTTCTTACCATTCCTGCTAAAATTGGAAGCAAAAAATTAACATAATGTCCATATTCCTTGACTCCGAAAACCCCGAAAAGGACGTATATGGTAACACTATATATACGAAGTAGCTGCCCTAACCTTCTCCTATTTTAATCCCTAATATGTTAACTACAAATGATTCAAATTTATCCTTCAGCTTAACTAAAAAACCCAGAAAAAATCCTTTTGATACTATTGGAACTATACAATATTTGAAGATCCCTACATCTTTTTTTTAGTACGCTTATCTCTTCATTCACTTCGAACGCTCTCGGACATCGGCTGCTCAGGCGAGTGTCCGCAGACAGCGGGAAGTTATTCAACTTAACAAAGACCTGGAAGAAATTCTATCTTGGGGTGACAGTAACCAAGTGGAATTTAACGCTACGGCAGTTTTTTCCAAAAAAGTTAACGTTGCTAAACCCGATATAGTTATGGCGGGGCACTCCATTCCTCTAACATCGTCACTCAATTTGTTGGGCGTTAATTTGGGAGCAAATATGTCCTGGCATGAGCATGTTGCAGGCATAACAAGGAAAGCTTCTTAAAAGTTGGGAATATTATTTCGAACCAGAAAGCTTTACACTCCACAACAACTGTTAATTCTTTACAAAGCTCGAATTCGACCAACTATGGAATACTGCTCTCATGTTTGGGGCTCCGCTCCCAAACATACACTGCATTTGTTGGATTCTATTCAGAGAAGAGCTGTTCGTCTGATTGGAGACCCGGAACTGACCGACGGCCTTGATTCGCTGGAACATCGAAGAACGGTTGGCGACTTGAGCCTATTCTATAAGTATTTCCATGGAAAGTGTTCGGAGGATGTGGCCCGTTTAATTCCTCCCAGAGCGGTGCATGTTAGAAATACACATCGCGCTGATACTTCACATCCGTATGAGGTTCAGCTTGTTACTCCTCGTACAACGCTTTTCAAGCAGTCTTTTATATGGAGAACAGCATCCCTTTGGAATAATTTGCCCAGGACTGTGTTTCCTACCGAGTACAATTTACAGCGATTCAAGAGCAACGTGAATCGCTTTTTCCGCACACGTTCCGCTCCTGTAGCGCTTTAGGGACCTCCCTGCAGCACGTGTGCTAGACCCACAAAAAAAAAAATCTTTTATCCCTTTTCAAGCAAGATCGTTCAAAATAAAAGGTTCTTTTCCTTGTTCTAGTATTATTTATGTATGAAATTTCAAATCAATATCCCTTTTTCTCCAGACTAACTATGCCTTTTATGATCTGGGAACCCTTAAACGTGAAGAAACGCAGAAATTTCGAAGATGGGATTTTTTCTTGAAGTCTGTAGCAAATGGGAGTTGAAGATACAAAAAAGTAAGTTCTTAAAGGAATTTTAAGCTATTCTGGAACTGATTAAGATTTGAAAATGAAACCTAAATACACGATTAGTTTTTGTCTACCATAGTTGTTCATCTAGGAACTAATTAAATTTTAGCTATAAGTAAAGCAAAACTAAATTAAGGGTTGTCGAAAAAGTGTTGAGCCTTTTTCGCGTTTTAGTGTCATATAGCTCAGGTAATATTAGTCGCATCGGGTAATACTAAGCGTCAGTTAACAGCTGACATTTGACGGTAGTAGACATACCATATAAAAATTGTTGGAATTTTAGAATGTCTTGAAAATGAATGAAATTTCGGCAAAAGTTCGCTACATTTTCAATTTTAGTTTGATTAAGGCACAAATGCTGCGGCCTATGAAGAAATTTGTACTGTTTATGAACAAAATATGTTACCAGGAGCACAGCCAAAAGATGGTTTAGTTGCTTTCGTTCTGAAAATTCCGATGACAAAGATGCTAGTCGCACTGGCCGACAAACGACAGAAAAAGTTGATAGAATTTTAGCAAAAGTTGAGGAAGATCGGCTTGGAAGTAGTCATGACATCGCCAACGAACTAAACGTCCATCGCCAAAGAGTTTTAAATCATCTGGAGAATGCTGGCTACAAAAAGAAGCTCGATGCTTGGTTGCCATATGATTTGACGTTAAAAAATTAACTCGGTCGAATTTCTACAGAAACATAATGAAATTGGGCCATTTTTGAAGCGGTTAGTCACAAGCGATGAAAAGTGGATCAAGTATGACAATAATGTGCAAAAAATAAATTATGGTCGAAAAAGGATGAAGCTCCACAAATGATGGTAAATCTTGGATTGACTCCAAAAAAAGTGATGCTCTGCGTGTCATGGAATTGGAAGGGAATCGCGCATCATGAACTGCTGCAGCCTGACCAAACGATTGATTCTGTACTCTATTGTCGCAATTGACAAAACTGAAAAAAGCGGTTAAAAAATCTGTCGGAACTAGTTAACAGAAAGGATGTCGTCTTCCACTATGACAACGCCAGACAACACACATATTGAAACAGCTTGGCTGGAAAGTTTCAATGCATGCACCATACAGTCCGCACCTTGCGTCGTGAGACTACCGTTTAATTCAGTCTCTGCAGAACTTCCTAAATGATAGTTTGAAAAGAAGCCTGTGAAAATCACTTTTCACAATTTTTTGCTCAGAAAACCACAGAAGTTCCACAGTGAAGGATTATGGTGTTACCAAAAAAAATGGCCCATGGTCATCGACCAAAAAGGTACATATTTGGTTTAATGAAGTTAAGATAAAAAAACAATTCTCTCAACTTCACTTTAATAGGCTTAACACATTTTTGACAACCTAATATATTAAAAATCGTACAAGAGAGACGGTAGTTCTCAATCATAAATCATCTGAAATTTATCAGCGGGAGAGAAACACAACCACAAAAGGCATACAGAAATATAAGAAAGTAATATTCTTTTTATCAAAAACACATGTCGTGGCATCTTTTAAAATGCAATTTGGCGAGATAATGCGTGGAACAAGATAAGGGGGGCGACAAAAACAAATGTGAATATCATTAAGTATTCATTCGAGCGAGTCCGCCCAAAGGACGGGCACACTTTTCTTGTTCCTAGGCTATGATTTCGGCTGCTCTAAAATGCTAATCAAGCCATTTGTTCGGGATTTGCTCAAATGTTGTAAATTTAGAGGGATGCGCGAATAATAGACCGTTACATACATTTTTCCTCCCCGAAATGCTTCACAATTTCATAAAATTGACAACTTTACTCATTTTACGGCCTGTTTATATACCGACTGCTTTTAAAGTTTTTTTTTAATAATATCTGTTTTTTACTCTAATACCCTTAATTTAATATTGGATAAACCAAAATTTAGTAATTTGTATTCTAAAGTATGTAGAAATAGATTTATTTTAATACCAATTAAGATCAGTACATAATTCTCTAATAGTGATGGACCCAGCAATGGGGCTTGAAAAAATCAAAATTTTAAATTTATATTTTATTTCGTTCGTATTATACAGCCAATAGACGGACAGACAAACAACCAGAGACCGTCGAAAATGGAAAACTTATTTTTATTTAAAAAGGGAAATAATAAATATTTGGTAGAATCGCTGTTTGCACAGATTCTGAAAAGAATATGTAAATCGATAAAATTTATAAGAAAACAAAAAGGTGGATGCGTCATTGTATGAGAGTCTCTATGTGCAACATGCTCGATAACAAAGTTTGTGACAACGGTGAGCAGTTTACTTGTTTAAAATTAAAATATATATATATATGGTAAGGCTGGTTAACATGTTTATAAGTATCCACTTACCAGCAATCATAGTGAGTAGCCTGCTTATTTTAGTTTTACACAAGTAAACTATATATATATATATATATATATATATATATATATATATATATATATATATATATATATATATATATATATATATATATATATACTATATATATATATATATATATATATATATATATATATATATATATATATATATATATATATATATATATATACCATATAAATATATACCATATAAATATACCATATATATATATATATATATATATATATATATATATATATATATATATATATATATATATATATAGGGTGGGCCATTTAAAAGTTTAAATTTAAAAATGCAATAAAACAAAAACGGTTTGAAATTTTGCCAAATTTATTTTTTTTGTTGTGAAGTACAATTGTTCCGGCTAGAGATGGAATATTATTTCATTTCATGTGGCTGCCGCGGCTGGCCTCACAGTACCCCATTCGATCGGACCAATTTTCGAGCACTTTTTCGAGTGTATGGGGTCGTATCTCGGCAATGGCATCACGAATGTTGGCCTTCAAATGCTCAATTGTCTCTGGTTTGTCGGCATAACACTTGTCTTTAACGGCGCCCCACAGAAAATAGTCCAACGGTGTCAAATCGCAGCTTCTTGGCGGCCAATTGACATCACCATTTCGGCTAATTAAACGGCCATCAAACGTTTGACGCAGTAAATCGATTGTGGCATGAGATGTGTAGCAAGTTGCACCATCTTGTTGAAACCAAACATCGTTCACAATACCATGAAGAGCGAGCACAAAAAAATCGGTTATCATGGTGCGATAGGTGTCTCCCTCCATTGACCGTAATGGTTGCGCCGTCCACAGCTTCGATATTTTCGGGTGTACGCACTGTACGAGCACGCTCACGTCTTGGCGCATCAACAATGAAACCAGTTTCACGAACTTTAGCAATAAACTTGCGTATACCGGGCACTGTTGGTCCTTCTCTGCGACCAAATTTTGTACGACATTTTCGTGCAATTTCCGACCAATTGTCTTTGTTTTGGAAATAAATTTCCAATAAATCCCAACGTTGCTCAAGCGTAAATCGATTCATTTCGTTCAGTGGAGATAATATACTGAATTTTGTGACAGAATAGAATGACATAAGTATTGCCAGATTCGAAATAACCGGTGGTTCAAATTTAAACCGATAGATGGTCCACCCTTTATATATATATATATATATATATATATATATATATATATATATATATATATATATATATATATATATATATATGTTCTTAAATAGGGCTGCTGCATAATAATAAATTCTTCTACGAACTATTCCTGTTAATATTGGAAATAACGAAACATAAAATAATTTTAAGATTCCTCGACTCCTGGAACCCCGAGGAAGTCATACACAATATATACTCATTTACCCCTTGTATCTTTGACGATAAATCAGATATTAAGAATTGTTCCTTAAGCAAATAACTATAAAAAAATTCTGATCATTCTAGTGAAACTGTACAAAATCTTACCCAACCTCCTTCACCTCCTTCTCCTGAAAAGATATCTCTCAAAAACTATATTCTGGATTTGTTAGCAAGCCGGCAACATACGAACCTGTGAACCAGTCTTGAATCATCAGGTCGAAAATAACAGACGAGTAAGATAATCAGCTGTATAAGTGAAATACTATGGAGTGTGGAAATTGGAAAACCGAGGAAGTTTAACATATACAGCACATTGGTAAAAACAGCTTCTTATACGGAGCTGAAACTTGCCGTATCACTGAAAAAAACAAACGAAAGCTAGAAGCAGTGGAGATGGACACTATGAGACGATCACTAAAGATATCCCGTAGAGACAGAGCGTGAAATGAAGAAGTATGTATAAGAATGAGTATAGACGGCACATTACACAATGACATCGAAAGATAACGATTGATATGGTATGGCCATGTACAAAGAACGGGAGAACAAAGATTTCCCAAACGAGTTATGGAATGGCACAACGATGCAAGCGAGGAAGGCCCAAAAAGACTTGGAAAGAAGGCATAGCAAAAGCCGTGAGTGCCAGAAATCTTAACGATGGCCAGTGGAATAATAGCCTGGAATGGAAGTTAGGAAGTTGGCATCGGACAACGTCGTTTGAACGTTTTATATATAAATATATATATATATATATATATATATATATATATATATATATATATATATATATATATATATATATATATATATATATATATATATATATATATATATATATATATATATATATATATATATATATATATATATATATATATATACAGACGGATATCGACAATCACGAGAAAAATCATATAAAACACATAAACTACCAAACAGAACTTGATGAACTAAATTCACAAATAACCAACAGCTCTCATGACTACAAAACAAATAGCAACATCGAAAAAAGAAAAGCACAAAAAATTGAGTAAAGAGACACAAAATCTCATGAAACAGAGACGACTATTAAGAAATGATCCTACAAATTGCAGATTAGAAATAGACAAAAAAATAAGAAAAATATCAGAGAAGACATCAGACGGTACAGAAGCTCGAAAATAGAAGAAACTTTGAAAGAGGGGGAAAGTCTGAAACACCTAAACAAACAAATGAATGAAGGGAGACATCAAATAATAAAACTTATAAATAACGATAATCCAGAGATCGCACAAATCAAAGAGGTAAAGGAAGCTACAGAGAAATATTATCAAATACTATATGACACGCAGAAACTAGACAGTTATCAACCACATGAACAAGCAGGATAAGACGGGGATACAGCATTTTGGACCATATTCAAACAATTAGATTACTAGTGGAAAAAGCAAATGAATATAAGGTCACCTTGTGGATAGCAATGGTTGACTACGAAAAAGCATTTGATTCGGTAGAGATATAAGCAGTCCTTAAGGCCTTAACTAACAGCAGAGTCGATGAAAGGTACACAACTCTTCTTGAATAAATATATAAAAATGCTCCATCACAAATAATGCTTGAAGAAAAGACAAATAAAATCAAAAGTAAAAAAGGAATTAGACAAGGCGACTCGATGTCCCCAAACCTGTTCACTTTGACTCTAGAAGACATGTTCAAATCGCTAAAATGGGAAAATAAAGGAATACTAATAGACGGTGAACGATTAAATCATTTAAGGTTCACAGATGATACTCTGATCGCCAACACAAAGAATAATTACAAGAAATGCTGATGGAATTAAATAAGTCTCGAGAAATTGATCTAACAATAAACTTCACAAAAACCAAATATTTGAACAACGAAAGTGAAGATAATAGTCAGGAACTATTAATAGAAGGTGTGAAAGAATAAGAAAGGTACAAACATTCATATATTTAGGACAAAAAAACAAAAATATCAAAAAATAATTTAAAGGCTGACTTGGATAGAAGAGTCTAGTTAGCTGAGTCTGCGTTCGGAAGGTTACAATCTACATTCAAAATAGACTTCTCAAATACAATAAAAGCCAGAGCATTCGATCAATATGTACTGCCGGTATTAACATATGGCAGTGACACGTGGGCTTTAAATAAAAGTACAATAAACTCCAGGTAACTCAAAGAGCAATGGCGAGAATAATGCTAAATATTAGACTACAAGATTGTATTCCTAACATCGAGATACGAAGAAGATCAAAAGTGACAGATGTAATACAACGAATATGTATATTAAGGTGGAACTGAGCGGGGCCTATCACAAGGCTGAATGATAACAGAGGGACACGTTGTATAGTTGAATGGAAGCCTAGAGAACACAAAAGATGCAGAGGTAGACCACAGACAAGATGGATGGACGACATAAAAAGATTAGCAGGACACGATTGGATGCAAAAAGTAGATATATATATATATATATATATATATATATATATATATTATATATATATATATATATATATACATATATTACATATATATATATATATATATATATATATATATATATATATATATATATATATATATATATATATATATATATATGTATATATATATATATATATATATATATATATATGTATATATATATATATATATATATATATATATATATATATATATATATATATATATATATATATATATATATATATATATATATTATATATATATATAATATATATATATATATATATATATATATATATATATATATATATATATATATATATATATACATATTGTACATGCTATAATAATATTTACCAAAAATTACCCATAGTAGACAAAAATTAATCAAATTAATTGTTTCCAAAATTAATTTTTATGGGTGGAAAAATAATTTTTATTTCCGCAGTATAGGGCTGATTGGGTTTCTTGGGCAGTGAGTATTGAATATCTGGCCCCATGGGATACTTCACGTTAGGCCAAAAGAAGCGAGGGTCACGCTTAACATAACAAATAGCAGTGGCCTTTTATATACAAAACAGGCCAGGATTATTAAGTAAAATATTCAGCAATATAATAGCGCGAGGCGTTTTTATATCAGTATTTTAAAAAAATGGTCTATTTAAATTGATTGATTGTTAAAAATTACGCAACATTGCAAAATAAAGCAGCAAGCAGTTCTAAAATAAACAATGATATGATCACACTAACGAGTAACTGAATTCAGATACTACAAAATAAGTACCTCTAATTCCCTGCCCTGTCGCTTTCACCCAATATATCTTTTACTGTAAATAATTATGCTATTTTTTTTAATCTCCCAACAAAAGCCGAGAAAAATTCTCATAATATTACTGAAACTATACAATTTTTAAGGGTTCCCAACCCTTTTACGCCCCTCTGTTGTCAAAAGATTCCTCTACTCCACGAACTTTTACAAGGACGAATAACATACATCAATGTACCCCTGTAACTTCTACCCTAAATTTTTAATCCCTTATATGTTTTACTATACAGTACTGTATTTTATGCTTCACATATTTCCAACCCAAAGCCACAAAAATTTTTCTTAAATTTGTAAAATTAAGCAATATTTAACGACCTCCATACCATCTTCTACTGTTAACATCGAAAATATTTAAAAATTAAAATAATTGTTATATTCCTTGACATAAAGACCTAGAACATGATAAATACGAGACCACCCTTCCAACCTTTGATATGGATTACTATGAATTATTATGCGTAAAATTTATGGATTATCGCAACCAACAACCTGGACAAATACACATAATGCTATTGAAAGAATCTAAAATTGACCGACACCCATCTCTTTCAGCTACTTCTCCTGTACCAATGTCGCTCAAAAATTATAGTTTTTATCCCTTCTTTAAATAATATGTGCACCCAATTTGAAGTTGATATCTCATTTCATTCAAGATTTATCGTGGCAACAGGCCGACAGACAGACCGACGAAAATGGATATTTTTCGTGACCTAGGAATCCTAAAAGGTGAAGTAAATTAATATTTTCAAAGGGCAATTTTTTCACGAATACAACATTTTCCTTCTCCTCTTCTTTATTTCCAACTACGAGTATTTAGAGGGAAAAAACTTATATATCCCTGAAAATACACTAAATTTCATCGCGATATCGCTCAAAAACTGTAAGTTCTTGTCGCACTTCAAGTATCATATGTATACTAACTATAACAAATTTGAAATCGGTATTTTATTTCGTTCGAAAGTTATTGTGCCAATAGACAGACAGGCAGATAGACGGGCATACAGAGAGACTGACCGACGGAAAAGGAAAAACTATATTTTTCATGATCTAGGGAGGATGAAAGTGAGGAAATGTGAACATTTCGGAGGAGTTCTTTTCTCATAAATGCAATACTTCCGTTAGCAAGGGAATTAAAATAACAATCATCTAATATATACAAAAATTATATTAGGTCGTCTTATATATAGTAGGCCCGTTAGATAAAGCTCAGCTGACCATGCTAGTGAACTTTAAGCACCCCCAAAAAATCGCCGCTCCCCGTATAGGTTTAGGGTGTGAACAAAGTAAGTGGCATTCCTTTCGGGAATTATTTCCATCTACATCACAAACGCTGAAGATGACCGGAACTTTGTTATAAATAGAATTATATCCGCGTGAATTTTTCCTCCTTTTCCTTTTCGGGAATTTCCAGTTCGCCTAGTACAGAATTTCGTTTCTTTAAAGGTAGCTGATTTGTAGTTTTTATGTGAAATATAGCGTCCTGGCCTATTACTTTTTGTATTAGAAATGGCTAACTTCCAACATATTTCACAAAAATTTTCATCAAAGAAATTAAAATAAAATAAAATATTTCAAAAAAACATAATTCCGGTACCGGGAATCGAACCCGAGCCTCCTGGGTGAGAGCCAGGTATCCTAGCCACTAGACCATACCGGACTGTACTTACTTCAAATTATGAAATGCATATTACGTATTCTGAAAATCTTTTTAACAATTATTATCTACGAGCCCAATATTTGTATTGAAAAAACTCTCTTCTCGATATATCCTAATTTCAACCGAAAAACGTAAGTACTTCTTTCGACGAAATGATCAAATCAGAAATTTAAAATACTAATTTCGGTTCTGTACCAAATCATTTTTTTTCCATGGCAGTAAATTTTACCAACTGCCTAGCGGAAATCTCTAAAACCAAAAATCTCCTTAATTGATGAGTACAATCTTTCTGATATTTTAAAGAACAAAATGAATACAATCTTGGCACTTAAAAAACTTAAACCCAATTTACCAATTAATGACAAAAAAAAAACACTCAATAAAAAAGCCCTGATTCTAAGATGTTCTTTTCTACATCCAAAATAGTGAGTGGGGCGTATGTCCTCTAACTCCCACGTGCTTTGCCACAGATGTTCTTTTCAAAATTCCTTTATTCTTACCAAATAAAAACAAAAAGTAATTGTATGAATTTATTGAATAATTGAAAAATTAAAAGATGATAAATTCATAACAATTTTAAATATGTATTTAAGGCTAATTAAAAACAACATTCTGACCTTTATATTTTAATGGGGGTAATTTTCTGCTACATATTGTAAATGTCACTCCCCTGTGTACCAAATCCAATCGTTGTCTTTGGCAGAAAATTGATGGCTGGAGAACCGTACGCGATCTGATTTCTAGAAATTATTGTATTCGGCATAGTAAATTCAATGCGTGCAATGAGCTATGAAATTATAGAGGCACATACCAGAAATAGAAATTCTTTCGATTTAAAATTTATTTCCTATTTTTGTTTTTAGAGTTACGTACGTTATATAAGTATAGTAAATCAGCCGATACCAACAAAACATGATTTAATAATAACCTTAACAAAATTCTTGCTATTTTATTGGGATTTTATATACATTAAAATTAGCAACGTTTAAAAGCTATGTTAAAAATATGTTTCCTTGTTTTTTTTTTTAATAAAGAAAAGAGGGACTGTATACAGGGTGTTCTCCAAGTCATGATATCTTTTTAACAAGTTATAGTACTAACTAGAATAAACCGTCATTTCGACAAACATATTGGGATTTTGGAATCTTTGGTACAATGTTACTACACAATAGTTATCACTACTACACCAAACAGTTTATTTTTGCACTCAATGCTCGTTTCGCTAATTAAGCAAGCATCATCAGGAGCGATGATTGACTGACTGGCGTCGAGTGTAATAATAAAGTGTTTCGTGTAGTGGTGACAACTGTCACATATATATATATATATATATATATATATATATATATATATATATATATATATATATATATGTATATATATATATATATATATGTATATATATATATATATATATATATATATATATATATATATATATATATATATATATATATATATCGATGATTCTCTGTCAAAAAGGCCACCCTCCTTGCACACTTTTCGTTTTGAGATCAAATTTTTCTAAGGGACTCAAAATTTTCGTTGAAATGTCTATTTTTTGATGTCGTATGATAATTTGCATGAATAAAAATTGCCTATTCAAAATAGCCGGATTGGAAATGTTGCATAAAAAAAAATTTAACTAAAAATGGGCAAAAGTGACCAATTTCTCAACGATGCAACTCCTGGTCTCTATTATCATCACTATCGTTATTACCGACCTGAAAAAACATAGAAAACCAGCGAAAAATACAAAAAAATAAGGCAAAATAATCGAAATAATCGCCAAAAAAACGTTAATTTTACTGGCTGCCATTTTGCTTCATGCAAAGTATCATACGATATCAAAAAATAGACATTTCAACGCAAATTTTGAACGCCTTATATATATATATATATATATATATATATATATATATATATATATATATATATATATATACAGTCGACACTGTTTATAGTAAAACTCTATATAGTGAAAAACTCTATAGTGAAATTTCGGTCAACATTTTGGTCTTTCACTATATAGAGTGTCGACTGTATATATATATATATATATATATATATATATATATATATATATATATATATATATATATATATATATATATATATATATATATATATATATATATATATATATATATATATATATATGTCTTTACGTATACTATTTACTTTTTTTAATAAAAAAATATCTCTTGGCAAAGAAAATGAGATTCATATCTCCGCTTGTTGCATCTTTATGGGTTTCTGTCATGGCAAATGTAAGAAGCCAAGATCCAGATAGAGATAAGAAATATTTGTTGCTTGTAGTATTAATTTATTACATTTTATTGTTTTTGCTACCTATATAAGTCTGTTAATTCTTTTAAATGCAAGATAAGTATTTGTCGAAGAGAAAATAATAGCAATTTATATATTTAAACAATCAGCAAGGTACCTTTCTTGCAAATATCTAGTTCGAAAATAGGAATTTTACTTACTCAAGATAAAGAGTAACTGCAACCAAGCACTACTTCATTAACCCCTTATTGATTTGATCACAACCAAATGAAATGAAAATACTGGAAAAGTAACACAATTCTCAGATTCTTAGGCTCGAAGAATTCTATAATGTATATTATGATATAAGCACAACTTCCCCTGGAACCCCCTCCAGAACTCTAAAAAAGACATGCAGCATGAAATATAATCTCTTTAACCTCCTCCCGCATTTTTTTAACTTCTTATATATGTTACTATGAGAAATCATACATAAAGTTGTTTTATAATCTCAACAAAAAAAAACTACAACATATCGACCCTTTTCCTGAAGCGATAACGTTCAAAAACCATAAGTTTTATCCCTACTTCAAGTAATATATTATTATTTCGTTCGAGAGTTATCGTGCCATCGATAGACCGACCAACGGAAATGGGACATTATGTTTTTCGTAATCTAGGAACCCTACAACGCGAAAAAAGTAGAATTCACGAATTCAATGCTTTCCTTTAACAAAAAAATTTTTAAAAATTGGTAAAGTTTTTTACCCGGTGTTTCTCTAACGATGTACTTATTCTATTAAGATTGGATCAACAAAATTTATCTGTCAACCCCAGTAATACGAGTATTATTGACTCTGAATTTCTTCACTCCTGCGAGTACTATAAATGTTTGAAAGTTTAAATCAATCCCGTTTCGCTGGGTCATTATCACGGCACAACAGATAAAGAAACCGATGAAAAAATCGAAATAATTTTGTTTGTAATCTGGAGAACCTCAAAAAGGTGTTGCTCCTCTACCTCATTAACCTTTTATACGTTTGACCATAAATAACTGAAAATAATATAAAAATAACTCGATTATTCGATGTTTACGAAACATCCCCCCTAACCTCACCACATTAACCCCTTACAGGTTTGACCATAAATAATTGAAGATAATTAAAAATACCACCATTTTCAAATTCCTCCTAGAAATGACATATACCACAATATATATGCAGCAGTAATCTTTCCCCCACCCCTTTAAAACCCCCGACTTGTTCGACTGTAAATAATTATGCTGCAAAATTGTCGATTATCTCCGCTAAGAACCAAGAAAAATTCTTAATAACAAAATTATTGAAAAGTAACCATACGCATCTACATCACCCTTTTCATCTCCTGCCCCTGAACTAATTTCACCCAGGTTCCCTTCCTGTCTCAAATATTATATGTGTACCAAATTTAAAATCGAAAGCTCATTCGAGAGTTATCACGCCAACCGATAGAGGTACAGACAGTTCGACAAACTGATATACGGAGAGAAATAGGAACTGTAGTTTTTTTTTATGATCTGGACACCCTGAAATGTAAAGAAATGCAAAAATCTCGGAGTATGATACCAGTAGTAATAGGTAACTTTTTAACAGTACCACAAAAGTTTCTTAGCTGCAATAACATTTTTTTTATTTACAGAGAGCAAATTTTTTTCGTAACCTACGGTATATACTCGTATTTTAAAAATCCTTTTGAATACATAACAATAATCATTTAGGTTGCAACTTGACGATATTAGATAAAATTTCTTTCTCTGGAGAAACAGTCCGACAACTTGTTTAATTTATTGACATTGCTCAAAATTAACACCAAGCAAGGACCACCAGGGGACAAAAAAATTAACGTATTACAATAAAAGGAACAACACAAAGCACACCCCTCCCTCGAAACAATATCGCGTAAAAACTCCTTCGTACGTAAAGTAGCAACTATGACAGACTGGCATTGATACAGACCCACAGAAATGGAACATTATATGTTTCGTGATCTAGGCACCCTGAAACCCAAAGAAGTGAAAAAATCTCGGGAGGTGATTTGTTCACGGATATCATAAGACTCTTTAGAAACGGATGTAAAAAAATTAGTCAGGAGTCGACCTAAAAATATCAATCTGATAAGATTACTTTAAACTTACTTTCTTTCTTGTAACAACAAGCATGTTTATTACAACACTAAATCACCAAATTTTTTTTTAAAACTTTCACAATTAACTCATTTTTAAAGGCAAAATAATCACAATGAATTGAATGATCACCACCGCAACAACACCATTTTCTTAATACAGCGATAGAAATGTCATATCCAAATAATCGACCTGAGTCATCTTCAAATGTGGCATGCTAGATTTATTATGAGTTTGCTTGATGTCCACAAAAAGTTGTGTTCAAGGTGATGAATAAAAACATATTTATGTTGGATATGGTTTTGAACTTTCTAGGGAATTTTTTTTATAGATAAACGTTATTTTTAAATCCTTTTTAACTTATTATTTATTATTTGCTTGGGCATTAACGATTATTAGTAATCCATGTATTAAAAATACTCGTATTAACATATTGTACTCAATATTATTATTAAAGCCCAAAATGCATTTACAATCAATATATATATATATATATATATATATATATATATATATATATATATATATATATATATATATATATATATATACAGTCCCTGGCCAAATTATTAGACGCACTGTATTTTTTTTAGTAATTTTATGTTTCTTAAAAGTTTTTATGCAATAATGGTATATTTAAACTACAATATTATTGATTTTTATTAAAAAAGAATTGTTGTAGACTACATATTTGTATTTATTTTTAACATATAGCAACACTGTGTTGACAAAGTGATACATGAACGTAAATAAGTACAAACCTGTATCAGTCGCGATCGGAATCGAGTCAGGTACGGACGAGTTTCTGTGGCTTTATGGACTGTGATTGTTTGTTTAACAGTTTTATACTACTCAGTTATTAGTTTATTTTGTATGCAGTGTTTTAAAAAAGTAATTGGACTATTTTCATTATGGGTAGAAAAGGCGATCTTTCACTACGTAAAAAAGCTGAAGTGAAGGCCCTTGTGATTGCGAAAAACATTTACAAACCGAGAAATATCACGAAGATTGGAGGTTTCTGAAGCTAGTGTACGACGCATAAAAAAGAAAATTGAGTCAGGGAAGGAATTAAGCCCGAAAAGAAAGAAAAGATGCGGTAGAAAACCAATTTTCACTCCACGGTCAGAGAGATGTTTGAAGAAAATTTGTGTAGAAAACAGATTTGCTACCACAAAGGTAATAAAATCACAACTCCAGGATGCTAGCGTAAATGCTTCTGAGCGCACTGTTCGAAGAAAATTGAAAGAATTAGATTTTAAGGTCTGTCGTCCCGCCAGGAAGCCCAAGTTAACAGCTGCAATGAAAGCAAAGCGCCTGAAGTGGGCCAAACAATGGCAAGACAAAGATGTGGACTTCTGGAGATCGGTAAGATACAGCAATTTAATCAATAATTGATACATTATTATCATTTTCAGTTAAATAAAGCAAAGAAACATGGAAGTTTATATATTTTTCCTATTTTTGACAGGTCTGCTTCAGTGACGAAAGCACATTCGAAATTTTGCAGAATAAAGCTCAGTATGTGCGTCGTCGTCATGGAGAAAAGTTTCATCCTGATTGTGTCGTCCCGACGGTTAAACATCCCACCAAAGTGATGATTTGGTCAGTCATCAGCGGCAAGGGCACTGGACGTCTGTACGTCGTCAAAGGAATAATGAGGCAAGATCAGTACAAAGAAGTATTACAAAATCGGTTGATTCCGCAGCTCAGAGAATGGTTTCCAAATGGGGAACCATTCACTTTCATGCAAGATGGAGCTCCCTGCCACACTGCTCGGTCTGTTAAAGCTTTTTTGGCAGAAAAAAATATCCCTCTGTTGGATTGGCCCTGATATGAACCCCATTGAAAATGTGTGGGAGCTGATGAAAAGAGAAGTGGCTAAAGATGTGATTACCAACAAAACCCAGCTCCTAGAAAAGATTATTCATGTGTGGAATCATCATCCTCAAATGCAGGAGACAGTACAATCTTGCATTGATAGCATGCCGCGCAGAATTAAACCTTTGATAGCGGCTAAAGGTGGCTCAACAAATATTGACTTTTACTAACATTAATTTCACTTTTCTTTAAAACTTAATAAACTTATGCTTTTCTAAATTAATGCTGTTTTATTTATGTCAAATAAATAGGTAATTGATTGGATAATATAAAAATAAAAAAACAAATCAATTTAAAATAATAAAACGGTACAATATCACTCGATAATTAATATTTTACATGAAATCTTGCAGTGCGTCTAATAATTTGGCCAGGGACTGTATATATATATATATATATATATATATATATATATATATATATATATATATATATATATATATATATATATATATATATATATATATATATATATATATATATATATGTATATGTATATATATATATATATATATATATATATATATATATATATATATATATATATATATATATATATATGCGGGAAAAAAGAATACTACACTAAATTGTAGCAAGATTTTTAAATAACTGACTAGGTTAGCTTTGTAAATTTTTTTTAATGTTCCGCATAGAACACTTATAAGATCACTTTGGTATCTGTCTGTCCGTCTGCCACACTAGTTGGATTCCAGCAATCAGCTACGTGTTGTGTGTGTATTTTTAAGTAGAAATGTAACAACACCCGTGGTAGCACTACCGCGTTGTCTAAAAAGTGGCGTGAAATACAAATGTGTATGTTTCGTCACCCGGACAACAATATATCTTATCAGAGATATAGTCAGAAAAATGATAAAAATTCTTATAGTGGCTGGGAAGCGGATTATAGGAACACGTAATGATTAAAAATTTAAAACTACAAGATACTTTATCTTAAAGGGTGGATCAAGTACTAATATGTTCACTTTTGTTACACAAACTGTCGATGACACAGCAGGGCCATAACTGGGAAGTCAAATTATAACCGCCTTAATTAAGCTGGGAAAACGTACACGATAAAAAGCCATTCGAGCACGATTGTGCTTGATATTTTTTTATATTCGGTTTTAAAGAGGGTGTAAAATAACAACAAGAAAACCGCTTACTAATTTTGACATCTATATCTACCCTCATTATAAAATAGTATTGACTTTGATTCGTTTAGTTATATTTGTGGGGAACTAACTTTTAATGTCCCTGGGGGCAACATAACAAAACGTCATATATATATATATATATATATATATATATATATATATATATATATATTATATATATATATATATATATATATATATATGTATATATATATATATATATATATATATATATATATATATATATATATATATATATATATATATATATATATATATATATATATATATATATATATATATATATATATATATATATATATATATATATATATATATATATATATATATATATATATATACAGTGAAATTCCCCTTCGCGGACACCCCTCTTACACGGACACCTTCCTTGAACGGACAGTTTCTGATAGTCCCGACTGACCCTCATATAATTGGCATTGTGTCGACTCCCTCTTGGACTGACATTCTCATCTCAATTTTGCGCGGTACACGCGGGGATTTAACATTAGTCTGATGCCTATGCGAAAAAGAGACAGTGGGTGACACATTCATTGTAGAAATGGCTCCAAATAGAAAAATTCTCACGCTTAAACAAAAAATTGAGATTGTTAAAGTTCACAATAAGGAAAAGGTAAGTGTAAGAGACTTATCCAAGCGTTTTAATATCGGAAAAACACAAGCTGCTGATATAATTAAACATAAAGAAATCCTTTTAAACAAGTGGATGTCGAACAGCAATTTGAATGAAAAAAGAAGCTTTTTGAGTGGTGATGGTACCAAAATTGACAAGTAGTGTTATAACTGGTTTATAGCAGCTCGCCATAAGGGGATTCCTTTGACAGATATGCACATGAATTATTTTTTTAGACAAGGGTTTCTGGAATTAGTGCGTTGATTTTCTTTTCATATCAATTCAAAGAATGGATAAAAGGGGTGAGAGTATCAGTAGGCTTGTCGCCAAAAATGCAAAAAACTTAATGTTTTTTTCAGGTCCTATAATACGATGCAAAGCAAAAGAAATAGCTGAGCCTCTGGGACAATCTACATTCGGTGCTTCTTCTGGTTGGCTTAATAAATTTAGAATCCGCCACAACAAGCGATTTCAAGAGCAGGAGCTTCGGTTATTGCTGAAGATGTGTCATTACTCTGGGAAAAATGCCTTTCTTTAATTAAGGGATGTTCACCGAGAGACATCTATAATGCCGATGAGACAGGCCTGTATTTTAGGGCTCTACCCAACAAAACGCTAACATTAAAAAAAGAAAAATGTGTTAGTGATAAATATCCCAAAGAGAGATTTACAATTTTGCATTGTGCAAATATGGCGGGAGAAAAAGAAAAACTCTTAGTCATTGGTAAGGCAGCTAAACCCAAAGTATTTAAAAATATTAACATAAACAACTTGCCTGTAACTTGGAAATATAATAAGAAAGCTTGGATGACATGAGAAATTATGACAGAGCGGTTGCAAGATCTTGATTGGAAAATGACAAAAGAAAAAAGAAACATTTTGTTATTTTTAGACAATACAGGATCTCATCCAAAAGACGTCCGCTTAAAAAATATAAAAATCTTGTTTCTGTCCCCTAACTGTACATCAGCTTACCAACCACTTGACCAGGGAATTATAAAGAAATTTTAAAATTTATTACTGAAGTCTAATCCTAAAACACCTAATAGTAAACATTGAAACTGCTGGTACAGCTTTTGAGTTAATTAGGAAAATTACGCCATTGGATGCAGTTTACTTTGCAAAAAACAGCTTGGGAACAAGTAACCAAGGAAACAGTTAAAAATTCCTTCCATAATGTGGAAATTAGGCATGAAAATATGCAAAGTGAAGACCAGTTAAGTGAGGCTGTTACATCTGATCCAGAAGATAACTTACCAATTAACGTACTTGCAGATATCCTCAAAAATAAGAATTTGTTGGAGTTCACTGATAAGGAAAACCTTAATGATTTTTTGAACATAGATGAAAATTTGTATGTTGAAAATTCAGATATTAAACAAAATACACGGACTTTCCGAGGATTCTGATGTCGATGAAGTTCCAGTACCAACAGATGCTATCCTAATTATTACCCTAACCAAGCAGCTTAAAAGTTTTGTCGAAGATCACGGAGATGCAGAGTCTTTAGAGCTTCTTTCCAAATTAGAGATACGATTTCGGGATGCCATTTTAAGGCAGAGGAGACAAACAACAATATATGAATTTTAGCGTCATTAAAGTGACCTTTAATTTCATGTATGACTCTATCCTATTATATTTTATATGTATCTAAAGGTAACAAATCTTTGTTTTTTCCTTAAGTTTTAAGTTTTTTGTTTATTTTTTTTTTATTTTTTTTTTTTATTGGTCTAGCACACGTGCTGCAGGGAAGTCCCTAAAGCGCTCCAGGAGCGGCACGAGTGCGGAAAATATGTACATAAGTATACGTTTTAAATGTCATGAATTACAGTTTTTATAAAAAATAACCGGTCAAGTGCAAGTTGAACTTGCGCAATTAGTGTTCCGTACGTTGATTGCTTTTAAAATAAAAAATTTTGTTTAAAGACGTATAAAATGATCAGTGACTTCACATTTGACACACCCCAAATGAGTTTTCAGCAAAGTTTGTTTCCAATCTTTACTGAAATCTGATGACCTTGAAATTTTTGTTTTTTTTTAAATACCAGAAAAATTATTAAAGGTAATACACTCGTGATAATTTTCGTTCAATCTAAACCCCGTGGAGAATATTCCGGAATTTTTTCAAAATTTTTTGATAAGTACTTTTCGAGATAAGGCACGGGACAGCGATTTTTCGCGATTTTTTAAAAATAATACAAAGAAAAGTGCGCGGAAGTATTACATTATATATACATTTTTACTCGTGTTTTCACAAGCTTTCATTTGACACCACACTCGACGACCTAGTAAAAAAAAATTTTTTTTCACTTCCGATTTCACCCCCCAAAACTAACCCCTTAAGTCAAAATTTAACTCTCAAAACTACATTGCTCTGATGAGGCCATCAATTCCTATATTATTACCAAATTTCAACTTTCTATGTCAAATAGTTTCGGAGAAAATCGGGTGTGACTGACAGACAGACACCGAAGTGATCTTATAAGTGTTCCGTACGGAACACTAATAAAAAACGTTTTTTTTTGTATCTCTTTTAAGCGGACACCCCTCTTGAACGGATACTAGACTTCACTGTATTCATATATATATATATATATATATATATATATATATATATATATATATATATATATATATATATATATATATATATATATATATATATATATAATACATATAAAAAAAAAAAGACGTTCCCATCAGTTAAGTCATAAACCACACTGAAATACGGTACACCATATTGTTTGTTTTTACGAACAAACATAACAGCCTAATTAATGTGGTGTTGTACGGTCAATTGTATAAATTTATGGGTTATATGACCCGAAATCGAAATAACTGATCAAATTTAACTCTCGATAAAATAGCGTGACAAAAAATAGGCGTGAAACTTAAACAAATTACTGAAATTTCTGTGCCTGTTGATGACCTATGTCTGTCAATGATCGGGGGGGTGGCTTTATTTTAAGTAATCTAATCATCAAAATAGGTGTCTAAGATCACAATTTAGGATTTACACGGATAAATATAAAATTGCAGAAACTTTGGAACAACACAAATGAACTTTGCAGAGGGTCTCAAGCGGTTGTTCTTGATTCATCTACCCCAAGCTTGGCTCTTCTGACACATCTATAATGTTTTGTTTATAGTTTTCGAGATTCTTCAGAGATCATGTTTTGCATGTTAAAATGGATCTATTTCCAACAACTTCAATATTAATACAGGGGTGCCCCAAGGCTATATATTGTATCCAACTATCTTTCTCCTTTACATTAACGCAATGATGGAGTACCAATAGTTTATTTAGCTGCCAGTACAAATATTCGCAGATGGCAGCAAGTCTTCGAATCCTAAATTTCCTCCTCCGTCCAATTCAAAGACATAACAAGAAAAGCTTCTTGAGAATTTAAAATGCTATTTTGTATTATAAGGGTGTATATCCCCAACAACTATTATCGTTATATAGAGCTCAGATTCGACTATCGATTTATATTGTTTCCATATTTGGGACTCTGGGAGAGCTATTTGCCTATTTGAAAACCGAAGACTCACCAGAAACCTTGATTCTTTGGCACGTCGTGGAGAATGAGTGCAGTGTAAGCTAAAAATATACTTCGCGCTAATATAGCACATCCTTATGAGGTTCAGCTTGTCACTCCTATACAAACCGCTTTAAAAACTGCTGCTGCCACAAACGCGCCGCTCCTGTAATTAACAGTTTAGAGAATTTCCTACAGTGCGTACTATGTTCATAAAAAAATAGACTTATGTAACCTTAGAAAAATCAGCAAAAGTTCATTAAACCCACCTGACCAATAAATAAGTTCCAACAATACCTGATTATTACGCCAGACATTATTAAACGGTCACGTGCATCATAAAACCATACGTAAACTGGCACCAGGGGTGTACTAAATTCGGTCGAAGTGAAACAAATGGTATAATTTGCAAAAGCAGTTACTGTCTTACAAGTGAGCCTTTTATCAGCAGCCCTGGGCACAAATCTGAATTAGCCCGCGAGCCCGGACCCTTAACGGCACCAATTTGCGATTACCTTTCAATTAGTTAAAGGGAGAATGCGCTATCTATTCGCTTGATTTCGTTACAAATTGTCTCTATCGGATTAAACATTTATGGTTAATGATCCTATCATTACTATGAGAATATTACTTAAGAAACTGGCAGTAAATCTGAAAGCGATTCTCTGGAAAACACTTAGAAACTAATCTTTTTATTGGAAAATTGTCTTTCGTTTTTTATTATCTGTCCTTGCAATTTTATTAAAAGATCATATAACAGTGTCATTTTTTTATCGTTCACCTCCCCGTCTGAGGAGGGATTTTACCCTTTTTCATATCCTGGGGATATCGGCGGGGATGTTGTAATACCCGTCAAGTGCCAAAATATACATTTGTGTATTTCACAGCACCTTTTAGACAACTAGGTTCTCTTACCACAGATGTTATTGCTGTTCTGTAAACAACTACTTCCTATGTACATGGCTAGGCCACATATACTTAAATAAATAAGTATACCGACCTGCCAGGATTGGAATCCGAGACCTTCTGCACCACAAGCAAGTACTAGCCACGGAGCCACGGGCCACCACAGTGTCATGTAATATGTAAGCTAAAAAGTTTTTGGTCTGACACATAGATGTCGCCCTTTTCAAAAAAGGATGATTTTTAGGAAGTACCAATCTTCAAACGATACGTGTCAAAATTTCATGACATTTCGACGATTAGTTTACAAGTTAGAGTGGTTTTAGGGACGCTACTTTTGATATTGTGGAAAAAATCGAATTTCGTGTGTTGATTAAACACTGTTTTTTGATGGTAAAAAATACCGTTCAAGCAAAGCAATGTCTTGATAAGGATTACGGAGACTCTACCCCTGGAAAATTACTCATCATTTACTGGTATGCTCAATTTAAACGCGGTCATACAGATACAAATGATGCTGATCAAAAGAACGTGTTGAACATATTTTGCATGAACATTTGGGAATGAGAGAGCTATGTTCGAAATGGATACAGCGTTTGCTCACAGTGGACTAAAAACAACAACGTGTTGATGATTCTGAGCATTGTTTGGACCTGTTTAAGCGCAATAAAAAGGATTTTTTCATGCGATATGTGACAATGGATGAAAGATGGATCCGCCACTACACGCCGGAATCAAATCAGCAGACAGCTGAGTGGACAGCAGCCGGTGAAAGCCGCCCGAAGTAACCAAAGACACAACAGTCGGCTGGGAAGGTTTTGGCCTTTGTATTTTGGGATGCGCATGGAATAATTTTCATCGACTATGCTGAGAAGGAAAAGACCATCAAATGGCCCCAAATAAACAAGAAAAAAGTACTCTTTTATCAAGACTGCGTCACAAGTCAGAGGTTACGATGGCAAATTTGCATGAGTTGAAGTTCGAATTATTTCCTCATCCACCGTATTCTCCAGATTTGTCTCCCAGCGACTGTTATTTATTCGAAGACCTCAAAAAAATGCTCGCGGGAAAGAAATTTGGCTCCAGTGAAGAAGTTATAGCCAAAACTGAGGCCTATTTTGAAAGCAAAGACAAATCCTTCTACAAGAAAGGTATAGAAATGTTAGAAAAGCGTTGAACTGATTGTATCGCTCTTGAAGGAGACTATATTGATGAATAAAGTCGAATTTTGCAAAAAAAATGTGTTTTAAGTAGCTAAACCAAAAACTTTTCAGCCTACGTGTTAGAACTTACAACAGAATGATAAAACCGTCACCAAATATGTATTTGGTGCGGTTCTTTCTGTTTGTCAGTTTTCACATCTGTGGTTCTAGTGCTGTAATAACTTTCATACAAAATAAGATGTCGAATGTACCATAAACCTGGCATACTTCTAGTTGGGTTAACGAAGTCACAGACCTATAGTTCTTAAATTAAATTACTTTTACCCCGCGCTTTATCACAATGAAAGAAGAAAACCGTAATTTTTAAGTTAAGAAAAGCAATTGCATATATATATATATATATATATATATATATATATATATATATATATATATATATCGATATATATATATATATATATATATATATATATATATATATATATATATATATATATATATATATATATATATATATATATATCTCGATATATATATATATATATATATATATATATATATATATATATATATATATATATATATATATATATATATATATATATATATATATATATATATATTACTTTTCCAGTGTAAATATAAAAACGTATTTTAAAAGATAAGGAATACAACACTGTGCTGAGTTCTCAATATATTGGGTGTGCAAATTAATTTGGTACCTTTTCTGCCTTAACGAAATGTTTATTTGCTTACGAACAGAATATAGTACAATTCTATCCAGAAAATATTGGCTATTATTCGCCACTTATCTGGTCTACTTTTCAGGCAGCTGGCAGATTTCTAAAAAAAAAAATGAGTATCGATGAATCAGTTACGCTTTTTTTGACGTCGTCCAATGAAGTGTAGTGGAAATCGGCGAGATGATGATGAAATAGCTATCAGATGGGGGCCATATCTAGAGACTATGCCGCGCGAGGGAAAACATCTCATACCAAAGAAAAAAAGTCCGTTTGTAACGTGGCGTTGTCCAAAACGTTTACTATTCGAAAGACCAAAATCTCCATATCCGAATCATTGGTATCATAGTTTGCGTGTTTGATGCTTTACAGGACCTTATCCTGAAGTTGAACAAATCATTTGCCAAACTTTAGACGCATGCATTTGAAATCCAATTCCTCAAAGTTTACTTATCGAATGACATTACTTTCGAGCCAAAATTTTGAAGTGCTTTGGGATTGGTACTTTCACATATAAAAATATCTAAAATGTCTGTCTGTATAAGTGTATGTAGTATGTTGGAATATAGGTTTTAAAACACGTAAAATATATACATAAAGGGTAAGATTCTCAATCTGGCTTTAGTAATCCAAAAAGTCTTACGTATGTTTCTAAATATCCTTTAAAAATAATCTCTGAATAAAAACACAATATAATTTCCATTTAAAAGAGTTTATCCAAGAATTAATAGCGGCAAAGTGTAACTCTTACCCTCTTGCTTGTGCTTAGGCAGTTAAGATCGGCTACTCTGATACGGTTATATTTTAATAATTTAATGGAATGTAACCCCTTTCGAGGAATATCAACCTAATTTGTCGCGATGCACAACAGTATATATACAGTAAATATCTCTTTGATCATTATAATGTCTTTCCTTAAATGTTTAACGTTGTTGCCAAATCTCTTTACACTTTTTTTAAATACCTACGCTAGGGTACATATTTTACTTTAACAGGCCAGCATTTCAAACATGGATGATATGTACAGGGTGGTCCAAATTGGAGACTTTTAAAGAACCTCTTTATCTAAAGAAGATAGACGAAAACTGATGTAGGTGTCTGAGGCTCAATTTTTAAGATAAACTCAATGGTCAAAACCGCATATCGATATCTAGTACCGTTTCAGATATACAAGGTGTTTTTCAAAAATCTGCATTTTGGAAACATGTTTATAATTCTTTTCCTATTGAAAATTTTTGATTTCTGTAAAAACATTCTCAAAGCACTTTTTCACGCGGATTTCATTCAAGTTACATTTTTTTACAACTAATATTTTAATAGTTAATAACACAAAAATATATTTTTTAAATGGGATACCCTGTATATTTTTCCTTATCCGAATAGACCATTCTAAAAATATAGCACACTTTATATTTTGCGTAAATCTACTTCAAAATATAAAGGTTTCCAGTTTTTACGCGAGTTTTAAATGCACATTTCGTGAAGTAGGGTTTGGACCGAGCGGCCATATGGTTTAATTCAATTGTTTACTCGTAGTTGTCAAATTTTCTTCAGGATCAGTTATTGAATTGTCAAATAAATCGCAATGAAGTTTGAAAATTACTAAAAATGGGATATGATAGTGTGCTTCATACAAACGGTACCAGAACGGTATCCAGAGAGGTGTCAACCCTTCAAGGATATATTCGCTCGATTGTGACATAACCTAGTTAATAGTGGCCAGTTTGAAAAGAAACGACCCAAAAATTATGCATCAAACAGGGATAAGGAGTTAGAAGAAATATTAGTTTTAGAAACTATCGGAAATAATCCCAACGCTCGAATCCCGACAGTTAAAAGAATCCTCTGGACTACCAAGAACTAACGTAAGTCGTACTCTGAAGAAGCACAAATTCAGGCCATATAGGACAAGAAAAGTTCATCACCTTAGAGACGGAGATTTTCAACGGCGTATGGATTTTTGCCAATGGTTTCTGGAGAATTGTAACCATGTTCCCAATTTTTCATTAAATTGCATTTGGACATCGCTTATGTAAGCAATGCAGGTATTTTTAACCGTTACAATTCTTATACCTGGGCACAAGAAAATCCTCATTTAGTTGTGGAGCAAAGAAATCAAGGCAGATTTGGATTTAATGTTTTAGAGGCAGGGTTATAGGTCCATTTATTTACAAATACTCATCTCTATATATAGATATTTGGAAATATGTATTAAGGCAGCAAATAGGGCCTCTTGTTGATGAACTGCCGTTAATGGACCTTAGAAATATATTTTTTCAACACGACGGGGCACCCCCCCATAACGCTGCAGTTGTCAATAATTTTTTATCGGCCAATTTCGACAATAACTGGATAGCCAACCAAGGTCCGAACCGTTAGCCGGCAAGGTTGCCAGATTTAACACCCATGGACTTCTATCTCTGGGGAAAATTGACCTAATTTTTAAATTGCCGACAAACACCAGGCAAGAAGTCGCAGTGATACAAAGTTTTGCAGCTCTCACACCTCTTGAACTAATCAACTCGGTAAGAAGTGTCCAGAAAAGGTGCCGCCTATGTGTAAATGAAACTGATCGACATTTCGAACATCTCTTATAGAAAATTGTTTTGTTTCAGTTTGCTCTACTCGGAATAAATTGTTTTATTGTTGTTTTGTTTTATTTTCTACACAGTTTAAAGTACTATAGCATTTAGTAAATTTCATTTTAGTTATGACTCTTAAAGTTACTTCTGGGTATTTTGTTTACGATTTGACTGCTATTGGTAAACAATTGATATTACCGCTCCGTCCAAAGCCTACTTCGCATTTAAAACTCGCGTAAAAACTGAAAACCTTTATATCTTGAAATAGATTTAAGCAAAATATAAAGTGTGCTATATTTTTAGAATGGTAATTTAAAGCTCTATTTGGATAAGGAAAAATATACAGGGTATCCCATTTAAAAAATATATTTTTGCGTTAATAACTACTTAAATACTAGTTGTAAAAAAAATGTAACTTACACTGTTGAAATCCTCGTGAAAAAGTGCTTTGAGAATATTTTTACAGAAATCAAAAATTTTCAATAGGAAAAGAATTATAATTTTCCAAAATGCAGATTTTTGAAAAACACCCTGTATATCTCAAACGGTACTAGATATCGATATGCGGTTTTCACCATTGAGTTTATCATAAAAATTGAGCTTGATACACCGACATCAGTTTTCGTCTCTCTCCTTTAAATAAAAGGGTTTACCTTTATTTAAAGGACCACCCTGTACATATATAACATTACGCATATGACTAGGTAACACAAATTTTGCGGTCCGTCACCGTATACATGTGAAAAACCGAATTTTTGATGACTATATCAAAACTAAAATACCTATAAAATTTGAAATAATAAAAAAATACCATTATTTTCATATTCACTGACGCCAAGAACCCTTAAAAGAATATATGACATGATAAAAAAGCGTGGTTCTTGGGATTAAACCTTGTCAACTTGGAGTAACTTTCCCTGAACTTTCGTTTATTTAATTGGAGAGGGAAGCATGAACTTTAGTTTTTCTTACATTGATAGTATGACCTGATGTTCACCTACAATTGATTGTACAATTTCTTGGTTTTTGATTTATCTTTTATATTCAGTTTGTGCGACTACTGATGCCTGTAAGTAATTTGGCTATTTTATCTATACTATCGTGTATGTAAAGTACGATTGTACCATCTACTGGTTGATTCTTATTATTTATCTTTTCTGGCAGCCGAGATTTTAAAGCAGCTAAACCAACGTTTAATCGTCATTAGTGTAATATACATTACTTTAGAGAGAACTTATTAGTATATATATATATATATATATATATATATATATATATATATATATATATATATATATATATATATATATATATATCTATATATATATCTATATATATATATATATATATATATATATATATATATATATATATATATATATATATATATATATATATATCTATATATATATCTATATCTATATATATATATATATATATATATATATATATATATATATATATATATATATATATATATATATATATATATATATATATATATATATATATATATATATATATATATATATATATATATATATATATATATATATATATAAAGCAACCTGATTTTTTTGCAAATAAAATATGTCCCTTAGAATGGGATTTCAAAATGAAGAAATTGCGATTTCTGCTAAAACATCTGATTTTCCTGAAAATTTATTTTCGGCTGGTGTGCGACACGACGTATATTTGGCAACACAGAGTGTTATTGTGGCCTGCAAAACGTTTTCCAGACTCGGAAACAAATGAAGAACAGAAACTGGGGTCTCAGAGTGGGACAATTAGAATATCTTAATTTGTATCTCCAGTTATCGCTTGACCATTGCTTAATATATTCTATCCCAGAGATTCCCTGCATTGAAGCGCCAGTGTCATCATGTTCTCGGTTTTATTTGTGTTTCTTTAATTGAATTAGTTTTACTGAAAATATACGAAATATAAATAGTTTTATAGACCATACTTAATATGACTATAACTAGAAAATCAAATAGAAATTAACGCCAACCTAGACATCAAATTTTTTCAAACAACGATATAGTTTGGAATGCTCGATTTCCTTGGTTTCCTAACTCAATTTGCTCCATTATGGGGCAAATATGTATGTGTTTTCAAAAGCTTCAAATATTTTTTGCATATATTTCGGGGAATTTATACTACAGCTTGCTATAAAAACAATTATGAAACACCGTTTTTTTATTTGGAGTTATGCGCTTATATTTCTGTTTAAAGAAAAAAAATGTGCTTCTCTCGAAATACGGGCTTTAAAACAGTTTCTCTAGAGCGTCTTATAACAGTTAAAAAGTAGAAAATCCTAGTTTGAAATAATACTAATTTAACCCAAACGAAATGTCAAATAAGGCCGCAATGATTACCTCTAACCCTCACACGCACTATTTATTTATCCCCCAACATGTATTCCAAGAAAGTAAATACAGGGTAATCATAAAGTTCATTAGACACTACCCTGTCGGGATTTTCAACCCCAACTGTATCGGTATTATTGGGAGCCCCTTTTTGTGTCAACTTTATTTCCTTTTCACGTACTTTGGGTTTGTTTAGTTGGTAAAGAAAAAAAAACTTTTGCGAGTTTAAATAGGTCTTAACACGTTTCTACCCAAATATACGGGGTAGGAAAATTTTCTAAGATTTTTTACGTTAAATCAAAGAAAAATTATTACTTGAGTTATCAACAGCGCGATTTTAAAGTTATATTAAAGCAAAAATTCTCATTGCGACGCTTTTACCTTTACATACTAATTCTGTTTAGATTAAAAATAATTAAAAAAATATAATTTAAAGTTCTTTAGCTCTAAAAACCCCGAAGAGGAAGTATAACACAATATATTTTTGCAAACACCAATTTAGCCTTTTATATGTTTCTCTAGCCTCTTATATTTTAGGTAATGTTTATTCATTATCCAACCAAAAACCGTGAAAAGTTCTCATAATACTATTGAAAGTTTAGAAAATTGGCAGACTCGCCCCACTCTTGCTGAATCAGTCAAAATGTTTAGGTTCATTTCCTATATCAAGTAGTAAATGTATACTAAAGTTGAAATTTATATCTCATTTGGCTCGGGAGTTATCGTGCCAAAAGATAGACAATCAGATTCACGAAAATGGGAAATTTTCGTAAGCTAGTGGCTCTAAAACGTTAGGAAAGTTAAAAATTTGGAGAGGGACTTTTTACGATAACAATACTTCCATTTAGCAAGGGAAGTAAAACGAATCAGATTAATTATATAAAACGGGGAAACGTGGGAAATAACTTTTTAATCAATCTCAGTTCGGTCAATTGATAAAGAGAAAACTTCAAGTCCACAAGACATTCAATCAAATCGAATAGAACTCGCTTTTTCCGCAAATTTGGCCACTGCGACCCTTCCCAATCAAAGGTTTGTTGAAAAAATAACAGTGTGTGTATTAATTGAGGGGTTGTTTCAATAGACTGGTAAGGTATTAAAGGGAACGGAGTGCATTAAACCAGCCAGAGTCGTATCATATGAATATTATTACATGAATGATATATATTTATTCACACTTTTCCTTATAAAAGTAATATTAATTAGTATTTAAAGATGGAGAAAGAGAGAATTATTTGTCATATTTTATTTCTTACTGCCGTTGGTGGTTCAAATTACACGTTGTTGTTAAAACAAACTCATACAAAGGAGCTTGTCAAGATCGTCCTCCCTATACAAGTGATGCATATATATATATATATATATATATATATATATATATATATATATATATATATATATATATATATATATAGTTAAATTTGATTCCTAAATCTACCTCTATTCGAAATATTCAGGTAGGTACAACATCTTTTTCCTCATCTGTACCCTCCAAAACATATTGTTGAGTCAGGGACTCTGTCACTGTTCGGTAGTGTAATGTATTATCGCCAAAAAATTCAAGAACCTGTAATTGAAATAAATTATGTATAGAAAATGACATCTGTTGATCGATAAGCGCATTACAGTCCCTGGCCAAATTATTAGACGCACTGCAAGATTTCATGTAAAATATTAATTACCGAGTGATATTGTACCGTTTTATTATTTTAAATTGATTTGTTTTTTATTTTTATATTATCCAATCAATTACCTATTTATTTGACATAAATAAAACAGCATTAATTTAGAAAAGCATAAGTTTTAAAGAAAAGTGAAATTAATGTTAGTAAAAGTCAATATTTAGTTGAGCCACCTTTAGCCGCTAAAAGCTTTAATTCTGCGCGGCATGCTATCAATGCAAGATTGTACTGTCTCCTGCATTTGAGGATGATGATTCCACACATGAATAATCTTTTCTAGGAGCTGGGTTTTGTTGGTAATCACATCTTTAGCCACTTCTCTTTTCATCAGCTCCCACACATTTTCAATGGGGTTCATCCAACAGAGGGATATTTTTTTCTGCCAAAAAAGCTTTAACAGACCGAGCAGTGTGGCAGGGAGCTCCATCTTGCATGAAAGTGAATGGTTCCCCATTTGGAAACCATTCTCTGAGCTGCGGAATCAACCGATTTTGTAATACTTCTTTGTACTGATCTTGCCTCATTATTCCTTTGACGACGTACAGACGTCCAGTGCCCTTGCCGCTGATGACTGACCAAATCATCACTTTGGTGGGATGTTTAACCGTCGGGACGACACAATCAGGATGAAACTTTTCTCCATGACGACGACGCACATACTGAGCTTTATTCTGCAAAACTTCGAATGTGCTTTCGTCACTGAAGCAGACCTGTCAAAAATAGGAAAATATATATAAACTTCCATGTTTATTTGCTTTATTTAACTGAAAATGATAATAATGTATCAATTATTGATTAAATTGCTGTATCTTACCGATCTCCAGAAGTCCACATCTTTGTCTTGCCATTGTTTGGCCCACTTCAGGCGCTTTGCTTTCATTCAGCTGTTAACTTGGGCTTCCTGGCGGGGCGACAGGCCTTAAAATCTAATTCTTTCAATTTTCTTCGAACAGTGCGCTCAGAAGCATTTACGCTAGCATCCTGGAGTTGTGATTTTATTACCTTTGTGGTAGCAAATCTGTTTTCTACACAAATTTTCTTCAAACATCTCTCTGACCGTGGAGTGAAAATTGGTTTTCTACCGCATCTTTTCTTTCTTTTCGGGCTTAATTCCTTCCCTGACTCAATTTTCTTTTTTATGCGTCGTACACTAGCTTCAGAAACCTCCAATCTTCGTGATATTTCTCGGTTTGTAAATGTTTTCGCAATCACAAGGGCCTTCACTTCAGCTTTTTTACGTGGTGAAAGATCGCCTTTTTCTACTCATAATGAAAACACTGCATACAAAATAAACTAATAACTGAGTAGTATAAAACTGTTAAACAAACAATCACAGTCCATAAAGCCACAGAAACACGTCCGTACCTGACTCGATTCCGATCGCGACTGATACAGGTTTGTACTTGTTTACGTTCATGTATCACTTTGTCAATACAGTGTTGCCATATGTTAAAAATAAATACAAATATGTAGTCTACAACAATTCTTTTAAATAAAAATCAATAATATTGTAGTTTAAATATACCATTATTGCATAAAAACTCTTAAGAAACATAAAATTACTAAAAAAAATACAGTGCGTCTAATAATTTGGCCAGCGACTGTATTCTTGATTGTATCGAATATCGCTATACCGTAATCAACAAGCAGTATCTTGTGAATGCTGCTAAATCATCAAAAATTGTGCTATTCAGCCTTCAGATTGAATCTAACTTTTCCCAATTTCACTACTTCGATTCAGTGAATTTTGGGAATAGCAATTTGATAATTTCAAATCATCATCATCATCACCATCAATCAACCCTTTGCGTCCACTGCTGAACATAGACCTCCCCCATCTCAGTCCACTCTCTCCTCTTCTGGGTTCTCCGCATCCAGTGTTACCAAACAGTCTCTTAATATCCTTGGTCCAGCGTGTGAGAGGTCTACCCCTACTACGTCTGTCGCTCCCAGGTCTCCATTCAACCAGCCGCTTAGTTCATTTCCCATCCGACATTCGGGCTGTATGTCCCGCCCAGTTCCATTTAAGTTTCGCGATGTATGCAATTACATCAGTAACGTTCTTTGACGGATAACTTCATTTCTAATACAATCCCTCTTCTCTCTTCCTCTCTTCTTTCACTTTAAATGCTCGGACATCGGCTACTCAGGCGAATATCCGCAGACAGGAGGAAGTCGTTTAACTTAACAAAGACCTGGAAGAAATTCTATCTTGGGGTGACAGCAACCAAGTGGAATTTAACGCTACAAAAACCCAGGCGGCAGTTTTTTTCTAAAAAAGTTAACGTTGCTGAACCCGACATAGTCAAGTCGGGGCACTCCATTCCCCTAGCATCGTCGCTCAATATGTTGGGCGTTAATTTGGGAGCAAATATGTCCTGGCATGAACATGTTGCAGACATAGCAAGGAGAGCTTCTCAAAAGTTGGGAATGTTATTTCGAACCAGACAGCTTTACACTCCACAACAACTGTTAATTCTCTACAAAGCTCAAATTCGACCAACTATGGAATACTGCTTCCATGTTTGGGGGTTCGCTCCCAAACACACACTGCATTTGTTGGATTCTGTTCAGAGAAGAGCTGTTCGTCTGATTGGAGACCCGGAACTGACCGGCGGCCTTGATTCGCTGGAACATCGAAGAACGGTCGGCGACTTGAGTCTGTTCTACAAGTATTTTCTTGGAAAGTGTTCGAAGGATGTACCCCGCTTAATTCCTCCCAGAGCGGTGCATGTTAGAAATACACGTCGCGTTAAAACTTCACATCCGCATGAGGTTCAGCTTGTTACTCCGCGTACAACGCTTTTCAAGTACACTACTCAGTATATATCACCACTACACCAAACACTTTATTTTTGCACTCGACGCGCGTTTCGCTAACCATGTTAGCTTCATCAGGAGCGATGATTGACTGCTGATGATGCTTTTCAAGTAGTCTTTTATATGGAGAACATCATCACTTTGGAATAATTTGTCTAGGGCTGTGTTTCCCACCGAGTACAATTTACAGCGATTTGTCCATTAGTTCCAGCTCTTTATTGCCGACATTAATCTGTTCGCTTGGAATCAAGTTCGCCATATATTTTGTTTTAGAAGCATTCATTTCCAATCTATATTAAGGCCTTTTCCTTCCCAGTTGAGTTTCTTGAAAGCGTGTTTCAAAACTGTGGTGAATAGTTTAGGCGATATCGTGTCGCTTTGTCGTATTCCCCTACCAACTGGTATGGATTCGACACTCTGGAGTTGTGTTTAACGATAATTCAAACTTTAATCAGCCCTTTTAGTTGAAATTCATCATAACATATTAATCAAATAGGTTACTTTCAAAATAACATAAAATTTAAATATTTAACATTATTCCAGGAGTATCTACGTGTATTATGACTGTGCGACTACAAAGTATTTCAACAGAGGTTATTTTGACACTTCACATTATAATCATAAGGTCTCGTATTATTATCTTGACATTTATCTTTGTTATCCTCTGATATGTGCGAAAAGCGATAGTTTTTTTTTACATATTAAACTAAAATAAAATAAGTATTAATAACTAGTTAGGTTAGACCACTTCCAACTGTCAAAAACAAATGCAGTTGCTACAAATAGTAGTTTGATATTTAGTAAATACGTATGTTTGATGGTCTAGAGTTTATTGAGGTAAAAATTGTAAATTTCGATCGGTGATAAAGTACTTCTTTTTGAAAGGACTATGTGCTAAAGAAATATACGACATGGTTAATCTATTGAGGAAACAATGTCCTTTTTACGCCTCTATCGAAAATTAAGTTTCGGATTTTAAGAGAGGAAAAATCGACATCAGTAATGAACACCATTCTAGAAGATCCGTTTCTCTGTCAACCCGAAAAAATGCTGACTGACTGTACATGAAATGATTTTGGAGAATTAACAAATTGGTCTGTAACATATCATATAGACTCTGAACATTTCACACAAATGTGTTTTTCACATTGTCCATTCTGTTTTGCGTATGGAAAAATTATCAACTAATAGCCCAGCCGTCAGAGGCAAATTTTGACTAAAAGCTCTCATTAATTGTTAACAGCCTGCATTTTGGCACACAGGTAGTTTTTTGGACGTAGAATGCGATAAAAAAAAGGTCGCTGTTCTGAACCTACAAAATCGAAACTAAAATGAAAAGTTCAGTTTTTCGCAGATATTTCTAAAAATAAAGAAGATATCGAAAACCTAATAGTATATAGACTGTTTTTTTTTCATTTTACCGTAATTTAAACAAATATTTGAAATAAAATGGCTAGTTTAACCCCTTTAGTTGTAATGGGAATCGTGCTTCCATCCTCATTTATGATTAAATTAACGTTTCTGTATACAGTTAAATAATTTGAAATTTGTTATTAAGGGGTTTCTTGGGGTGCTGATTAAGAATCCGATGACAGATTGGAAAAATTCCAAATGGCTGATCCAATATAACGACCAGAGAGTACGTAATTCATTTAATTTCTTCGAGTAATTTAGAATTCTTGTGTTTTCAGTAACTGTTTTCTTTGTATCTGGATGTTTAAATGAAATATAAATACTTTGTACTTAAAGCTTATACTTTTATCTTTTATTTCCCATCTATAAATATTTTTTTAATTTTAAGTTTAAGTATGATTAACAACAAGCAAAAAATACGTTTATCATGAACACTTTTTAAGAGCAAAATTATAAAAAAAGAGAATGTTTTAAGTTTTTAATGATTTGCTAATATCAAGTATACTTTTAACTGTAACTAAAAAAAATTATCCGACTTTTTTTATCATTTCGTACTGCTTTGAACGTAAAATTGCCGGCGGCGCACTACAGCAGACAAATTTTTATATTTTAAAACTCAATTTTTAAATAACACAGACGTGGGTATTTTTCATTATTCTTATGTTGAAACTTAAGGTATAGTAATGATATATGTACAAGGATTTTTTTTTCAATACTAGATTTTTATTAAGTATTTGTAATTTACCTTATGCCTGTTAAAATCATGCGAGCAAAAATTTCGTTTTAGGTTTTATAAATTATAAAGCAAACAAAAATAAAAACTATTAGTATCATCGGAAATCTGAAAGTCTCCTCTTCAAAAACCTACCTGTTTTTTTATACTTTGAAAACAAATAATATCGATTAACCTTCGAGCGGTTCGCGCAGACTTTCAAATTAACCTGTTTGGCGAGCCACACTTTTCGAATTTTTAATAAATTTTCACGCTAATAAAAAATCTGGAAACAAATCTATATACTATTTTTATTGCAAATTTTCCCGCTCTTTCAAGTGGTGCTATTAGTTTTTCGATATCTTTTTTAATTTTCGAGACATTACCGAAAAACCGAATTTTTAATTTTATTTTGGATTTTGTGGATTGAACATAAATCAAACTTTAGCCAACTTTTTTTATCCTATTCTATATCCATAAAACAACCTGTGTGACAAAACGCAGTTTACAGGCTGCATTTTGTCACACATTTAATGAGAGCTCGAAACCCCTGGCGACTGGGCTATAGATGGATCCCTAAATATCTAAACGCCGACCAAAAATCACCAAGAGTCATTTTGGAAAGACGCGGAGGAAAAGTATCTAAAGTGGACAGTATGCCTGCTCACAAACCGCAGTTAGTTTTGCACAAAATAAACAAACTAGGCTTTGAACTGAGTGATCATTCCCTATGTTCCCTTAATTTAGCTCGTGTAGACTATTACCTATTACCAAAACTGCAAAAGAACATTTTAAAATAAATATAATTTAAATGAAGAAGTAATAAATATTGTCGAAGACGAAGATTTTTTTTTGGAAGGTCGCCCTCACCAAGTCACAGTGTGTCGCGTAGAACATGCTAGGTGGACAAAATTCATGTTATGATTTCCAGGAAATCTTATTTGCAAAACGTAAACAACACCACCAAACCCCGAATTCCGAGAAAAGGTTGTTTATCAAATTTGCAAGTGGCGAATCATAAGCGTCAGAAGTCAGGTAATGAGTTTAATGCAGCTCTTTCAATCAATCAGTTGCAATTTAGCGACACTTTCGTGCACATCTTATAGTGACATATGGTAATATTGTGAAAGTTTTTGTGATGAATATTAATACTGAGGGTAAGTACTATTTTTTAATGTATTTTTTTAATCAGAATTTATTAATTTGAATTTTTTAGTATTTTTTTTAAATAGCCTTTATATTTTAGCGTGTTTTTTTTTAAAAAAAAAAACTTTGAAAGTTCAGAATATACAGACATTCACCTCTATCCGGGCTAGTTTTTAGATATTACACAGAAATAACTTTATTCTTCGTAAAAATACACATATTGTTTAGCACACTTCAGTACAACATGTTTTTTTTTCTTTTTTTCCAGAACACGTTTACTCTATTTCAAGGGTAGCCTTTTTTGAGGAGTGGTTGAAACACACGAAGAATGAAAAAAACTCGCGTGTATATGACTTTCTTTCTTCAAAATTTCACTTTGGTGACATTACTAAAAGCAGCCAAAAAGAAATAAAGTTGAAGATATCCAACTTGTCTAATAAGTTTGGTGCCAAATGGTTGGCTTCAGGAAAGTAGAAGGAGCGTTTTTTTAATTAAAAATAAGAATTGGTTGGATGAAGCAGACATACAGTTTACTGCGAGTTCTTTTGCGCCACAACCTTCAACATCAAGTGAGAATGTGACTCCTGCAGGAAGACCTCGCAAAGATTTCGAGGAATCGTCGTTTAAGACGAAGAAACGTCGCGTCGTGGATCTCGTAGAATCCCGAAGTGTCAGTGAATTGGTGACTGCTGCCGAAATTGCTGTGCGTTCAGCAGGGCAAAGGAAAATTGCCAATGTGATTAGAGACATTAGTAAGAGCCCAGATAATATTATTAAATCTAAAAATACCAGTTCCGTTAATCCTAGGCAATTAAGTAGTGACGAAGCCTTAGCTTACTATATAGATTCTAAGTCAACAACGCATTCTTACAAACAAACTAGGAAGTGGTCCATGAAGGCGGGGTATAATGTGTTTCCGTCATATTTTAGTTTAAAAAAGTCCAAACAGGCCTGTTACCCTGCAGAGGAGCACATTGCTATAACAGAAACTCGTGCTGAAATAAATTTGCAAGCCTTATTAAATAAAACAGTGGAACGTCTAGTATTAGCACAGAATGAAGTTATCAGCAGTGTGCTCCCAACAAGTTCATCGTTTACACTTGTTAGTAAATGGGGATGTGATGGAAGTTCTGGGCACAGCACATACAAACAGAGATTTGAGAACACTGAATATACGGACGAGTTTCTTTTCGCATTTTCTTTAGTTCCCCTTAAGTTATATGATGGGTCCAAAATTATTTGGCAAAATCCTCGGCCTTCATCAACTTTATATTGTCGCCCAATCAAATTTATATTTGCCAAAGAAACGAACGACTTCACGTTAGTGGAGACAAATAGATTGTGGGAAGAAGTTAATGCTCTTCTTCCAACACTTATCAACTTTGGTGATTCTCAAATCTCTGTAAAACACGAACTTTTGCTGACAATGACAGACGGAAAGGTGTGTAACGCCTTAACGGAAACTAGTTCATCCCAAAAGTGTTTCATCTGTGGCGCCACCCCCAAGACGATGAACGATGACCCCGCGATGTTTAACAGCAATCAAGAACATTTTGGCTTTGGTTTATCTACACTTCATTCTTGGATTCGTTGCTTCGAATGTCTTTTACATATCAGTTACAAGTTGAATATTAAGAAATGGCAGGCTAGAAGCAACGAAGACAAAGCAGATATCAAGGTTCGTTCCGAGGAAATCAAATTGAAATTTAAGAACGAGATGGGACTCATTGTAGATAAACCAAAGCCAGGATTTTTTCTCTCCATTAATTTCTAAATAACTCCAAAACGATAAAAGATAGAATAAAATAATATTCAACAAACTTTAATAAAATTTTGTTACGCATTTTTTAATGTTTTATTTATAAAAATCTGACAAGTTGTTCCCGAGTTATCGTTAAATATGTCTGCGTAGCTGACTAATTTAGGGGAAAAAATTAGCCACGCCCATAAAAAAAATCAACGCGATGAATTTTTTCTTAAAATAACTTAATATGCCTAGAATATACATAAACAATTGAAATAAGTGAAAAAATAATTTTGTCCAGCTAACTTGTACTAGTCGACACACTGTGCAAGTGTATAAAGTTGAAATGTTGAATAAACATTTTTTTTTGAGATTTGCTTGTTCCGTCTACGTCAGGCTAGGAGTTTCTCCATACACTCTCGTATAGTAGCTGAGGATTTATTAATGAAAAACTAATTTCAACATAAGTTTTACTTAAAAATAGACAAATAGACGATTACCAACACGACATAAATACATTAAGGAATTTAACAATATTAAAACACGAAACTAAATATTTAAAATATAAATAAATAAAAATTGAACGAAGTATATACTATAAACCAGGATTGTCTGGAATAAATTTTGCCAGGGGTAAGAACGCCCATCGTAAATCCATCCCTGGATCATTATCCATCGCATACCATAAAAAATAATGATTTATCACGAGGTGTAAATCAAGAATCATTAAAGGTGCATATATATTACCACGCTTATAGAAGAAAAACGTAATATTTAGATTTTTTCAGTTCCACTCCCGAAAAAATGATCCGTCGAGACCCCATTATTGATTAGCCCGATCTGAATTTATTCAATAGGATTCGTTAGGACCAATTTAAGATAGTCCGAGTATTTTCCTTTACTTTGGGCAAACAAAATACCCTATAGTAATGATTGGTCACTCAATTGGGGGAATTTACTCTTTACGGAAACTTTTTCTTATATTGCTGATTGTATTTGACTAGGCGAGGAATATTTGCGGAGTACTGTCAAATTGGCTTAAATGTGAGCCAGTCATAATAATAAAAAAGGATTTAGTGATTAGTATTTTTACTTGCAAGATTTCTTTGGTTAGTTGGACATATCATGTCGCATGAAATTTTCTTAGTTCTAACTTTTTTCTGGGAAATAAGTAGGGGAAAGTGCAGTAACATCACACACTAACAAGTGTTTTAATAAAAATTAGTTTTTCCATTATCAGAAACAACGAAAAGTACTAGTTTGAAGGCCATGCTAAAGAGTAAACATTTATATTTTTTAAATAATTAATTACAGGACACGTCTATTATATGTTTTAACACAACAAATATAATCACACTAATTGGGAAATAAGGTTATTGGTTGGGCATTGTTTGAAACTAACCTAGCTAAACTAACACCAATTAATCCTTAATCGGTTAACAATGCTTGGCCAATAACGCAACATAGCCTAAAATTATCGTCATTGCCCACACCATTAACATATACTATACTGAAAATGATGATAATTTTAGATCTTTAAGTTTTTGTCCAAGCATTGCTGATAATGGCCGATCTAAGATAGATTAGTTTGTGTAAATGTAAATAGGCCAATGTCAAGTAATGCCCGGCTTCCTAGCGTAATTTGAGTTTCATACTATTATTTCTATTTATTTCAGATATCTCCCCTATGCTGAACCGTGAGTACCTATACATTACATAATATTACAAATGATGTTAAGGGGATATAGAAAGGGAAAATTCTAAATTCTAGTCAAGATATTATTCTAATTGAAACTTATATTAAATTAATTTAATATTACTTTCATTAAAAAGTTTATTCAATATTTTTAACGTTGTTAGTAATAATTTTAAATATGAATTTTTACAGGCTCTGTCACACAGTAATTAATTACTAAACTGAACTAAAGCACCCCTGGACAAAAAAACGGACAAAAAAAATTTTAGTCAATGTAAATTTTCAATAACTTTAAAACTATAAATCGAAATTTCAGAAAATGAGGACGAACAAGCAGAAGAGGCGTTTTTTTACACTTGAGAACATAGGCAGCGGAATAATATTTTAGTCTGGTTATTTTTAAGATTTTTTTTTTAATTATCTTTTTTTATCATTTCAGTGTTTTGAAAGAAAATAACAATCTCAAAAATACCTTAATAATTTTTTATAAATTTTCTGAATCGTATGGAAAATTGATTTCTGCCAAAGTAACCGAAACTTTACTGTAGCTGAAGCTGAATGACACTGTATCAGGAAAAAAATCTTATTAAAAAGAAGCAGGATTTTTTCCAGGTGATAACTTCGTTCAAAAGGCTAAGAACTACATTATAAGCAAGTTTCAATCAATTTGACTGGACCTACTTTTCCATAAGATTCGTACAGGATCGCTTAGATTTCAGATTAATTCCTAACATAAAATAAGACTTAAAAAGAATTCTTCTGTTACCAAATATGGTGTTTAAAATTTAGAGAACTTTTATTTCTCCTTGAATAACAAGATATCTGTCAATATGCGTCTATAATTTACCCATTAAAATCGGTCCTAACCTAAAAAGTTATTGAAGTATGATCTTGATCAAAATTTTATTTGTCTCATTTCATTTTCAATTTTTTTTTGTCTAAAAATTTTTAATTGAATCTAGAATATATTTAAGTTATTAAGTGTACAATAAATTTTCAGCCTCTACCTTTTATTGGCTGTAGAGCCTATTTGAATTAGAATTTTTTTTCTCGTCCTATAGTTATTTTAAAGTACGATCTTTGCGACCTTTAAAATTAGGTATACCTAATATTTATGCTGCTGTGAACATATTCAGAAAAGTCAGTTGTAGACACACTTCAAAAAAATAATTTTATGCAAAACAAACATGCTTGAATCTGGAAAAAAAGGGGAGAGCAGTATCATAACGTCTCATTTTGTTCTCAAGAGTGAGCGCTCATGAGATACCCACCAGTACTCCTTGCGAATTCTCTCCCCCTTCTTTCGACGATAGAAAATGGTTAGATCACTTTAAGTGTATTTGCAAGCTCCAGTAGAGTTTGGCAAGCATTCTCCAACTCCTCTTCTGTCTTTTGATTGGCCAAAGGTCCCATTATTCTGAAACTTGTTATTTTCCTCCTGAAACTGTTGAAGTTCTTTTGACACGTGCTGTGAGACACAGCGTTTTCATGCAAAGCTCAGCAAACCATTTCTTTCTCGTCAATCGCATTTTTTTAAGTTGAAATGATGCTTTTCGAATGACGTTTACAATTTAGGTTATTTACCGTAATAGTAAAATCAAGTATTAGGTGGTACTTTAGAACTTTATCCTTTAAGTTCAATTGTGAAAAGATTCAAGTTACTTTTCGATTGACATTGCATCAATAGTTGATTTTTAGGCTATATTTCTGTATAATCAAGTATTACTCCCTGCCTTAGAGCTAAAATATGGTACTTTTAAAAGACTTTATTTTGAAATGTTCTGTATCGATCAAATATAGGGACCAAGAAATAATTTGTACACCTAACACAAAATATTATTAATAAATGATCATTAGTCGGAAAAAAGCATAAAAAATATAGGCAAATCAGGTTTAGGGAAGTTACATATTTGAAAACAAAAATATTTGTTAGTTCATTTGTTATTCCTGTATGCAGCATTTACCTTTTTTAATTATTTTATTGTTTTCTCTATCTCTATACCGATCATTTAAGATATTTAATTAAATATTGCATGCAACCATGTATTCTGTGCTCTGAATGACATTTTACAAAGTGAGTAATAAAATATAGAATACAACATAAATAATTTTAGATTTTTATACATATTAATATATGTATATAAGCTATACTGTTGGTTTGAATTTATAGCCCAAAAATTTCGAAGCATTTAAAAAGACATCAATGATCAGTACAGTAAGAAGCCCTCATTTCTTGAACATGTTGGTTTCATCATTACACTGTTCGTCATACACTGTTCACTTAATACGCATTTTCTTAAATTTTTTATTCGACCACAGTTTAATTAGTGTTATTATGAAAGATTATTCATAACTACCTAATAGAAATAGAGAATGTAACACAAAGGTTCTTACACAGATTCATTATAATGAAGGAAAGGTTACCATTCTTTATGACTGTCGGTGTTCCTTCAACAATGGAATTTATCGCCTACAAATTTAAAAGAGGTTAAAAAGACATTAAAGGTCAATAAAGTAGGAACCTCTCATTGAAAGAATTCCTTATTAAACATTTTGTTTCCAATTTTTTTAAAAAATATCTACTGCATTCTATGGAAAATCGAAGTAAACACATATTTTCTTTGCAATTTTCAGAATCTTATATAAATTATTTATATTTTCACTTCTTTAATGGAATTTGCTTTGTTAAAATTTTCACATAACAATTATCGAAAAAACAAAGGATTTTAATTTAAATATTTTTGGTATTAAAACAGAATATATTCAGAACAAATTTATATATAAGTGGCCTAAATCCAACGACTTATTTCACGATTTACCTAGAAATGTTCAAAATCGCTATCGATTGGCTATTTTTGGAGCAAAACAAACATAAATTCAGAAATCCGCGGGTCAGTACCGTTCGTGAGACATCAAGTTCGTGACGAACTAAAATTTCGCCGATGCATATTGGCTACTTGTTGATAACTTCACAGCGTTACGTGGGCGTACGAAACAACGAATAGCACGATGGAATACTCGGCGCTAACTTGGCTGCGTGATTCCAGGCCAACCCGAGTGTCGGAATCCCAAAGCGGTCCGCCCGCCTACGCCCAGCTGCTGGTAGGAAATCCGAATATTCCTTTTTGGTTATTAGTCACTCTTTGATCACGGGAAAAGAGAGTAGTTTCGATAGACGGTCATTTAGACACTCTCAAATTACGTGAAATTTTGTTTTACGATGTTTTTTTGCCGGAACTTTGCTTTTTTATCAAGTTTTTGAGGTTTGCGAATAGTTTTATTGGGTTTTGTGGTATAAATTTTATGTAAGAATAATTATCTTTTGCACCAAAATGGTCCTCAAAAATATTCTTTTCGTATTTATATTAAATGCAATATGGATTTAGATGTTTTCCTAGGATATCAGATTCATAGATGATACTGCTGTTAACTTTAAGATATTTTTAATAAAAAAAAACTTTTAAGTCAATTGTAGAAAAAAAAGGAAAATAATAAATTTTATAAGATCAAACCATAAGTTTCAAACATCTGATGACATAGAGACGTGATATATTATTAAAAAAAATATAGGTAGTCCCCTGATCAACTGTAATCAGTGTAATCTAAACAATCTAGATGTTATTACCGAATTCAGTAATTACTTGTTATGTATAGGTACACTTATGATGCCATAACATGACTATTATTTGTTACTGAAAAAACAACCTAATATCAATTAATTATAAATATATATTCTACTCAAACCTCTACATACGTCAATTTATCAATAAAATATACCATAGTGTCCATGGGAATACCAAAGTATGACGTTTATTTTTTTGCTCATAATTGAGTATTATGCAGCATAAATAATTTATTATTTGAGGTTAATAATTGTGTCATAAATATTTACATACATAAATAATCTGAATTTATTTGACATCTGACAACTTCAATCGTAACTACATCCAGGTAAAATTCTAGATAGAATATTCTAAATTGAATATACAATATATAATGAAAATGTTCCGGACTTTGCTTAACTCCAAAATCAGTATAGATTATGTTAAATAAGAATTTTTTCAACCTTTCGCCTACGATTACAATTCAGGAACTTTTACTGTTCATGATTAGAATACTAAATGCGTTCAGTACTCTCAGGCCAAGAGCAAAGAGAGCCGAAGATGTAGTGTACATCCGTAGGCGAAACGTTGGGTAGAAATTATAAATTATTACAGTCTAAACTAAAGAATTATTTCAGTAATAACCAAAACCCTAAAAACTCCTTTTCATTATAGTTCTAACTCCACAAGGCAAGCATCGAGCAAAAAATAATTCTAGTGAGCAATCTAGTGACCAGTCTAAATTATAAAATTTTATTGCTAAATATATGAAAAATATATTTTAAAGGAAAAATATTGAGGACCAACTTAGCCACAAACCCCCAAAAAAACTATCACAATCTAACAAATTTAGTATTTTTTTATAGTACTATACAAAAGTGTCATAATCATTACGGTGCCGGTAACAACACCAAAATGCTACCGTACCAAGCGGTAGCGATGGACTATGCAGTTACGTCAGGGTTCCAGAGGCACCCAACGGCGCACCAGACGCCCATTGGATTGGGGGTGAACATCAACCCAGCCTTCACTCACTCTTGGTTCGTACCGGCGGATCTCTGTCTTCCCTACAAACAGACTCCTCTCCTCGAAACAGGGCATGTCGAATTATATTCTATGTTTTTTATTCCTACTCATTTTACACACATGAGAAATCAATGTGGTTGAGTGGTTCCAAATTTAGGTACCACCAAAAATTTTTTTCTCAAAAAAGACACTTTTTTATAGCGACAATTTAAGAGACATCCTGTATACTTACCAAATTTACGACAAACAACAGTTTTTGTAAAAAATTAAACTTAAAACAAAACTTCTCAAAGTAGTATGAGATACAAATTTATAACTTACGTACGAGAGCCATATTGGTGGTCGTTAATAATCTTAAATAATTTCAGATATTTTAAAAGATAACTGATTGATCGGTAGTTGTTTAGATGGTGTTTTCGTCTTTTTTAGTATTGCCTGAATTTGACTTTTCCAGCAGAAAAAAGCTTTTTTTGTATGATATATTAAAAAGTCATTGCTGTGTCCTGTCAAACTTTCAGAAATACCACTTTTCAGAATTCAACATATCGAAGACTGTATGTTCAAGCAAATGTTACATCAAAAGTGTCCACAGTTACGTAATAAAGCTACATTTTTAGAACTTTACATCGTGAATAGTATAGTCTCGAATAAATAAATTTTAATAATTCTAATAATTTTTTTTCTAGTTTTTAGTTGAGTACTCCCGTCATAATACTAGACAATCACAGTCTGAACGTATGTTGTGGATTTTTAATAAACTAGGGCTGTAGCCTAAAAAATTGTACCTTTTGATCGTGTAGCTACCATCTAAAATTTGGAACCACTTTGAATCACTAAGTACTCAATATGGCACGCCAAATGTAAATTTACTTTTTATTTTACTTCTACTTTTCAAGGAAAAAGACTGAACAGTTGATCAGGCCAGATCTTTTTCCTTGTAATAGCTGCATTTTTATTTATTTATTTTTTTGTTAATTTAAGAAAGAAATACTTCAAGAATACTGTTCTGAAATATTAATAAAAATATTAAGTTTTTTAATATAAGTACATAGATAGTACTGCTCTGAAATAATTTCGATTTTCAATATTTTCTATCTATAAAAAAGTATTCCTAAAATACATATTTTTTTGCATCAATGTTGACGCAATGGGACTTGTACTTTTCAGTTTCCTTATAAAAGAAAAGTATTTTATTCGTGGAGAAATTATCCTCCAAAATATTTGCATTTCTTTGCTCTTTTAGGTCCCTAAATAACGATAACATAATCCGTCTATCTGTCTGTCGATTTGTATGTCTACCTATCTGTCTATTAGTACAAATTTGTTGTTGAATAAAGGGAGGGTGAGGGCGAATAAATTTTGTTTATTTTCATGTGACCATGGGTTTTTTTTTTCAAGTATATTTATTTATAGTCAAACATGTAAAGGGTTGAATGAAGAATTTGGAAAATTTACTTCGCATATATCGTGTTACACGTCCTTTTCAGGGTTATTACAGTCAAAGAAGTTGAAAATCGTATTGTTTCTATATTATTTCAGTGATTTATGGTCAAACATTTAATGAATTAATGAGGTGGAGGAAGGGATTAGAGAGTTGCTTTGTAGATATTGTGCTAAACGTCTTTTTTAAGATTCTTGAGTCGAGGAATCTGCAAATGGTATGATTTATTCATTGTTTTTAATTTTACCAGAAATAATATGTATAGAGCAATGTCAGGTTTCAATTGTAAATATCTCTGCTTAATGTTTTGTTGTGATAAATTTCTTACCATAAAGTACCTTCTATTTGACGACGTGTGCCGATTTTAGTACGAGAAAATCAAATCTAGGGCAATATAATAACACATATTTTGAAGGAAGTTTTTAAAATATTTAGAGAAAATATAACGTGAACCAGGGATCTCGAGGTTTCTAGGTTATTCCTTTGCGAATTGAGCTATAAAGGCTTATGAGTTCATTCAACCAGTCTGTAATACGTTTTTAAAACCCGTGTAACTAGCCCCTTCCCTTCGCCTCGCGAAGTTTTCACTCTACTTGTAATTGCCGAAAATTTTTTAGCCGGTACATAATAATATAAAAATTAATTTTAAAATCACATAAATTATGCGTTATCTCCCTATTACCTGAAAAAACACCCGGTGAACAGAATACTGAAAACAAACTTAAAGTAAATTTAAATAAACGCTCTCATACAATAAAACCAAACAAATAAAAATTTGTATGTCAATAAATAAATAAATGTTATGGAAGAAAATTGTGCGAGCAATAAAAAATATGTGCAGAAATCGAAATAATGGATCATATAAATATTTCCAGAAAGTAGGATTGCTAGATTGAAAAGGACGCTTGGGACCGGGCATATATTTCTCCCATAAGTAGAATAGCCATTGTGTTTGTCCAGTTTCTGGTTATGACAGTGGTGTAACACAAGAAATAGAACATTTAGTCACAAGAGATATCATGGTTCTTAAAATCCGATAACAGTAAACTTGATATCAAACAATGTTGTCTTGTTTAACATTCACCAAAAAGAAGGGATTAAGGATTTCAGAGATATTTATTTACAACTAAGAACATTTCCCTTTATTTCTGTTAATTATGGAGAAAATGAAAAAAATAACACACTTTTCAGATTCCTCGACTCCAAGCACTCGGAATAGGACATGTGTGTGTGTGTGTGTGTGTGTGTGTGTGTGTGTGTGTGTGTGTGTGTGTGTATGTGCCTGCAAGTGTTTTCCCCTGGCTATAAGCAACTGGCCATCTTTTCTTTTTTTTTAGTAAGAAACAAAAAACGAGTTTCGACTATTCCCTCATTGTATACGAATGTATCTTAGTTGTCTGTTTTCTTTTTTTCTTTATTTTTTCTATTTTATTATTGCTTTTCCTCTTCCTTCCTTTTTCATTCTTTCCTCTTTTTTCCGCTTTTTTCTCTTCTTCGTTTTTTTTTTAAATCTTAATTCTAGCGTCCCTAACATGATAAATAATTCTATAAAAATCAGTGTTATTTAAATTTAATAGATGTTGCAGCAGATTAATCGGTAATTGAGCATCCGATTTCATTTTTCTGAAAAGTTTGAAATTTGATTTCAATCTACAATTTAAAATACAATGTTACCTATCTCCTGTTTCCTCGCAATCGTAATTGGCACTGTCCTGTAGGTCTATTCTGTTTCTATATATCAGATACAATGCATGATAACACCTTATTCTACTGATTACTTTTATAAAATTTCTATTATATTTGTTATAGACGGTCTTTTATTTTTGTAAGGGAACATTGCCTTAAAGATTGACCGGTTGTCGATTCTTGATTTTTTTTTCCAGTCTATGTCGATTTTAACTTTTATAATTCTAAAATAATCTGTATTAGGTATATTGTACCCGAAATACTATTTCTGTGGCTTCTTTGGCTAATTGATTCACTTTTTCATTTCGCGGAATTCCAACTATAGATTTTTATTTCCTATTCCCCCCTTAGCTGGTTGTATAGTCATTGATTACTATATAATTTTGTTTTGGGTTAGTTGCCACATTTTTTTATTGCGTCCAACCCGCTTCTGCTACCAGAAAAAATTATAAAATTATTGTTTTTTTTGTAATCTATATAATAATGTATTGCTTGTTAAATAGCTATTAGTTCAGCCGTGAATATGGATGAATTTTCTGGTAATTTCCACTTACCATATATATTTTTATTGGGAAGATAGAAAGCACATCCTGTTCTTTTTCTTTAATGATCCATCTGTACAAACTTGTTTCTGAGACAGCTCATACTTTGTTTAATTTTTGATAGAACTTTTGCTGATTTCTTCAGAAACTTTTATAATGATTTTGGGACAATTTTCGTGTAACTCCATGGATTCTATAAGACTCTATAACTTTTATAATAAGACATACAACATATAAATGAAGCATCTTCTCTAAGCTTCTCCTTTACTCGCCTAATCCTTCATATAGTCTGTCAAGTAAGAACGTGACGAAGATGTTGTTGAATGGTCTCATGGGACACATTCAAACCCGATTTTCTAAATTTTGCCGCTCCTTGACGCAGTGTCAATTTCGGATCCAAACAAAGACACGATTCGTTTTTCGACTTTCCGAGTAACTCTGCCTACCGAGACACGTTTTGGCAAGTCGTCGACCATTTTTGTCTCGTTAAAATGATTTACCTACTTCTTCACAAACGATGCCCACTTTTTAATATATTTAGCTGCCATGGAATGTATCATTTTAGGCCCCTTTGGATGGAAACAAAGAAAGACTGCCTCGAACCGACGCGCAAACAAGTGACTTTTGGATTTTACGTGATTACGACTTTTTGTTGAATCGCTATTTGGATATAAATAATTCAACTTAAAATGTGTGTGTTATTTTAACTAGAAACCAGGGAAAATATCATAATACCATTAAAGCTATACAATACCTAACGACCTCTATCCGTTTCATCTTTCAAATAGATATAGCTCAAAAATGAAGATTCCTCGTCTACTTCTTCTAATATATACGGACCAAATTTGAAAAACATATGTAATTTCTACAGACCGACGAAGATGTTTCTCGTAATTTAGGGACGCTAAAACGTGAAGAAATACAAGAATCTCAAAGGGTGATTTTTTTACAAGCACAATACTTCCATTTACCAAAATAACTAAAAATATTAAAATAACTAAACTATTACCAACCTGACATAAAAGATGACATATCGTTCTAAGCAGATTTTTTTGAAAAAAACTCCCACTCCACTGGTTGTAAGACAAACTGGCCAAATCTTCGCTAAAAGAAAAAAATACATATTATTTCCCTGGACGAAACAATTGCAGGCTGTTTTTTTCTTTCACTTTATTTTATTGTCCCCTCATATGTGGATTTCGCCCTATATAATCACATTATCATCCCATGAGACTCCTATTTTCGGACGTTATAAAAATCTATATATATATGAGGGTAAAAAAGTGTTAAAGATTGATTGTTCTTTTAACACGCCCTTGTATTTTGACCACAGGGTATTTATTGGTCATTTATTTAAAAGATATGTTGTTCTTATATTTTTAATAAAATGGCTTTTGTAGACCGAAAATTTAAAATAAAAAAATAGCAAGTGACAACTGAACATGACTTTAAGCACATGACATGTTAAAATATAAAAAATAGTTTTGCTTACAAGTTTCGTTCCTATCCAGACTTAAAAACTAGAAACCCCCTTTATCTCTATAAATAACTAATCTTTATCTTTAGATAACTCTAACCTTGTAAGTCACCGTATTTTCGTTTTCTTTTACCATAAGCACATAAAAACTCTAATTTCAAAGCGTACAGTTGCCACTTCTTTTCAAAAATAACTTTTAGGGCTAAATTAAATAGAAACGTTATTTTCGTGAAAAAATTATTTTATATGTACGAAATATAACACACTATATACATTAAAATACATATATTACGCCTTATTAAAAAGCAATCGAAAAATAAAACACTTATTTTGGTCAAAACTAAAAGAATGATTATTTCTTTTCATCGAAAGACTTTCGCCCAATTTAACACAGAAGAGCCAGCGTGTGAAAACAAAATTACACAGAGAACTTTTGCTCAAATTGGCAGAAATTGGTCTGTGCTACTTGAAGCGGGGCCACTGGGCCCCCAGGGACCACTGGGCCCTCAAAAAGCCGTTATTAGGTTATCCTGTCTAAAAGAAAGCGTTCCTGTCAGTATCTGATGTCCCGGAATGCCCGTTGTGGAAACGTCTAGGAAGGTGTGAAAATATATAGTTTCTTTGAATTTCTCTTGTATCAGTTTTATTATGAAAATTTAAGGTAATTGTAGATTTGAACAATAATAATTAAAACGAAAATTTCCAGTATATTCCTAAAATAATAAAATAAACTATGTATATTTTAAGACAAACGTTTCTTACATTTTCATTGTTTTTATTTAGTCTAATCACAACGTTTCGACTGATAAACATATTATTGTAGTATAAGACGAGGAATTGGAACAAATTTTTTTTTTTTTTTTTTTTTTTTTTTTTATGGGTCTAGCACACGTGCTGCAGGGAAGTCCCTAAAGCGCTCCAGGAGCGGCACGAGTGCGGAAAAAGCGATTCACGTTGTTCTTGAATCGCTGTAAATTGTACTCGGTGGGAAACACAGCGCTGGGCAAATTATTCCAAAGGGATGACGTTCTCCATATAAAAGATTGCTTGAAAAGCGTTGTACGCGGAGTAACAAGCTGAACCTCATACGGATGCGAAGCACCAGCGCGACGTGTATTTCTAACATGCACCGCTTTGGGAGGAATTAAGCGGGCTACATCCTTCGAACACTTTCCATGAAAATACTTGTAGAACAGACTCAAGTCGCCAACCGTTCTTCGATGTTCCAGCGAATCAAGGCCGCCGGTCAATTCCGGGTCCCCAATCAGACGGACCGCTCTTCTCTGAACAGAATCCAACAAATGCAGTGTATGTTTGGGAGCGGAGCCCCAAACGTGGGAGCAGTATTCCATAGTTGGTCGAATTTGGGCTTTGTAAAGAATTAACAGTTGCTGTGGGGTGTAAAGCTTTCTGGTTCTAAATAATATTCCCAACTTTTGAGAAGCTCTCCTTGCTATGCCTGCAACATGTTCATGCCAAGACATATTTGCTCCCAAACTAACGCCCAACAAATTGAGCGACGATGCTATGGGAATGGAGTGCCCCGACATAACTATGTCGGGTTCAGCAACGTTAACTTTTTAGAAAAAACTGCCGCTTGGGTTTTTGTAGCGTTAAATTCCACTTGGTTACTGTCACCCCAAGATAGAATTTCTTCCAGGTCTTTGTTAAGTTGAACGACCTCCTGCTGTGTGCGGATATTCGCCTGAGCAGCCGATGTCCGAGCGTTCAAGGTGAATAAAGAGACAAGCGTACTGTCATCTGCAAAGCTATAGATTGGATTCCCGGTCTTTTCCAGCAGATCGTTAATGTAAATGAGAAAGAGAGTAGGAGACAGTATGGAGCCCTGGGGCACACCGGCGTTGATAGTGAGGGTGTTAGAAAGAAATCCGTCGACCGCCACTAGTAAAGAACGCTCTGTGAGGAAACATGAGAGCCACAAACAGATCCTTTCAGACATACCATAAGAGCGTAACTTAGCCAACAGTCCATCGTGCCAAACACGGTCGAATGCCTTGGATATGTCAAGAGCAACCGCTCGAGATTCTCCAAAGTGTTCAATTGCGTTGTTCCAAACATGTGTTACATAAGTCAGAAGATCTCCTGTTGATCTATGTTTACGAAAGCCATATTGGTGATCGCTAATAATATTGAATCGTTCAAGATATTTTAGAAGATGCTCATTGATAACCTTTTCCATGACTTTCGATATTATTGAAAGCAGTGCAACTGGTCGGTAGTTATTTGGCAAGGTCTTCTTACCTTTTTTAGGTATCGGCTGAACCGTGGCACATTTCCAGCAGGACGGAAATATTCCCTTCCTGTAGGATAGGTTAAAAAGTCTACAGAAAACTGGTGTTAGTTCCCTTGCACAGTTTTTGAGAACTATGGCAGGTATTCCGTCAGCGCCAGAAGCCTTCTTGGTGACTAGCTTCATTAAAATACGCTTTATGATGCGCTGTCTGAAGACAACATCGGGCATCCTTGACTGCAATATGGGAATAGTAGGTGGTGTTTTTCCTTGGAAATCGACAGTAGAATGTGAAGCAAAGAGTTCAGCCAACAAGTTCGCTCTCTCAACAGGTGTGGTTGCAATGGAATTATCTGGCCGTGTGAGTGGTGGTATGGTGGATTTGGTAAAATTTTGACTAACTGCCTTAGCGACTGCCCAAAAGGACCTGGAATTGTTGGGACAAGCGAGAAGTTTCTAATTCGTTGATTGTGTGCCTCCTTGGTTTCGTCGATAATTCCCTTGCATCTGTTCCGGGCATGAACAAAGATGTTACGATTTACGGTGTTAGGATTTTCACGCCATTGTCGGTAGGCAATATGTTTAGAAGCAACAGCTTCTTTGCATTTTCGGTCGAACCAAGGCTTGCCGTTGGAGAAGCATTTCTTCGAAAAAGGGATGTAAGCTTCCATACCAGCCAAAATAGCATCGGAGACCTCCCTGGCGCAGTCAGATGGGTTATCGGATCGAAAACAAATGTCCATCCAAGGGAAAGTTCGAAAGTATTCCATGAGATCTTCCCATTTAGCAGATTTGTAGTGCCAAATTTTGCGCGGCCTAGGCGCCTCTCTGTCACTGATTGGCAGGATACTCGATGTCGAAAGCAGCTTATGGTCGGAAGAACCTAACGGCGGATTTACGGTGACCGTGTAAATCTCCGGATTGGTGGTTAAAAACAGATCAAGAAGACTGGCGAACTCCCCGTCTCGATCAGGGATTCGTGTTGGTTCGTCAATAAGCTGAGTTAAGCCATAACTGATTGAGAATGATTCAGCTTCACGACCTTGTTCGTCGGTAGTATTTGAATATTTAAGCCAGTCGATATTGTGGACATTAAAGTCGCCCAGGATGGCAATTTCGGCACTTGGATAGTTACTTTGTAAATGATCGATGGTGTCTGCAAGAGAAGCGAAAAGTGTACGAGTTGTACGAGAATCCTTACCAAGATGAACTGAAACTTAAAGACGCACTCGAAGTGACTCCTCAAGCTATTTGTGCTCGTCTACAGAAGCTGCAGAGGATTCCAAAGGCATTTCGGTGGGTATCTCATGAGCTCATTCACGAGAAAAAAGCCAAAAGATCATCCCAGATATGGGCTGCGAAATTTCCCCTCACGCACCGTTTTCACCAGCTTTAGCTCCTTCGGATTATCACGTGTTACGATCTGAAAGCATCAATCAACTAATCGCATTAAAAACCATTATAATATTGTAGGAAACAGGAAGAGGCGTCGGATGTCCGCAGAAACGATGGGTCGATGATATCAGGGTAGTAACGGGCAAGCAGTGGTTAAAGGTGTCAAAAGACAGGGAAGCATGGAATAGATTAGAAGAGACCTACCTCCAGGAGTGGATAGACTCAGGCTGAGAAGAAGAACAAGAAGAAGATAGTATTCTTCCGATCGAGAACCTGACAATTACTTGAAAAAGACAGAAATGTGTAGAAAGCCAAGGAGATTGCTTTGAAAATTCAGTGCATAGTAACTTTATTTGTAAATCAATGTCAAAGTTGGTCGATAAGGGTCAAGAGATAATTTATACGTTGCCTTGTGTGAGACACTGTCATTATGAAAACGTGGTTTCATTTCTTTCAATTTCGAACTCGAAATTTTGAAAGTCGCAGAAACTAAAGTGAAATAAACCAACGATTTCCTATATTTTTAATTTATTTAAAGCTTTTGTAATTCTAATATGCGCTCCGTCGGATATATTTTTTGATAAAAAATACAAGTAATTATTAAATCTGAAAATCACTACAATGCCAACGTTCTCTCGATCGTACTTCGTTCCTTTTAATTTTATTCATCTTCTGGGGCTCTTATCCCATATACATAGAATTGTTTTTTAATGCTCCATTAATATAAAACACCCTCCGACTCACATATAAGCATTTTAAACTGTTTTTGCCCTAACACGCCCCAACGGCAAATCTTTTTTTATCGAAAAATAAAGGTAAATCTTAAAAATTTCAATTCGGGACCTAAGTTTTCTTGATCGCACTCCGTTACTTTTGACTTTATTCATCCTTTGGGGCCCTTGTCCCATATACGTAGAATTGTAATTTCCGCCTTTTTGCTTTGGCGCGCGATGTCGAAGTTTTCCCGCGGGGAGGGCCTATTTCAATACAACCTTTCACTCGATATCGGCACCTTTGCATTATGTCTTTTCCACTAAATTGAACATAATAGTTTTCTTGTTGAAATTATAAGAGAATTATATTAAGCAGGAGATGTCTGAATTCGACACATAACATAAGTTAAAGTTACTTTAAGTAACTTTAACTCAGTAGTAGCCATAAATAGTCAGATTTATATACTCAAGGTAAATCGTTTAGTGAAAACTAATCTCCTAAATTATTCATATATATATATATATATATATATATATATATATATATATATATATATATATATATATATATATATATATATATATATAACACATGGGCTGAAAAGTCCCGGGCCTAACACATAGATGGCGCTAGTTTTATTGCAGTCACCTTTTTTCAGTTAATACTAACCTTCAAAAGACAGCTGTTAAAATTTCATGATATTCTATTCATTAGTTTGTGAGTTATTGTGCTAAGAGTGACGCTACTTTTGTTATTTTCAAAACAATGGATCAAAAACAATTTCGTGTTTTAATTTTACACTGCTTCTTGATGGGAAAAAATACCGTTCAAGCGAAGCAATGGCTTGAAAAGTGTTATGGGGACTCCGCTCCATCAGAAACAACAATAAAACGTTGGTTTGCTGACTTCAAACGTGGTCGTAGAGACACCGATGATGCAGAACGCAGTGGACGTCCAAATGAGGCGGTAACACCAGAAAACATCAAAAAAATCCATAAAATCGTTTTGAATGATCGAAAAGTGAAGTTGCGTGAGTTAGCTGACATCGTAAAGATATCAAAAGAACGTGTTGGCTTTATATTGCATGAGCATTTGACTATGAGAAAGCTCTGTTCAAAGTGGGTGCCGCGTTTGCTCACTGTTGATCAAAAACAAGAACGTGTTGATGATTCTGAGCAGTGTTTGGCCATGTTTAAACGTAACAAACCGGAATTTTTGCGTCGATATGTGACAATGGATGAAACATGGATCCATCACTTCACTCCGGAATCAAAACGATCGTCATCTGAGTGGACAGCAACTGGTGAACCTCGTCCAAAGCGCCCGAAAGCACAACAATCGGCTGGAAAGGTTATGGCCTCGGTATTTTGGGATGTGCGTGGTGTAATATTCATCGACTATCTTGAGAAAGGAAATACCATCAACAGTGAATATTATATAGCGTTATTGGAGCGTTTGAAGGCCGAAATTGCAAAGAAACGACCGCATATGGCAAAGAAAAAAATTTTGTTTCATCAAGACAACGCACCGTGTCACAAGTCAATCAAAACAATGGCAAAACTACATGAATTGAACTTCGAATTGCTCCCACATCCACCGTATTCGCCAGATTTGGCTCCCAGCGACTACTGGCTGTTCGCAGACCTGAAAAAAATGCTCGCCGGTAAGAAATTTCGCACGAATGAAGAGGTTATCGCTGAAACTGAGGCCTATTTTGAGGCAAAAGATAAATCGTTCTACAAAAGTGGTATTGAAATGTTAGAGCGGCGCTGGAATGATTGCGTTGCTCTTGATGGAGATTACGTTGATGAATAAAGCTAATTTTGAACCAAAAAAACCGTGTTTTCTTTGTTAGGCCCGGGACTTTTCAGCCCATGTATATATATATATATATATATATATATATATATATATATATATATATATATATATATATTATATAGTACATATATATATATATATATATATATATATATATATATATATATATATATATATATATATATATATATATATATATATATATATATATATATATATATATATATAAACATATGTATATATATATATATATATATATATATATATATATATATATATATATATATATATATATATATATATATATATATATATATATATATATATATATATATATATATATATATATATATAAATATATATAATATATATATATATATATATATATATATATATATATATATATATAAATATATACAGTGAAGTCCGTTTATAACGAACTCCAAAAAATCACTAAAAATGATTCGCTATATCCGAAGTTCGTTACAGTAAACACAAAATCTAATATTATTTTTCACTACTTTTTTATTTAGATTAGGCGCTAATACTTAGAAAAATGAATATTAAATTAAAAGAAAACGTTCAAAGGAAAATAATACAAGTCACACTAAAGTTATTATTATGTATGTTGGTACATACATATACGAGTATAAACGAAAACATTAAAATACGTAGTTTATACAATAAAATCAGTAATTTTCGTTTGCACAATTTAACTTGAAAAAGAAATGATGTTTATATAATTGTCAAGGTCACAAAAACTACTCCATATATGTTCAGGAACGTCACTAAATTCCAAAAAATTGCGAGTTTCAGTCATTTTCTTAGTCATTGCTGAAATGGATGGAACATAAATATTATCTCCTTCTCCAAGCTCGTCTTTGTTGTCATTATCGCTTAAAATCTTTCCAGAAATCATTGATGTCACAATTTAATCATCAGTTAATATTTCTTTCGTCATTAATTCATTACCTTTTTTATCTCGATTTCCACTGTACTTTGTTGAATGTCAGCATCGTAAACAAATTCTAAACAAGCAGTAGGTTCTTCTCGATGTTTTTCAATCCACTGAGTCAGCGGTAGCTCATCATCTGAGTCTTATCTACATTCCTTCTTTAAAAATCCGCTATGCTTAAAACAGTTTGCAATGGTATACCTACTGACACTTTGCCAAGCCATATGGACAAAGTTTATAGCGTCCAAGAGAGTTACAGAAAAAATCTTACCTTTATCAATCGTCTCTTAACATTTTCATAAGTAAAATCTTTCTATGGCATTTTAAAGAATGTATCACACCTTGATCCATAGGCTGGAGCGTTGCACTTGTGTTTGGAGGCATAACAACCAATTTTATTTGCTGTAGATCAACTTCAGGGTGCGCTGGACAGTTGTCAAACAAAAGTAATATTTTTCTGTTTGTGAATTTTAATTCTCTGTCCCATTCGATCAGTTCGTTTTTAAAAATCTCTGATGTCATCCAGGCTTTACTGTTTGATTTGTACTTTACTGGTAAATGTTTGTTTTTAAAACACCTGGGATTGGCGGACTTTCCTATCACCAACAATTTTCTTTTCTTTGTTCTAGACGTATTTGCAGTTACCAACACGATAATCCTTACTTTTGATAATTTTCCACAACCACAATTATCTCCGACAAACTTTAATGTATTATCTTGTAAAACAAACCCGTTTTATCCGCATTAAAAATGTCCACATATTCATAATTTTCTCGAATTTCCTGCCATACATTGGCCAACCACTGATCACTAATATTATGTCACTTTTTAAATCGTTCAATCCAACTTATAGAACAGTTAAACTCGGTGTTTTCTATTTTCCTTCCCAGTTCACTAGCTTTCTCTTATAAATTATAGCCGGTAATAGGGAACCTGTTCATGTCGTTTTTGACTAAACCATTTAAGGAGTCCTTTATCGACTTGGTCATGTGTTACGTTTTTACAACTAAAGTTTCTTTTATCATATATTGATAAGATTTCTTGCCTCTTCTTCCATATGGTAAAAACCGTAGATTTGGTTAAATTCAACTGTTTGCAAACATCACTTTGTTTATTCCATTTTCTATTTTCCTTATAATATCGTGTTTTTGTGTACTCATTTTAAAATAAAAACTTGAACATTCACTTTGCTGCTTTAATCAAATATGCATTAAAACCGCATAACACAACAAGTGAATTGAAAATAATACTGCTTGAACTAGCGACGCGGCGGGAGTTCCCAGCGAGTTTCGGTGAATTCCCTAGATCGAGTCGCACGACATCGAGTACAGGGAGTGGCAAGTTCGTTATAAATGGACACAAAACATCCAAATTTGGTTCGCTTTATCCGGAAGTTCGTTATAACCGGTTTCGTTATAACCGATAAAAATTTGCATTGGTCTTATCGAAGTTTTCTCGTGAATTATAAAATAGTTCGTTTTAACCGGAAATTCGCTATAAACGGGTTCGTTATAAGCAGACTTCAGTATATATATTATATGAATAAGTACATGTATATTCCTTAAAATTTTTAGTTTTACCGTAATTAAAAAATGGCTGGTTTAACCCCTCCAATCATGCTTCCAACGTCATTTATGATTAAATTAACGTTTCTGTTACAGTTAAATATTTTGAAATTGGTTATTAAGGGGTTTGTTTCTCGGGGTGCTGATTAAAAATCCGATGACAGATTTCAAAAATTCAAAATGGCGGATCCAATATGACGGCGCCAGAGAGTACGTAATTCATTTAATTTCTTGGAGTAATTTAGAATCTTTGTGTTTTCAATGAATGTTTTCTTTGTATCTGGATGTTTAAATGAAATATAAATACTTTATAGTTAAAGCTTAGACTTTTACCTTTCATTTCCCATCTTTAAATATTTTTTTTACTATTAGTTTAAGCTGTATGATTATTAATAAGCAAAAAATACGTGTATCATGAACATTTTTTTAAGAGCAAAATTACAAAAAAAAACGGAAAGTGTTTTTAGGTATATAATAATTTTCTAATATTAAGTATGCTTTTAACTGTAAGTAAAAAAAATGTCCGACTTTTTTTACTATTTCGTACTGAACGTAAAATTGCCGGCGGCGCACTACAGCCGGCAAATTTTCATATTTTAAAACTCAATTTTTATTCTTATATTGAAACTTAAGGTATAATAATGATATATGCACAGGGATTTTTTTTCAATGCTATATTTTATTAAATATTTGTAATTTACTGTATGCCCGTTAAAATCATGCAAACAAAAATTTCGTTTTAAGTTATACAAATAATAAAGCAACAAAAATAAAAACTATTAGTATTATCGGAAAGCTAAAACTCTCCTCTTCAAAAAGCTATCTTTAGTTTTTTTTTTACACTCCGAAAAAAAGTAATATCGATTAACCTTCAAGCGGTGCGCTTTTTGAATCATCTATCCAATTTTTAATAAACTCTCATGCTAATAAAAAAAACTAGAAAGAAAATCTGTACACTATCTTTTTGTAAAATTTTCCGCTCTTTCACGTTGTGCTATTAGTTTTTCGATATCTTTTTCATTTTTCGAGATATTATCGCAAACCGGAATTTTTGATATTATTTTGGGCTTAGCGTATATCAAACTTTAACAAACTTTTTTTTTATCGTATTCTACGTCCAAAAAACTACCTGTGTGCCAAAATGAGGCCTGTTAACATTTAATGAGAGCTCAAACCTCCTGGCGACTGGGCTATTTATCTGTATGTCACTGTAACAAATATATAAAAAATTATATCTAATAGTTGGGAAAGAAGACCAAAGTCAAAATAAGTACGATTCACCTTTCAGGTCTTACGACGTCCCTTGGCATTGCCTCTCAATGTTATACTTTCCCAAATCCATCTAAAAAGGTAAATTGTGTCGATACTAAGTAATGCCCACCCTAAAAGATGAGTTACCGTAAAACGTATAGAGCAACGTACGAAAGAGCATCTGAGTTTTATTACAGGGGACACAAATAAAAGACAAAAACGGTCAAGCAAGTGTAGACTCCCAGATTCCGGAAGCTTTTCAGTGTCCCCGGATTTTGAAGTGCCCCATGGGACGTTCGGCTCATTAGTCTAACGGAGATAGCACGTCCGGTGACCGTAAAATCTGACCATTCGCGGCTACTAAGTCAGCACTCTGTCGAAATTCGAACATCAAGTTTGGGACTGTCACGTTTGATTTCTGTCATTTCTTTTATTTAGATTGGATTTGGTTTATTGGTATAGGACCCTTGCATAACGAACCACAAGATTACACTTTTACTGACAAAAACTAAAAAATAGTTAGGAAGAAAAATTTATGTGCTATATATATATATATATATATATATATATATATATATATATATATATATATATATATATATATATATATATATATATATGTATATGTATATGTATATGTATATGTATATGTATATGTATATGTATATGTATATATGTATATATATGTATATATATATATATATATATATATATATATATATATATATATATATATATATATATATATATATATATATATATATATATGATTCTGTGCTTTTGGTTCTACTTATTAAAACAACTTATTTTATTTTATTTAGTTTTTACTGACGTTTCGCCTATTTTTTTGTGGGCATTCTCAAAGTATCTAAAAATATTTTAAAAAGTTTGAGGACACACTTTACAATTTAAAATTAAAAATTAAAATTTACAATTCACGTCACGCTATAAAAACAGTTTACACAGTTTTATATATATATATATATATATATATATATATATATATATATATATATATATATATATTATATATAACTAATTTAAAAATATGTACGTTAATTATACTGGTTTTAAAATTAATACAAAAAAATATTTACTGAAATATTTGATTTGGTATATGGTACGTACCTAATAAACTCAGTATTTTTCATACACAGGTCGATATTGATCGAAATATTGGATGTTTACTAGTTTGTAAAGGTGAGATTAAAATAAATCGTGCCTTTGGTTTAAAAAAAATAGATGATTTTTATGTTTTTAGATACTTTGAGAATGCCCACAAAAAAATAGGCGAAACGTCAGTAAAGACTAAATAAAATAAAATAAGTTGTTTTAATAAGTGGAACCAAAATCCTAAGAAATAAAAAAAAGCACAGAATCATATATATATCGAGAAGGTTCAAGAAAAAAAAAAAAAAAAATATATATATATATATATATATATATATATATATATATATATATATATATATATATATATATGTATATGTATATGTATATATGTATATATGTATATATGTATATATGTATATATGTATATATGTATATATGTATATATATATATATATATATATATATATATATATATATATATATATATATATATATATATATATATATATGTATATATATATATATATATATATATATATATATATATATATATATATATATATATATACGGTGTCTCAAAGTAAACAGGACTTAAAAAAAAAATAGGTCATATTAGTGGCGCCATCTAATGGACATCAAAGGAAGAGCGAATATTAAGTTTCATGTAAAACTTGATAAAACATTTACCAAAAAATATTATTTGATGAAACATGTTTAAGACGATGACTGTCTATTCTGCAGCAGAATGTATGAATGGTATAATCGTTTTAAAGAAGATTGTGAGGACCTAAATGACGATGAATATGCTGGTCAACCAATTTTCGTGATAATTGAAGGTAACTACGAAATTGTCCATGAATTAAATATGTCCAAAGCTTCAATCTATCTGAGCATTTGGGCCTTAGAAAGATTTACGCACGGTTTGTACACACAAATTGGCTGATGACGACAAATTGTTTCCAATTCAACATTGCAAAAACTTGATTAAAGGGCCAAAAAAAGGACCAGTATTCCGTTGTAACTGGCGATGAGACGTGATGTTTTCAATATGATCCAGAAACCAAGCGCCAAAGCTCTGACTGGAAACAGTCGAGCGAAGAAAATCCGAAAAAAAAAAAAAATCGTTTGGAAAAGTCAAAAGTAAAAATAATGTTGATTTGTTTCTATGATTCGGAGGATATAGTGCACAAGAAATTCATCCCTCTTGGCGAAACGGTTAATGCTGTGTATTATCTAGGAGTTATGAAGCATTTATTGTGGAGTTCTCATCGTGTGCGACTAGAATATCATGGAAATTGACGACTGTTGCACGACAATTCACCATCTCATCGTTCGATGCTTATTATTGATTTTTTGACCAAAAATGGCATTTTAACCAGCAACCATTCACCATATTTTCCTTATTTGGCTCCGTGGGGCTTCTGTCTATTCCCAAAATTGCATTTGTCGAGGAAAGGAAAGGGTTATGCGAACACTGAAGACATCCAAAAGGCGTCGACTAGGATAATAAAGGACATCTTAAAAGATGAGCTAAAACACTCATTTGAAATGCTTATTGATCGTACAAAACGCTGTATCGAATTCGAAGGGAACTACAGTGAAGTTCGTTCATAATGAACTCCAAAAAATCACTAAAAATGGTTCGCTATATCTGAAGTTCGTTATAAACAGTAAACAAAATCTAATATCACTTTTCACTACTTTTTTATTTAGATTAGGCGCTAATGCTTAGAAAAATGAATAACAATAATTATTAAATTAAAAGAAAACGTTCAAAGGAAAATAAAACAAGTCACACTAAAGTTATTATTATGTATGTTGGTATTTATACGAATATAAACAAAACATTAAAATACGTAGTTTATACAGTAAAATCAGTAATTTCGTTTGTGCAATTTTACTTGAAAAAAAATATATATAATTGTCGAGGTCACAAAAATTACTCCATATATGTTCAGGAACTTCAAGAGATTTAAAAAAATTGCGAGTTTCAGTCATTTTCTTAGTCACTTCTGAAATGGATGGAATATAAATATTATATCCTTCTCCAAGCTAGTCTTCGTCGTCATTATCGCTTAAAATCTTTTCAGAAGTAACTGAGGTGACAATTTGATCATCAGTTAATATTTCTCTCGTCATTAATTCATTATCAGCACATACATATTCTTCAAAATTAAAGTGGTTAAACATCTTTTTAATCTCTATTTCCATTGCACTTTCTTGAATGTCAGCATCGTAAACAAATTCTAGACAATCAGTAGGATCTTCTCGACGTTCTTCAATCCACTGAGTCAACGGTAGCTCATCATCTGAGTCATATCTACATTCCTTCCTTAAAAATCCGCCATGCTTAAAACAGTTTGCAATGTTTTCTCTACTGACTCTTTGCCAAGCCATATGGATAAAGTTCATAGCGTCCAAGAGAGTTACAGAAAAAATCTTACCTTTATCAATCAACATTTTCATAAGTAAAATCTTTCTATAATGACATTTTAAAGAATGTATCACACCTCGATCCACAGGCTGGAGCTTTGCACTTGTGTTTGGAGTCATAAAAAAACCACTTTGTAGATCAACTTCAGGGTGCGCTGAACAGTTATCAATCAAAGTAATATTTTTCTGCTTGTGAATTTTAATTCTTTGTCCCATTCGATCAGTTCGTTTTTAAAAATTTATGATGTCATCCAGGCTTTACTGTTTGGATTGTATTTTACTGGTAAATGTTTGTTTTTAAAACACCTGGGATTGGCGGACTTTCCTATCACCAAAAATTTTCTTTTCTCTGTTTCAGACATATTTGCAGTTACCAACACAGTAATTCTTACTTTTGATAATTTTCCACCAGCACAATTCCCTTCGACAAACTTTAATGTCTTATCAGACGTCATTTTGTAAAACAAACCCGTTTCATCTGCATTAAAAACGTCCACATATTCATAACTTTCTCGAATTTCCGGCCATACATTGGTTAATCACTGATCAAGAACAGTCATATCCACTCCTGCAGTTTCTCCTACTATCTTACCCCCACTAATATTATGTCGCTTTTTAAATCGCTCAATCCAACTTCTATAACAGTTAAACTCGGTGTTCTTTATTTTCCTTTCCAATTCACTAGTTTTCTCTTGTAAAGTATATCCGGTAATAGGAACATAAACATGTCGTTTTTGACTAAACCATTTAAGGAGTCCTTTATCGCCTTGGTCCTGTGTAGATATTCTTACTTTTTTACAACTAAAATTTCTTTTATCATAGATTGATGAGATTTCTTGCCTATTCTTCCATATGGTAGAAACCGTAGATTTAGTTAAATTCAACTGTTTGCAAATATCACTTTGTCTAACTCCATTTTATATTTTCCTTATAATATCGTGTTTGTCAAAGTAAACGCTTTACGTTTTTGGATACTCATTTTAAAATAAAAACTTAAACATTCACTTTGCTACTTTGATCAAATATGCATTAGAACCGCATAACAAAACAAGTGAATTGAAAATAATACTGCTCGAACTAGCGACGTGGCGGAAACAAGTAGCATAGGGGTTCCCAGCGAGTGTCGGTGAATTCCCTATATCAAGTCGCGCGACATCGAGCACAGGGAGTGGCCAGTTCGTTATAAACGGACACAAAACATCCAAATTTGGTTCGCTGTATCCGCAAGTTCGTTATAACCGAGAAATATTTACATTGGTCTTATGGTAGTTTTTTCGTGCATTATAAAATAGTTCGTAATAAGCAGACTTCATTGTATTTTAAACATAATATATGAACTTTGCCAAAATAATGTTTTTGTTTTTATTTTGAAAAAGTCCTGTTTATTTACCGCTATATATATATATATATATATATATATATATATATATATATATATATATATATATATATATATATATATATATATATGTATTTTTTAAAATTTAAATCTCTATTTTGACTTTAGATATTTTAAGGCATTTTTTTTATTATGAAGGCCAAGTATATTGTTATGTTGTTAACAACAGACTCCCATTTTTGCAAAAATTCTGAGATTTCAACGATTTTATGGTAATTATATACCTGGGATTTCAAAAATGTTTTTGCATAATGCCATATTAGGGGCTAACAAGACAGATCTATCTACCCTAAAAATATAATTTAGCTATTTTGTTCTTTTATTGTCATTTTTTACTAACAATATGTAAACTACATCAGTACACTCATCTGTCTTAAAGGCAAATAATTATGATTAAAGTAAATGTTAAGACACTCAATCTTTCACTCTAATTTTACTTTCAATATTATCCTAACCACTTTCACATTTAACTAGGAGGAGACCTCATTTATTCAATACTAAACTTTTATTACTAAAAAAGACACTCTTAACTAACCATCTTTCTTTCTTTCCAGCATTTTGGAACTTCGAAAAGAGAAAAGCAGGGATGCGGCACGATCGAGAAGAGGCAAAGAAAATTTCGAGTTCTACGAACTTGCAAAAATGCTCCCCCTCCCTGCCGCCATAACCTCACAATTAGATAAAGCTAGTATTATAAGACTTACGATCTCATATCTTAAGTTAAGGGACTTTTCTGGCCATGGAGACCCACCATGGACTAGAGATAATCCGCCTCCTTCCAAGACGTTAAAAGGTAAGTAATTTTAATTCTTTTTTTAATTATGGCTATTTTATTACACGCTTATAGGTTAAAATACAATTCTATCTGCATCAAACTATTTGTCACGTCTCACCCAAATTACAACAAAAATAAATTTATTATAATTAAGGAATGGGACAAAGTTTTTCTTATGCCCTCGTCTGTAAAAAAAGGCATGCCAAATCACTGTAAAAAACTTACAGTCTTAACAAACAAATTAACAGTTGAAAACTCCTTTTTCTTTATGAAAAAACTACCCAGAAACAAAATATTTACTCCGCCTCAACTTTAAGGCTGATAACGAAAAGTAAATCTTCAGCCATCTGCGACCGATAAAAGATCCAAGGTAATTCGATTACCTACGGAAACAAAAGAAATACTGACCGCTGACTCTAGGCAATTGTTTGGAGAACTCTGTGGTCGACATGATTTCTGCTCGACCCTTTGTGATCTAGTTAACTCGGAATAAAACATTTTAAAAATAGTTTGTTAAGGAAAAAAAATTAATGGACTTATCACAGCAAAAATGTTCATTCTAAAGACTATTTAAAAATGTTTCGTCACCTTTAATCTTTTCCAAACAGCAAAATCAATATACAAAGTGCTACAAATTCAAGATGTAACGATTTATCTTAAAAGCTTTTTCGTTTGTTATTGAAACCCTTCTGTATCCGCTAAATAATGGATAATACTATACGATTTTCCCAGGAGTAATCTGTAGTTACGTCTGGATTTCTTCGTTTTTCTCAAATTTAGTAACGTCGCAAACTAAATCCGATGCCAGGACATCAGCGTAAAAAATCGCTTTAACTGTCTTCTTAATTGTTACTTCGTGTTTTTCTCACATGAATGATGAAATAAAGTAGCTGTTTAAAATAAGTTTTTATCATTATTCCCAATTTACTTTGATTTTGGTATATACACTGGTGTGCAAAAAAATCGACTCAAACGTCGATTTTTTTGCACACCAGTGTATATACCTCTTCATTTAACACCGATCCTTGAATTTAATCTTCAAACAGTTGTATTATTTCTGGTATCATTAGAATGATGATTTTCTACTATTTCTAATAATACCAAAAACATTTGGATTTCCAAAAAGTTTTTGCTCGCTCAGCAAAGTATTCGTTGCGCGTTATTTATGCAACTGCATTTTCCTATCATTCCTTTATCGAAACTTGAACCGTCAACATCTCTGCTATACCTATATACTAATTACGTCATTGAAAGATGGATACCGCCCAGGAACAAACGGCATAAGTCATTGCCCTTTTTTTTTTTTTTTTTTTTTATTGGTCTAGCACACGTGCTGCAGGGAAGTCCCTAAAGCGCTCCAGGAGCGGCACGAGTGCGGAAAAAGCGATTCACGTTGTTCTTGAATCGCTGTAAATTGTACTCGGTGGGAAACACAGATTGCAAGAAGGACATAGCTAAGGTATACTCTCTGCGCAACTGCACCTAAGCCAGTCAGCTGTCTCCAGAGTCTACAGACGTTACCAAGAGACTGGCGCCTTTATACGGAGACGAGGATCAGGAACAAGAATGCTTCATTGTCAACCCAGCTCTAAGAAATCGTCACTTGATCAGCGTTGAGGTTCAGCAAGCGCTCCGACAAGTTCGTGGTCGGGTTGTCAGTCATTGGACAGTCATAAAAGACTTTTTAATCAGTAAAAAGCATAGGGTATGCTGTGGAATTTGGTATCATTAAAAAGAGAATATAATGAACTTTCAAATGATACTAAAATCTGTAAAAATATTCTAGGAATTCTAGGATTCGTGTTAAATAAAGACAAATAATTTGAGTCGATTTTTTTGCTGGCCAGTGTATCTCACTACAAAATGTGTTTGCTTGATTTTAAGAAATAGTATTAAACTTTTAATAACAGATTTTTGCAACAGATGCTAATGATTTTAGATACGAAAAAATATAGTTCGACAGTAATAATATTAGAAAGTTTTTAACTGACCTTAATAAAAATCAATTGTTGATTTTTTTTACAAGACACGTATGACACGGCTAAGTTTTATAGCTAATTCTTGCGGAATCATATCAATGAATACCAAATATTTCATGTACTTGCAGTAGCAAATGAGGTTAAAGTAAATTCCACTGTCCCAATGTTAATTAATTGAGGACTCTTCTGGAATGCTAATTAGAGTTAGATTAATACATTGTTTGAAAACGCTATAGATCAAAATGAATAAGCATATATGAACACTACCACGACGTATACTGTAAAGGTAGTAGTTTCATTGCCCCTTATTTGGACGAAAAATTCAAGTTTAAAAGAATTGTTTAACGTTTATTCATCAGTTAACATACTGAATAATGTATAGATTGTTTTTTAAGTGGAAACTTTTATTTATTCTATTAAGAAAAAGTCGTCACGTTTAACAGAAGCTTAAATAATTTTAGAAAAAATAATTTTTTGAAGATCAGTATTATCAAAAAAGAGCCGATTTAAATTAATACTAATATACACTCCCTGTCCAAAAAGAACCCTAACTTTTAATAGAAAATAAAATACAGAGCAATTTTAATTGTTTAAATCATTTATTTCAGTACAACTATTCCTCCCTCAACTAATACCTTCCCTGTAAAAAGATTTGTCTTTGCCTTCAAAACAGGCCTCAGTTTCGGTGATAACTTCTTCATTGGAGCTAAATCTCTTTCCTGCGAGCATTTTTTTGAGGTCTGCGAATAGATAATAATCGCTGGAGGCCAAATCTGGAGAATATGGGGGATGAGGAAGCAATTCGAACTTCAATTCATGCAATTTTGCGATCGTAACCATTTTATTGCGCATAAACAGTTCCAAACAGTGCTCAGAATCATCAACACGTTGTTGTTTTTGGTCTACTGTGGGCAAACGCGATATCCATTTCAAACAGAGTTTTCTCATGCTCCAATATTCATGCAAAATATGACCAACGCGTTCTTTTAATATCATTAAGGTGTCAGCTATCTCAGGCAATTTCACTTTACGGTCATCCAAAACAATTTTGTGGATTTTTTTATGTTTTCCGGTGTAACCACCTCATTTGGGTGTCCAAAGCGTTCAGCATCATTTGTATCTGTACGACTCCGTTTAAATTCAGCATCCTCGTAACACTTATCAAGCCATTGCTTTACTTGAACGGTATTTTTCCCGTCAAAAAAGAGTGTTTAATCAACACACGAAATTCCATTTTTTCCATTGGTTTAAAAATATCATAAGTAGCGTCACTAAAACAACTGTAACTTGTAAACTATTCGACGAAATGTCATGAACTTTTGACATGTATCGTTTGAAGCTTTTTCCGCACACATGCCGCTCCTGGAGCGCTTTAGGGACTTTCCTGCAGCACGTGTGCTAGATCCATAAAAAAAAAGAAGGTTGGTACTTCCTACAAATCATATGGATTTTTTGATAAGGGCGACATCTTTGTGTCAGATCAAAAACTTTTCAGCCTACGTGTTACAATGAAATAATTTGCTAACTGGGTTTTCTATATCGGTTTTTAAGATACTGTTGAGACTCGTTGTGACTGCCACTCGCTTTTTTTCTTCGTCGCCAAATGAAGTCAGTGGACGAGAAGAAAATCACAGGGTGCTAAATCAACGACACTTCTAAGAAAATTGGACAATCCTTGAGATAAAAAAAAGAGACAATTCGTTTACAAAGTAAAAGTGTATAAAAAATTCCCTATTCTTGTGGTACGGTGTATGTAACAGAAACTGGAAGTTAAACATCACCTAGAATTAAAGAACATGAATGGTGTGTACTGCAGAAAGCACTCTGCAAATTGTAACATTAATGTAAGAGAAACCAAAGGTGTTACTTCAATCTTCAAGTTCTACAAAAGCAAGTTTAGAAAATCAGTCGAAATTTACAAACATTTTAACAACATTAACCACATCACACGTTGAAGACGGACGGACGGAAAGTTATTTCAAATTGATAAGGTCTAATCTCAAGAACCACTATTCCTTATCTAACCAAAATGTAATCTAATTAAATCTTTATGAATACATGTCATAAAAATCATAACCTTAAAATTAAAACGCTTCTAATAGTTTAATCGCAAGCATAGCTAGCCATTCTACTGATTACTAATCGGACTAGAAAATAATTCTTTTTCCGCGATGCATTAAGTGACGTTTTTACTAAATGGTTTGTAAGGTGTTTACAGTAGGACGACATGACGCCAAGGACAATCAACTTTGTTAGTTGTGATAAGCATGCCGCCATGCGTTTTGGACTGCACACTAAAGGCTTTGCCCTTTTTCCGCCATCGTTCAACGACTTTTTTTCTTTATTCTATGATCCGTACTTTTAATGCAAGAGTAAAAAATCTTTGGACACTAAGCCACCATAACTATATTTTCTTATAAAATTTCAATACGTTATAAATGACTATCAATACAGTTTTCAAAGAACTGCTTTTGCTAGATTTTTGAATAATATTTTCTTCTTTTATCTATAAATTGCTTTCACCATATTGTTCTTTAATTAATTTCGTGGTTTTCGTGAGTCAATCATCGCTCCTGATGAAGCTAACATGGTTAGCGAAAGGCGCGTCGAGTGCAAAAATAAAGTATTTGGTGTAGTGGTAATATATACTGAGTAGTATCATTGTGCCGAAGATTCCACATTCCCAACTTAGTCGTCGTTATTATAAATAATAGTTAAAATCCAAGCAAATAGTAAGGTAAATCCCAAAATATAAGATCCTACCTTTTTGGTTTTTCAATGGGGCAATAAAGGACCCTATTAAGGTTTTGTGCATAGTTGCCAGGTATTAGGATAAACGTATTTTTATTTTACCTGCTTCGTATACCGCCCTCACTTGCACCTGTAATCATAATGGATCTATTTTTACCTATATATTTACTACTTGGCAACCCGGTTTGGAGCCCTTTAAGTATTTGATAATATAGGCCTAATGACCACAGGTCCCCATTAAGATTCGAAAGATACTTTTTATTATTTTTAGTTTTACCTACAACGTAACGGTTCTATTTTAATTATGTGGCGTCCGTGAGAAAATTGCAATAGTAGCAAGAGAAAACATTTATCACTTGACGCTAAACAAATAATGAAAAATGTTTATGACAGTTTGGTAAAAAGAAATTTGAATAAACAAAGTGCTTTGCAAGAAACCAGTGAACTAACAAGAACCTCAATTTCTACGATTAAGGGTATTGCAGGCAAACCATCACTCAGGAACAGGAAAAAACAGAAAGATGCATCATGTAGACGATTGTGAAAAAGACGTCATTAGGAGAAAAATATATTCTATGTATGTAGAACAGTTGGTGCCGACACTAGACAAAATAAAATTAAGGCTGGTGCAGGACGGGACCAATATACATTGTGGCCGATCAACCCTTCACAGAATTCTCTTAAGAATGAGATTCACGTCCCAAAAAATCAACAAAGGGCAAGTAGTGATGGAGTCACAAAGATTACGAATCTTGCGACATACTTATTTACAAGAAATTAAAAAGTATCGATCAGAGAATTGGCCAATAATTTACCTTGACGAAACATGATTCGATACCCATGACACTGTGCAAAAAGGATGGGTTGACAGCAGTACAAAATGTCAGACTAACGCACCTTCAAATAAAGGTAAACGAATAACCATTTTGCATGCTGGATCTGAAAAGGGCTGGGTTTCAAACTGTCTACTATTATCTGCAAAAAACATAAAAGATTCTAGTTTGGACTATCACGAAGACACGACTGCGGGACTTTTTGAAAATTGGTTTCAAAATTCCCTTTTGCCAAATGTTCCCGAACAGAGTGTTATGGTTATGGACAATGCAAGTTACCATAGCCGCCTCCTAAATAAGGTTCCTTATGCAGCCAACACCAAATCGGAAATACAGAAATATATGTTAGAAAATGTTATTTATTTTAACTTTAGTTATAAAAAAGTGATATTTTGAAAGACTATAAATTGAAAAAGAAATATGTTTGCGTATGCCTGAGAAAATGGGACACACTGTTTTGCGGCTTCCTCCGTATTATTGTGTGTTTAATCTAATTGAAGATAGTTGGCATCAAGTTAAATCAAAAATAAGGGCACAAAATGTTTCTCCTACTTTAAGCGTGTCAGTGGTTGAGTTAGTAAAAAAAGTTATAAATGATATACCTTGTGAAAGCTGGAAGAACTGTATTCAGCACGTTGTTAAATTTGAAGATTCATATATTTATGTACATAATATAAAACCACTGAGAATTACCTCAGCTGATGACAGTGATAGTGCAACCGAATTAGGCTTAAGTTAAAATATATTTTTATTTATACAATATGTCCCCTCTTGTAAACCCCATTCATTCAAACTATATATTTGTACTTCTTATCCATTTGTTTTTACATGCATCTATAAATAAACATCTCCAAAAACACTTATAATTTTATTTATTTACATTAATGAATAAAATTCTTAAGTCCATCTCTGCAACCTATCATAAACAAAAAGTCAGAATTTTTATACTGCCCACTTAAAACGGCAAAAATAAGGATCTTATATTTTTGGACAGGCTGTACCAGTATCCTGAGAGAATCAACAACCTATTTTTTTAAACGAGATAAAAATTTATTTTTCAGTTATTAAAGTCTACAACGTCGAAAACTCTATTTAGGTCACGTCGTTTGTAATCTTTGCTAATTTAAAAAAGTAAGAAGTAGCCACGAAATTAATTAAAAGATAAAATGGCGAATATGTTACTACAATTGTCATATTCGTATTTATTCAGTTATCTCTATGTAAACTCTTATTCATCTCATTATATTTCAGCAATTGTCTAACTCGATTTACTTTTACAACTTTTTATATGTCCAATTTCCCGATATTATTTTCTTTGTGTAAACATAATTTTGACATACAAGACGTTTATTAACAGTTGGTTATTTCTCCTCGACTTCGTCATAATTTGATCATCGTCAATATGTGTCATGGGGGAGCCTGCCAGCCTATTTAGTCTCATATTATTTCCCCACCATAAAAACATTTTTCATATTATGACACGCGTAATATAAGGGCCTATTAGATCATCATTATTTTTGACGTCCATATAATTTTTGTATCTATAAACATTCTATTTATGTAACTTACTTTATTACAAATGATGTAATTAACAAACAACCGCACTTACTTTGTTACTCTAATGTTTTTTTTAGGAACTTTGACAACTTGGTATAATTTCAACAGTATGCTAATTGACTACATAAAATATAGAATTTTTCAAGTAGCATATCTCAACCTGACTCAACACATACGAAGCGGATCGATAAGAAACAAATAACAAAAATATTCTGTTTCTAAATCCTTCAAACAGCAAACGAAAAGTCTCTTAAATTGAATAAACATAATTAAGAACCTGTATAGATTTACCCCTTCCGACTAAACAGTTTTAAATAACCGCCAATCAGATATTCCCAAGTTTAAAACAAGATTAAGCATTCCGCGGTCCCGATTTCCATTTAAATATTGAAACAAAACCTCCTTTAAGCCCCTAGATCAATGTCAATTCATTAGTCCAAGGTTTGCAAAGTCCCGGCGTAATTTTACATAATTATTTCACTTACCAGGAGCGGTCTTTTCTAACTGCGCCCTCTATTTAGACTCTTGCCACAAGTACACGAATTACGCCAGAAAATTTTCCAAGTTTGGTTTACAATAAGCATTGGCTAATTTTATCACTCCCTCTGCCGGGGAGTTGCGAATTAGATTTGCGAATTTAACAGCGAGGGTCGTGATTAGATTTACATGTAGTTCAACATGGGATGCTGCCGTTCAATTTAAGAGCTCCTTTCGTACCTATCTGGATGACACATTTTCAATCAGTGTATATACTTTAGTGACATGTGGGTTGTTTCGTTAGCTTAAATCCACAACTTTTCTTGTTCGAACCTTTTGTTTACAGCACGTCTTAAAAACTCTTAAATATTCGTGGAAACACAATTAAACTTTTAGTAGTGAAAGCCTGAGAAATAGATTTATTTCAAGCAGTTTTCCAATTGTTCTTCATCTAGTGAAGAATAACTAGTCCTTGCTGGTATCGACACTTATAAGGATAACTGTAAAATATCTGAATCCAGGGTTCTTTTTTTATATGCGTAGCACATGTGCTGCAGGGAAATTTCTAAAGCGCTACAGGAGAGATGCGTGTACGGAAAAATCTATTCAAGTTGATATTGAAACGAAGTTGTACTCGATGAGAAACTCACTCCTGGGCAAATCATTCCAAATGGATGATGTTCTCCATATAAAAGACTGCAGGCTACATCGATCGAACACTTTCCATGAAAATACTTGTAGAATAGACTCAAGTCACCAACTGTTCTTCGATGTTCCAAAGTATCAAGGTTTCTGGTGAGTTATGGGTCTCCAAACAAAGATCTCCTGGTGATCTTTGCTCACGAAAGTCATATTTTAAAAGGTTCTGATTGATATCCTTTTCCGTAACTTTCGATATTATTGAAAGCAGTTCGACTGATCGGTAGTTTTTGGGAAAGGACTTCTTGCCTTTTTCGAGTATCGACTAAACTGCAGCCCATCTCCAACAAGGAAATATTCCCTTTCTGTAGGATAGGTTGAAAAATATACAGAAAACTGGTGTTAGTTCTCTCGCGCAATTTTTGAGTAGTCTCTTTTTTGGTATCTAGCTTCATTACATTATGGGAATAATGAGTAGTATTTTTCCTTGGAAATCGGTAATAGAATGGGAAGCAACGAGCTCAACCAACAAGTTGGCTTTCTCAACAGGTGTTGTATTATTATCTGACCGTGTGAGTGGTGGTTTATTAGATTTGGTGAAATTTTGACTAATGGCCTTAGCGACTGAAAAAAAGGATTTTGTTGAGGCAGGCAAGAAGTTTGTTTTCAATTCGATGATTTTGTGCCTCCTTGGTTCCTTAATATATAACTGCGCAGAAACTAATTTTCTAAAAACACGATATTGTTTCTATGAAAATGAGGAAATGTGAATTTTCAAACAACCCTATTTATATTTGCTGACTATTCCCTAACTCAGAACATGACACTTAAAGAAACTATGTTTTTCGTGAACTAGGGATCATAAAACGTGAAAAAATTAAAAAATCTCGGAGAGTAATTTACTTTCCCTAACAAGGAAAATAAAAAGCAAATATCGGGGAGTAATAATGACTTCAAGCGATTTATAAAGCCAAGGAAGAAAACGACTGGCACAAAAATTAATGATACGACGAGGATGTTTTTAAGTATCCTACTTGGTCACGGAAATGACGTTATATAAAACTATTGCTTGTTTGTCAAAGTACTGTGGCTATTCTAAGTACTATAATGAAATTTTGTACGAGTTCGTTACGGTTTGTAGTGTAAACCATTTTTTTCTTCAGAAATATATAGATCCCTGAACTTCTTACACCAGACCAGCATATTTAGCGGGTTTCGAGAACGATGAGAGTTATTTTTTCGAATTATCACCAGCGACGAGAATAAAGGGTTTTTTGGGATCCTGCCACGAAGCAGAAGTCAATGGGATGAGTTCATATGGGCTCTTCACCTCCTTCTGGAAAGTTGAAGACCGTTCGTTTTGAATCTTGCCTCTTGATTATAAAAAAAGAATCCACAATTAATGAAGAGATTTACAGAAGGACCATCTATATAAATATATTTTCTTTGTAAATTTTGCGATTGCAAACTAGAAAAGTTAGCATTTTTAACAACCACCCTGTATAATTCCTATATAACCAAGAAAAAGTCATAAAGAAGCAATTTATTAGTTTAAATACAGGAAACCCAATGTAAACCTGCCGTAACATATGGAAAGATCGGACTGATAAAAAATTGGGGGGACTAAATTTCAGGCTTGTACATCGGTATCTATAAACCCGATATCAAGTAGCAATATTTTAAAGATGACACTCCCGCCAATTTGTTACACAGGTTCAAGGCATGTTACTTATGGGGAACTTCCTTTAGTCTCATATGTTACATGTTCGTTTTCTGCGTGTTGTATATAGGATTTTGTAAGTTCAATAAATACAAACCATATATCTTCTACCGGCTAAATTAATATGTCGGGGAAACATTTTTCAAATTGGGATTCGGATACTTAATAATAAATTTAACAATGGGAAAACAAGTAGTTACAGATAAATTAAAACTTTAATTATAAAATTGACAATAATGAAAAATAACATAATTTTCAGATTCTTTGACTCCAAGAATCCTGAAAAGGACGTATAACAGGATATATGCAAAGAAATTTCTCTAATCACAATTCAAATCCTTATATAATAATTATATTTAATATTAGTCCTTTACCGCTACCAAAAACTAGGACTAATTCTCAAAATATTGAAATTATACAATATTAACGACGCCCACCTTTTCCTCTCACCCCCTTCCCAAAAAGCGATATTGCTCGAAAATTAACGGTTTCTTTCCTATTTCAAATTTGAAACGGATATTTTATTGGTTCGATAGTTATCGTGCCCAAACAGGCAGGCCGACAGAAAGGGAAAGCCATGTTTTTTTGTGATATATGGTCCTAAAGAGACCCTGTAGCAAGAGAAGTAAAAAATATACAAATTTAAAAAAATGGCCTTAAATAATAATGTAAAGTTTGACTCTTTGAAGGTGGCACTAAATAAATTAACTAAGTTTGTGTAAGTATAGTTGAATAGTATCATATTATTTATACAATTACTTTAACTTATCTCCGACTTCAGAGTCTATGAAAAGCCAAAAAATTATTATATTATGCTTTATGAAGCATTTAAAAATTTTAAAAACGATATTTCATACTGTCTAGTACAGCCTGTCAAGTAAGAACGCGTCCGTGATAATTCATTTTTGACAGATGCGATCTTAGCAATTCAACAACAAATCAGTAGAGGTAACCTTTGTCTATGTCTCATTTTTGTAAAAGTATCAGTCGATTCCGATCTTTCGTCAAAATCACTTAAAATTCAAAATGAGTCACTTGTTTACGCGTCAGTTCGAGGCAGTCTTTCTTTGTTCCCATCCAAAGGGGCCTAAAATGACACATTCCACGGCCGCTAAATATATTAAAACGTCAGTGTCGTTTGTGAAAAAGCGGGTAAATCATTTTAACGAGACGGAAAATGTCGACGACTTGCCAAACGTGGATAGGTAGGGAAAGTCACTCCGAAAGTCGAAAAACGAATCGTATCTTTTTGTTTTCACGGCACCCGAAGTTGACTCTGCGTCAAGGAGGGGCAAAATTAAGAAAATCGGGGTTGAATGTGTCCCATGACACCATTCGACATCTTCGTGCTCATGATGTCAAACCTTTACTGGGCGAAAATCACTTTGCGAGGCGACTCGCTTGGCTCCCCAATAAGATATTAAAATGGCCTTCACAATCGTTGGACGCCAACCCTACTGAAAATGTTTGATCCCTTGTAAAGAGAAAGCTCAGAGGAAAGACTCTGAGGACTTTGACTCAGTTGTCTCGCGAGATTCGAAAAACCAAAAAAAAAAAAAAAAAAAAAAAAAAAAAATATGGAGATCATTGCAGAAAATATCGTCGACAGTATACCTCGAAGAGGCAAGGCGATTATTAAGGCAGGAGGCATTGGACAACTTACTAAGCTAATTGCGTCAATGTTAGCACATCAAAGAATACATTGATAGCAAAAAATGTTCTCGAAACACATCTTTTCAAGAATACGTTCTTACTTGACAGACTGTATCTGTTAAAACAGTTATGTTAAATGTAACGTTTTCAGAAGGTATGACTTCAGAAACTCTGCAACACCAACTCTAATCAAAATAGGTTGAAATAATTTTTTTTAAAAATGTTATTCAACCACATTAAATCCACCATTTTGAATTTATAAAAATAAATCGTAATCCACACCAAAAAATTTTATTCTTAACTGGTAACATCTTTATGGAACCATCAAATATGTATCTGTATCAAAATTCATTTAATAGTCTCGAAAAAAAGCAAGCTACACAATCGTCAAATATAGAACCTCCGTTTTGTAAAGTATGTTAAAAAAAATATGTTTTCTTAATCGATATACAGGACAATATATAGTCTATTATTAGTTTCTTCTTATAATATATAATCTTTTAGAATATCTGAAATGATCTAAGATTAGCGACCATTAATATGGCTTTCGTAAGCTTATGTCACACGTATGTATAACAACGCTATTAAACATTCTGGATAAACTCAAACATTTTAACTTGTATCCAAAGTATTGAACCATGTTTGGAATGACGGATTATTAGTTAAGTTACGTTCTTAAGGTATATCGGACAGTTTTTGTTTATTGCTCTCATACCTGAGAGAACTTTCGTTAAGAGTGTCAGATGACGAATTTCTGTCTGTCTTTGTTTATCAGTGCTGGTGTCCCCAAGGCCCCATACTATCTCCTACTCTATTTCTCTTTTACAATAATGATCTGTCGGAAAGAACCAAAAATCCAATCAACAGCTTCGCATGGGCGTACTGCCATGCGTGCAAAATATATATATATATATATATATATATATATATATATATATATATATATATATATATATATATATATATATATATATATATATATATGTATATTATACCCAAATGCCAACCAAGAATGGGATTCGTTCTAATGGGAAACGTAGCTGGATGCTGCAACCACATTTTGGTAGTGTAGTGTTATACATCGAAATTCGGAAAAAAAACACAGAAAATATCAGCGTTAACTTGGAGGCACATTACACTCCAGGGACTGTAGTTTTTTTTACTATTTGACATTTTACGACTTTTCTAACAAGGAAACTGTTTGAGAGATCCCTTAAATTTTGATGCTGGCAAATATATTAAAATCTAAAGACAATCGTAGGCGGACACTTCGGACAATTTCGTCGTAAGTGAAAATGCACTAGTGAAATGTGGTTGCACATGTCCAATATCGAGTTCTACTACTCTGCTCTACTAAGCCTCTAAATAATCATTTATCGAGTTCTACTACTCTGCTCTACTAAGCCTCTAAATAATTATTTAGAGGCTTAGTGGAGCAGAGTAGTAGAACTCGATATTGGACATGTGCAACCACATTATTATCTTCTGCACCCTATATATACAAGGATGAATTGAAAAGTTCGTGGCCTTGTCACAGTGTGAAAAATGAAAAAAATTGAACAACGTGCAGTCATCAAGTACCTGTTTAAAAAAAGATTAACACCAAGATTCATCCACGATGATAGGAAAACAACACTAGGAGAATCTGCTCCGTCATATACCATTGTGAAAAAATGAGTTGCAGAATTTAAACGTGGACGAGAGAACATCGAAGATGAACCTCGCTCCGGCCGGCCCATGACGTCTACAACTGAAGAAAAGATCGGCAAAGTATGTGATCTCATATTGAAAAACCGTACTATCAGGGAGATTGGAGACACTATAGACATCTCGTATGAACGAACACGAAACATCATTGCCAACGAACTCGTATTTTCTAAGGTTTCCGCTAGGTGGGTCCCCCGATTGCTTTCAGTTGAACAAAAACGAATTCGACTCACGATTTCTCGCGACTGTTTGGAAATGTTTGAGGCTGATCCGGAAGATTTTTCTTAACAGGTTTGTGACAATGGACGAAACCTGGGTTCACCACTATCCTCCAAAGTCAAAACAACAATCTAAGCAGTGGAAAAAATCTGGTGAACCGATCCCAAAGAAAGCGAAGGCAATTCTGTCGGCTGGAAAAGTGATGGCGTCAGTTTTTTGGGATGCTAAAGGTATTATCAACTCGACTTACTGTTGCACCCTTTTGCATCGTTTACGTCAAGAAATTAAAGAGAAACGCCCAGGATTACTGAGAAAGAAACTTTGTTCCATCAGGACAACGCTCGCGTTCACACGTCTGTTGAGTCTATGGCTCAAATTCGTGATTGTGGTTTCGAATTGCTGCCCCACCCGGCTTATTCTCCTGATTTGGCACCTTCGGACTTTCATCTGTTTCCAAACCTAAAAAAAACCTCGGTGGCCAAAAATTTTCATCAAATGAAGAAGTCGAAGCTGCAGTTAACCAGTATTTTGAAGACCTTGCTTTGGGAAGCAGGTGGAAGAAGTGCATAGAGCTAGGTGGAGATTACGTCGACAAATAAAAATATTTTTGTACATATTTTATTTTGTTTTCTTGACTAGGCCGCGAACTTTTCAATCCATACTCGTACCATACTTTGAAATAATCACTATATGTTCTAAAATAATTTTTTTACCATTATTTATTTTTTACAGGAAGAAGAATTATATCTACAGATCTTTTTGAGCAGCACCAAGGGACACATATTTTGCAAGTAAGTCGTTACAACAAAATATAAACAAAATTTCAATTAATTTTTGTTTGTAGATAGCACATTTCTAACATTTTATTTGTATATTTTAGTCCTTGGATGGGTTTGCCTTAGCCGTAGCTGCAGATGGTAGATTTTTGTACATTTCAGAGACTGTATCAATATATTTAGGACTATCACAGGTCAGTAAGCACTTTAGCGATAAAATAATTTCACACGCTACATTCGAACTTGAAACAGAAATCTAATTTAAATGGTGTATTTTGAAAATTCTATTATTTATTTGCAAACCTCTATGCTGATATTGGCTTAAGCTACGCCTCAATTACAAGTTATATTTACTGATGAGGGAGCTGATACTGGTAAGCAAACATAGAGGAAAGCGAATAATGTCATTGAATATTCAAATAACAATACGACACTAATTACACAGGACCACAAAAAATTTTTTTTGTCAATTTACTGTGACTATATATATATATATAGGTCTAGGTTATGTTTTTTGGGTCGCTGATCACGAATTCGAAGTCCGTTTTGGTCCATCACATCTGAATTTTGCATAAAATAGCCATAAAATTGGTAACAATTCCGAAATGATCAAATTCGCCATATACACGCCACTTTTGGAGTCTGCAGATATTACTTCAATGTCCCAAATAAGTTTTGACAGCGAGCATATGTTCTGCAGCTGTCAAGTACCAAAATGCCTTAACGAAGAGATTCTATATTGTTAATACTTAATGCGATTGGCGATTCTGATCAAGATGCAAAATATCATTTAAGAGTTTACCTTGGTAGCTGTCAAGTTTCCTTTGACAACTGTGAAGTTTACTTTGACAGCTGCCACAGAGGGCGCAAGAGTATAAGGAATATTGACCCTTTCGACGATATGGAGTATTCGCCCTGGTTTGACAGTTTCATTTGCCATTGCCACAGCTGTCAAATTACACTCGCAGTTGCCAATTAGCTTGCGTGGATTCAGCACTGGAACGAAATCGATGAAAGCATGAGGCGTAGTAGGCGATCTAAACTATTAGAATATTCTCATGAATTTAACAGTTCTGTTCAGTAATGCTAGCTATCAAAGTACACTTTAGAGCTGTCAAATAATATTTTATATATTAGGACTGTTACCAGAGCCACCAAGATCATATAGTATACAGGGATTTCCTGACAGCGTTAACTGCCATTTGGCAGCTATCAAATTACACTCATAGCTGCCAATTAGCTTGCGTGCATATCAGGACTGGAACAGGGCCGATAAAGGCATAAAGCATAGTGTTCTTGTCAACGATTTAGAAAGTTCTCATGAGTTTGCAAGCATTGTCCATCATTTGACAACTGTTGAAGTGTACTTGAGTGCTGTCAATTATCATATTATATCAGATTCCTTACTATAACCAATCCAATCATAATAGTAACACGATTATTCAATTGAATAGAATATTCGCATTGTTTTGACAATTTCATTCGGCATTTAGACGGCTGTTAAAGTAAACTTTACAGTTCTCAAAGGAAACTTGACAGCTACCAAAGTAAACTTGACAGCTACCAAAGTAAACTTGACAGTAGTTAAATGATATATTGCATTCTCTCATCTTGATCAGAATCGCCAGTAGCATCACGTAGCATGGTTGCATTAGTAATATAGAATCTCTTCGTCAAGGCATTTTGGCTCTTGACAGCTGCAGAACATATGGTAGTTGTCAAAATCTATTAGGACATTGAAGTGATACCTGCAGACCCTAAAACAATGAAAATCTCATTTTGAGTACATTTTTGCCAATTTTATAGCTATTTTACGCAAAATTCAGATGTGATGGACGAAAACGGACGTCGAATGCGTGATCAGCGACCCAAAAAACATAACCTAAACCTATTGTAGTCAAAGTAAATTGACCAAAAATTTTTTTTGTGATCCTGTGTTATTATCTATTTTGTTATTCTATTACCAAAATTTTTTTCAGTACTTAGGTAAAACGTAATGGGTAGTAAAATTCTACATGGGTTCGGACATTTTTTATTGTAAAAGTACAAAACAGATAACAATTATTACTATCTGACCTTAGGTCGAAGATTGAAGGCGAATTTAAAGCGGAGAAACCAGTGCCGGATTACTGTTCTATAGCTTTTGGGCGCTAGCGATCGCATGCCTATTTAAATCTGCGAATAAGTTCAAGCGCTGTGTAGATTTCAGAAATGTTCAACTTTTATACTGGAAATTTAAATCTGGACAGTAACAATCTATCTTACAATTTATGACTTCACACAATATTTTGGGTAATCATGCTTAAACTACTATTTAATAAGCTTTCGTCTCTACCACATACAGGGTGCGACGCCTAAATCTGAACATATTTAAATTTGAATTTTCCGCCAAATAGTAATTCCGCTATAGGTCGTTGTTGACGTTCGTGACAGCCACATACTTCTAGTAAATAGTCATAACCTTGAAATGACCGAGTCGTTGCGAACAAGTGCGGAGTACAACCGAAGAGCCGCGATTATCGAAAGTCTTCGCGCTGGACGTTCGGCGACTGAAATAATTCTCTTCTTCGGGTACCCGAGATCAACTGTGTACGACATCGTTGCTAAATATAATGCTTCTGAGAAGGCACATCGACACACACGAGCTATTTAATCCAAAACTGGTTATCTTATAACGTGAACATGTTCTGGCCCCCCAATAACCCGGACTTGAATCCCCTCGACTACTATGTTTGGAGCGTAATCGAAAGAGTTACTAACAAATCCAGACAACCTAATGTGGTATCGAAGCAGCATTTACCAATATGCACAGCCCTGCTTTAAAGAGAGCGTTCGAGCGCTTCAGGCCAAGGATGGAGGCTGTCATTGTAGCTGAAGGAGGTTACATCGAATAATTCCATTCTGGATAGGTCACACAACTGACATGCAAAAGGATTTTTTTTCATTTTAATTTTTTGACGGATAAAATTTTCTTTTAAAAAAATGTTTAATTTTTTTAAAAGAAAAGGATTTAAGCGCCGCACCGTCTATGTTTTATGCAGTGACCTAAGCAGGTTCAAGGGGCAGTGGGAGCATATGGTTGGGGTGTTTTTAAAGTAAGAACGATAGGGCGCCTACCGACAAACAGGAAGGGGGTAGTAAACGACAACCGGGGGCAAAGCCTCTTGATAAGATTAAACTGTCTTACACTAGAGATCAAAAAATTCAGTCTTTGTCCCACACAGTTAACTAAAAATCGATGACCAAGGAGCAGGAGATTTTCCCCAAAAATGTTATGGTATGAAAAACATTTTCATGTAGAACATTAAAAACTTACACCCAATTTAAGAATCGATAATCAAGAAGGGAGGAGATTTTTCATAAAAGCACGCTTCCATATCCCAATTTAAAAATCGATAACCGGAGGCTAAAGATTTTTCACAAAAATAAATCTAAGGGGGCTAGTTTCTTTATCTATATAGACGAGGAAATATGTCAGCAGGTTTTTTGACAGCCTTAACCGAAGTTCCTAATAAAAAGAATGAAGTACCTACATATTAATGAGTTTTTTCACCGATCAACAAGACTTTTTAAACGCAAAAATCGCAATGTTATCTTCCATCCTTCCAATCTTAAAAACACCATGTTCAATTGAGTAACGAAAATAGATTTTGAAAGTGATTGAACTACGACTAATATTGAGTGCAAGAGTTCTGAGATATTTGCATTTAAAAATTAGCAAGCAGGAATTAAAATAAACTCAGTAAATAATCTGCATGAAGCTAACCGATAACATAATCATGGACGAGAGTGACAGTAAACAAAATCTTTACAGTTGCACCTGTTTTCTGTCTTAGTATCCTAGAGCAGGGCCGAAGGTGATAACACGTAGAGCTACGTGCTTCTCTGTCCTGCCGGTTTAGGCCAAAGCTGGCTGGTATTTTCTCGCAGTTGCAAATACCCTATTGATTACCGCCCGGCAGTGGCATTATAAATGGAAGGCACGCTGCTGCAGAGCACTACGTGAGTGGCATTCCGTTCCATCGTGCTCCTGATGGGGGCGGCTTCAAGCCCTGGGAGGACCTGGACACGTACGCCGGCGCCACGGCCCATGGGCGCACTTCGAGAACCAACACTGCATTCTGGAGGACGAAGAATAATATTTCTTTTTTTGCTGCGTTGATGCATAAGAAGATTATTGTGTATTTTAATATAATTTCTTAAAGAGTAGGATTAAATAGAATAGAAATGTTATTATTCAATCTAAGCATTATTGTTACGTTTTACTAAATTCTAAAGAACTAACAATAAAAGATAATTCTATTTAGAACTAAAAATAATATATAACTGCGATGTAGTAACTTTACATATGGCGATAGATAAAAATTTGTATACAGCTGAATGGTCAACATTTCTTTTGACTATAACATTCGCATAATATACATACATTGTTTCTGAAGTAAAATAGTTCTGTAAAATTCTGCTACTGCTAAGAAATAAAAAAATATGTTTCAAATATCCTAGTTGTCACAAAAGCAAGGCAGCTTATTGAGGGGGGGGGGGGGGGGTACCAGGCAACATCCAGCTGTGGAGCCTGTTTAAAAAAAAAATCACTTTTGCAGTCAAATTCTAAAAACGTACATCTTTCCCAGCACAGTAAACTCAAAATTTCTGACCGAATGGGTGGGGGAATTTTTCACAAAAAAAAAACCCTACAGTGAAACTTAAACTTAATTAAACATCGACTATAAAAATTGTTTCCACTAAAACAAGCGCCATATTTCTAAAAGAGCGCTGTTTTCTACGTCTACACTGACCTGAACTACCTTGTTCCTACTTAGCTACACCACAGATTATACTGGATTTTATTATAGACTTGTTCTGTCAGGAACTGTGGTGTGTACAAGTGTCAGCGACAACTTACTTATGTTGGTCAGTCAAAAATATCTCATAAATAATTCAACGCAAGAAGTGAAAATTTTGCAGCATATTGGAATTTTTAGAAACTCTGAAAATTATTATGAAGTATAGTTACTATATCTAGTTATCATTTGCAATAGGATTAAGTTTTTTTTCAGGTTGAAATGACTGGTAGTAGTATATTCGACTACATCCATCATCAAGACCACTCAGAAATAGCTGAGCAATTAAGTTTAGGTTTAGCACAAGGCCAAAATTTGGCATCGCCAGGAAGTGGGTCAGAAGAAGGCAGTTCATCGGTTGGAACTAACAACCCTGATGGTAAGGGTAAAACAACAACTGCGGAACTTTTTTTACTATTTTATTCCTAGTTTGACATATATCTGTGTTTTCCAACTTGATTTCTTGCGGAACTTTTTTTGGGACACGATATTATACACGTTTTATGACACACTTGTGTATTCTTCTTCTTTAGTCAGGTCTTTCAAAATTATTACTTTCATATTTCCACATTTTATAGTAGGGCGAGAAGTACTAATGAGATGGCATTTTTTTTATTTTCAGCTGCAGCTTGAATGTCCGCGCTGGCCGCCTCGCCTGTTATGTGGATATTGTGAAGATTAGAACGCTGCTTGAACCGATGGAACCAGCCTCTGCTGACCTATTTTAGTGGTGTGTTCTTCTTATTTTTTTATTTGACCGTAGGGTTAAATTACGTATGTATGTATCTCCAATAAATATTAAAACAAAACTGCCAGCCGACCGAACTAACATTACGGAACAAATGAACACACGAAACGAACGAGGAAATCCCCATAGAACAAAGTCGAAGGACAGGGAATTCCCAATTCTTCAAAGAGAATATTCAGAGAAAGCGGGGATCCCCCCGCGACCATAGAGAATAATGACTACATGAGCGCGAAATTTTTTGAAACCGCGCATATAATATATATATATATATATATATATATATATATATATATATATATATATATATATATATATATATATATATATATATATATATATATATATATATATATATATATATATATATATATATATATATATATATATATATATACATATATATATATATATATATATATATATATATATATATATATATATATATATATATATATATATAAAGGGTTCACGCAAGAAGTAATTTTGATAGAAAACACAACTTTTTAATTAAAATTTTTTTTATTGATTCATAAAGTATACAGTATAGGGTTATGAATGGAATAACATATCGGGTACATGGCCTCCACGGCTTTGCTGGCACATACGCACCCTTTTGTCGAAATTTCCCATGACCGTTTTGCATAAATGTGGCTGAATTTCGTTGATACAGCGCTTAATTTCCTCCTTCAAGTCGTGAGTGGTAGTGGGCTTGTTGGCATAAACCTTAGACTTTATAAAACCCCAAAGAAAAAAGTCCAACGGCGTTAAATCACAGGATCTGGGCGGCCAATTCTGATCACCAAAACGGGATATTACACGACCAGGAAATGACTCATGCAGTAATTGAATTGTTTCTCGGGCTGCATGGCATGTGGCACCGTCTTATTGAAACCACATATCATGCAATTTAGGCTCAAAAAACTAGATTATCATATTGCGATAACGATCACCATTAACTATTATTGTCTGGCCAACTGCATTTTCGAAGAAGAATGGTCCCATGATGCCTCCAGCCCAAAATCCGCACCCAACAGTGACACGTTGTGGATGCATTTGTTTCACAACAGTCACGTGTGGATTGTCTGAACCCTAAATGCGACAATTTTATCGATTAACGAAGCCATTAAGATGGAAATGAGCCTCATCGCTGAAGATAATTTTCTTCGAAAAATCAGTATCCACTTATTGTTGTTCCATAAGCCATTCAACGAACTCTCTTCGTTGTGCGTGGTCAGTATGCTTCAATGAGTCAATTGAATTTTGTAAGCACGAAAATGCAAATCTTTCGTGAGAATACGCTGTAGAGAATTTCTTAAAAATGTCCAATTCTTGACCACGGTGCCGAATTGATGTTCCTGGAGTCTCGGCAACACTCTTACGAACTGCTTCAATGTTTTGTGTCGAACCACTTGTTGAAGGACGGCCAGAGCGTTTAGGATCACTAATTGATTGATCCAGTCTTCCTGAATTTTTCAATTAATCTCTTCACAGTTGATGAGGTTAAATCACTATTCCGACCATATTTTGTACGAAAATTCCGAACTGTAGCTGCCAAACTTTCATTATTTTTCAAATATTGCTGAACAATAAAAACACGTTGTTCTTTCGTGTAGCGCTCCATTTTTAATAACCCTGAACTGTCAGCTGTCACGCTGTGTTTTTTGTTTTGTTGGTAACACTTTACCATACAAATGGCGCCAAATTCAAATCTTGCGTGAATTTTGGGACACTCTTGATATATATATATATATATATATATATATATATATATATATATATATATATATATATATATATATATATGTAGAAGAAAGTCAATTGTTTACCCTACTGTATATCTCTTTCCAACATATGCACATACAATATCAAATTTAACGTTCCGCATAACCTCGAGAATTTTTTGATACGCCTGGTGAAACATTGAAAAGTCATTAAAATTGGAAAAACTTCTTTTCTACGAAAAGATGCTTATCAAAAAGACAATCAGATATATGAACAGTTATACTTACGAGTATAACATATAATAAGTGATTCGTTTGCACGGGAGCACGAAGTAATTTTGGATATGGCGTCTCTGATCTTTTGAATTTTAATAAAGTGACTCTTGATGACGTATGCTGGCTTGTAGTAATAAAACAGATAGATCTGAATGGTTATGCCGAAGAGCATTTACCCATACAGGCAGTCCGACAGGAAATGGTATTTAAGCATTCACGGGACGCAGCTACTACGTGTCCAATTGTTATTCTGTGCTGGTTATACAACTGTCACGCTATGGAATGCCACAATGGCGAATATAACATACAGAGTATCTTGAAACTTTATTGATTTTCCTGTTATTATAATATTATTCGTATATACATATAGTATGTGGTGGCGAGTTTTATAGACACTTACAAAAGGAGGAAAACGTGGATAAAACCAGAATCTCATATATTTATCAGTTACAGCAACATGCGAAATGAAACGATCAACCGCTGGCTTTCCTCGTTTACTTCCCTAAATGGAAGTAATGCTTTTGTAAAAAAGTCATTCTCCTAGATTTACATTTGAGGATCCTTAGATCATGAAAAACATAGTTTGTCGGTTTAGTAAAATGATATCTGCTGAATGAAATGGATATTGATTTCTAATTTGGTACATATTTGAAGAAGGGATAGAATAGTTTCAATAGTATTAGGCGAATTTTTCCTGTTTTGATAATCGACACATTTTAAGCCTAATTATTTATAGTCAAATATATGAGAGAATCAAAGAAATGAGGGAGAGAATTAGAGGGTTTCTTTGTATATATCGTATTTTACATCCTTTTTAGGGTTCTCAAAGTTTTCTATTTTTATGCTATTATTGGTTATTTTTTTAAATAAATTGATAGCCAGTAAGAATAATAGTTCATTGTCAAGACAATGAAAAAGACAAGCGGTAAATATTGACATCGACCAAGTCCTTATGATCGTGCAACCACCTCCTTTTATAGTTGAATAAAAAAGGGATAGATATGACAAGGGCAACATCAAGATTTGCTGATTAAATAACCCTAAGCTTTTTTGTCTTGGATGGCATCTAATTGGTGCGAAATTTTCAATTTTAGTTGTGTGGTTCAAGAACAAAAAGATAGACTAAAGTCTAATGCTTGTTGTTGCATATATATAAATTAAATAAATCCTATCAATCACTTTTCCGAAAACATAATCATGAACGGATACAGCTTTTGATGCGATTTTATTAAATGTGCATTAAAGTACCACAAATTACTTGTTCTCTCTACAAACATGAATTGCCAAAATTCAATGCTGGATTGGCCTTTCCACACTAAAGAAAACCTTATTCTAAGCTTACATCTCAATATTTTATTGATAGTTACTTAATGAGATAATAATCAAAAAAAAAAATGAACAGAGAAAATATTTTCAACTGAATCCTGACATTTTCTGCACAAATTGGAACTAATGAAAAAGTAGCAAAATTTTCAGATTCTTGGAGTCCTGAAAAATATATTTTTCGCGATAAATACGAAACGCTCCTTCTAACCATCGCTTCTACTTTAACCTTCTGATATAATAAACCAAGAAAAATTTTCATAATGCAACTAAAACTATACAATACTTAAGAATCCCTACTGCTTTTACACACTTTCCCTTTAGCGATATCGCTCAAAAACTATAGGTTTCTTTCCTGCTTCGAGTATTATATGTATGTGTAATTTGAATATTATTTTGTTCGAGAGATGTTGTGCTAGCAGATCGACAAACGGACGGACGAAAATGTTTTTCATATATTTTCCAAATGTTTAATATATTTTCCATGATCTAAGAATCCCGAAACGTGAAGAATGCAAAATTCGTGGCGGGTGAAGTTTTCACGGATACTTCCCTTAGTAGAAGTCATTAGTAGCATTTAAAGGACCATAATAATCATAAATCCTTTTTTCAGTGGCAACAGTGATGACTTTAGGAAATAATCCACCTTATAAAGGCTTGGAAAGATCGTTCTGTATTAGAATGAAATCCACTTTAACGAAGAGGGGCTGTCATTTCAAATCGTCAGGGTATAGAGTGAGTACATTTTAGAAGTTATCTTTAAATATATTTTTTATATTTTCATAAAAACAATTATATTACACACTTTTTTTGGAATATTTGTTAAGTCCTGTCCTGTTTTAGGTTGTTCCTATTCATTTTATTTTAAGACTACGCCCCAAACTCCATAATCTAGCGCATCCACCCAACTTTTAAAACCTAAATATTACAGGAATAAGGATAATTAGAAATTGAGACAAATGGAACAGCAAACTCCATTCTATTTTCATAATAAAATATACAATGCGTCTAGTTATATATATATATATATATATATATATATATATATATATATGTATATATATATATATATATATATATATATATATATATATATATATATATATATATATATATATATATATATATATATATATATATATATATATATATATATATATATATATATATATATATATATATATATATATATATATATATATATATATATATATATATATATATATATATATATATATATATATATATATATATATATATATATACATATATATATCGAGTAGACAATTTGATGGTTAATGGATTCGAATTTTAAATATTGACAAGTGCATTGGTCAAGTTCATAAATCGTTGTTTTTTTTTCAGGTTGTATTATTGGTATGTAGATTAAGGCCCCAATTCATCTTCGCTCATTCCCGAAAATCACAACAACCCCCAATATTAGGAATGGTAGCGCTAGCGATAGCTCTTCCTCCTCCTAGTGTCCACGAAATACGGTTAGAATCGGATATGTTCGTCACTAGGATCAATTTCGACTTTAAAATAGCTCATTGTGAACCTAAAGTCATAGATTTATTAGATTATACCGCTGAAGAATTGACTGGTAGAAATTTGTATTCATTGTGCCATGGTGAAGATGCGAATAAGCTAAGAAAAAGTCATATAGATTGTAAGTATATAAATATCTGTATGTTCATTTCTCTTTCTTACTCTATAGGGAATAGCAAAAAAATCTTTGCAGAATCATGTTGGTACACAAGCTATTTAGTTTAAATATATGATAGAATTGTGTTTCTACATTTATATAAAGTTGGTGATAGTATGTGATATTTCAAATATATATTTATTTATTTAAAAGGTAAAATTGAATCAACTTTGTCTTTTTAATCTTTCAATATTTTTATTGAACAGATGATCTCTGAAAGACCCTACGAATTTAAGGGCATATACCTAGTCATGGAGCCGAAAAAAGGGTGTTTTTAGGATTTTTTTTTAGCGAAATTATTCATTATATAAATTAGGTTTTTATTTTATATAATAATGAAATACAATTTGTGAAATTTTAATTAAAAAAAAAAAAAAATATGGCGACCCCTTGTTTTAATGACCATTGCGGTGTGCACGATTACGGCGAGCTGGATCAACTGAAATCAAAATTTTCAAAGAAATTAGTTTATTAGGGGATCAGTCTTGTCTTTGAACGAAGGAATTTTGATTTTATTAAGAACATTATTTTTAATAAGCAAAAATGTAAAACGCGGTAACGTAATTTTTTCGCTTTTTTGTTTAAACCAGTACCATTTTTTAAAAAAATCTTTCTTTGGAAATTTTGATTTCAGATAATCCATCTCCCACTAATCGTGCACACGGCAATTCTCCTTAAAAAAAAGGGTTGCGGGAGAACGCGCGTAGCGTCGCCACTTTTTTAAATTAAAATTTCCAAACTGTATTTTAAGTTATGTATTATTATATAAAATAACCGGTCAAGTGCAAATTGAACTTGCGCAATTAATGTTCCGTACGTTGATTGCTTTCAAAATAAAAAATTTTGTTACAGATGTATAAAATGATCAGACTTCACAAAACACACCCCAAATGAGTTTTCAACAAAGGTTGTTTCCAATCTTTACTGAAATCTGATGACCTTGAATTTTTTGTTTTTTTTTTTTAAATACCAGAAAAATTATTAAAGGTAATGCACTCGTGATCATTTTCCTTCAATCTACACCCCGTGGAGAATATTCTGGAATTTTTTCAAAATTTTTTGATAAGTACTTTTCGAGATAAGGCGCGGGACAGCGATTTTTCGTGATTTTTTAAAAATAATACAAAGAAAAGTGCGCGCAAGTATTACATTATATATACATTTTTTACTCGTGTTTTCACAAGCTTTCATTTGACACCACACTCGATGACCTAGTGAAAAATTTTTCTTTTCACTTCCGATTTCACCCCCCAAAACTAACCCCTTAAGTCAAAATTTAACTCTTAAAACTACATGGCTCTGATGAGGCCATCAATTCCTATATTATTACCAAATTTCAACTTTCTACGTCAAATAGTTTCGGAGAAAATCGGGTGTGACAGACAGACAGACAGACACCGAAGTGATCTTATAAGTGTTCCGTCCGGAATACTAATAAAAATCTGATTTAATACGTAGGCTGAAAAGTTTTTGGTCTGACGCATAGATGTCGCCCTTTTCAAAAAATCCATATGATTTTAGGGAAGTACCAACCTTCAAACGATATGTGTCAACATTTCTTGACATTTTGACGATTAGTTTATAATTTACAGTGGTTTTAGTAATGCTACTTTAGATGTTTTCAAAATAATGAAAAAAATCGAATTTCGTGTGTTGATTAAACACTGTTTTTTGATGGGAAAAAATACCGTTGAAGAAAAGCAATGGCTTGATAAGTGTTACGAGGATTCTGTCCCTGGAAAATCACTCATCATTTACTGGTATGCTGAATTTAAACGCAGTCGTACAGATATAAATGAAGCTGAACGCTCTGAACGCCGAAATGAGGTGGTTACACCGGAAAGCATAAAAAAATCCACAAAATTGTTTTGGATGACCAGAATGTGAAATTGCGTAAAATAGCTGACACCCTAAAGGTATCAAAAGAACGTGTTGGTCATATTTTGCATGATCACTTGGGTATGAGAAAGCTCTGTTCGAAATGGATACCGCGTTTGCTCACAGTTGACCAAAAACAACAATGTGCTGATGATTCTGAGCGCTGTTTGGACCTGTTTAAGAGCAATAAAAATGATTTTTTTCATGCGATATGTGACAATGGATGGAACATGGATCCACCACTACACACCGGAATCAAATCGGTAGTCAGCTGAGCGAACATCAGCCGGTGAAAGCTGCCCGAAGCGACTAAAGACACAACAGTCAGCTCGGAAGGTTTTGGCCTCTGTATTTTGGGATGCGCATAAAATAATTTTCATCGATTATGCTGAGAAGGAAAAAACCATCAATAGCGAATATTATATAAAGTTATTGGTGTGTTTGAAGGTAGAAATCGCAAAGAAACGGCCCCAAATGAACAAGAAAAACGTGATCTTTCATCAAGACAATGCACCGTGTCACAACTCAATGGTTACGATGGCAAAATTGCATGAATTGAAGTTTGAATTGCTTCCTCATCCACCGTATTCTCCAGATTTGGTCCCCAGCGACTATTATCTATTCGCAGACCTCAAGAAAGAGATTTGGCTTCAATGAAGAAGTTATGGCCGAAACTAAAGCCTATTTTGAAGGCAAAGACAAATCCTTCTATAAGAAAGTAATAGAAATGTTAGAAAAGCATTGGACTGATTGTATCGCTGTTGAAGGAGACTATATTGATGAATAAAGTTGAATTTTGCAAAAAAAAAATGTGTTCTAAATAGCTAGACCAAAAATTTTTCAGCCTATGTGTTATATAATGAATAATTTCGCTGAAGAAAATTCCTAAAAAACGGGTTTTTTCGGCTCCATGACCAGGTATATGCCCTTAAGAAAGAGTTTCTGGATCTTTGAAGAATTTTTTTTGTTCGCAGGCGGTATGTTCGGGGTTATGTTTTTTATTTCCAGTTGTGAAGTGTTGACCTTTATTGTCAATGTTAATAAAAAAAACGCTTTTTTTCGGCTCCATGACCAGGTATATGCCCTTAAGAAAGAGTTTTTGGATTTTTGAAAATTTTTTTTGTTCGCTGGTGGTATGTTTGGGGTTATGTTTTTTATTTCCAGTTGTGAAGTGTTGACCTTTATTGTCACTGTTTATCACTTTTAAATTATTTAAATCTATCAGATAATTATAGCTAATATAATGCGTTAACACACAGCGATTTTCTGCACAGTTCGTAACTGATCTGTATGTTTTCAGTCTCTTATTTAAAAACCTGACGTGCGGAAAAAACGTAAATCGTTTTTTTCCGCACACGTGTCGCTCCTGTAGCCCTTTAGGGACCTCCTTGCAGCACGTGTGCTAGACCCATAAAAAAAAAACATATATATATATATATATATATATATATATATATATATATATATATATATATATATATATATATATATATATATATATATTAGGGTGACCGCAAAAAATCGATGTCGGAATTTTGTTTGTCTGGACCCCACAAAACGATTCCCCTTTCCAGATATTGAGATAGCCGAAATTTGAGCTCGATTAAACGACGTTAACCCGTGTCGCTCGTCACACAAAGTTTGAAAAAATCCAAATTTTTGGCCAAAAAGCTGACATATGGAGCCATAACTCCAGAACGGTAAATAATAGAAACACGCTTAATATCTCAAAAGAAAGCTAATGTTGTTCTTCAAAATTTATATTCAATACATAATTGTTGTTATTTTAAGTCAAACCGAGTTACAACAGCCTTTAGCCCCAAAAACGTGACCTGGTACCAGTAGGAGCCAGTTTGGGAGTATTCTAAGAATTTTACGGGTTTTTACATAATGTGTCTCGGAATTAACATTTTTTTGTTAAAAAGTATTTTGGAACTCAATTTTCAAACATAAAGAGCCTTTTGTTCAAATTTAATCTTTTATTATATGGGGATTACCTGACTAGTTTACCAAAGAAAGACCCGTTTGACATGTAAAAAGGAGGGTGAATCTAATTTCTATTTTAGGGATGGTGACTTTACTTCAGCGTACAACCGACCTTTTATTTATTCAGTTTAGTTTCTAAAGTGCCTTTGAGCTGGTTAGATCGAACAATTATCTAGTGAAGATATTTTAAGACACTGAAGAGGACTACCAGGAACTTGAGAGCTTGGAGGAAATGGACATCCCTGAAGAAGCTGCAGACGATCCAGGACCATCTGAGAGCAAGAGGATGAAAGTTTCATTTGCAAGGGGCGTTAAAGAGATTTTAAACATAAAATTGTCCATTTTATTAGATCGATGTAAGGTATCCAACAGAAATGCCACGAGAATTTTAATAGCTACTCTAGAAGCACTAAACCTTGACCCTCTTGAGTACAAAGTCTCGAAAACTTTATTACATGATAGAAGGCAAATGTTCAGAGAACAATATAATAAAAAAAAATTTTGATAAAGTAAACATTCCTGAAAAAGAGCCCGTGGTTGTCCATTGGGACGGTAAACTTTTACCGGGTGTTTTAAAAAATGAACAATGTGAGCGAATAGCTATAGCTATTTCATATGGCGAAAAGGAACAGCTGCTGGGAGTTCCTGTAACAGCAAACAGCTCTGGAGAGGAGCAAGCCGTAGCCGTATATGAATGCCTACATGAATGGGGTCTTCTCAACACCGTCAAGGCGATGTGCTTCGACACTACAGCATCCAACACGGGAAGACTCAAAGGAGCATGCGTCATATTGGAGCAAATGTTAGGAAGAGAATTGTTATACCTAGCTTGCCGTCACCATATCTTGGAAATTCTGTTAAGAGGCGTATTCGACACAAAAATGGGATCAACCACTGGACCTCATCCAGACATTTTCAAGAGATTCCTCACTGCGTGGCCCAAGATAGACAAAGGAAAATACGACACAGGTATCAGTGACAATCTAATACAAAAGCAGCTAACTCCAGAAGTAATTGCAAATGTTACTGCTGAATTCGAGACCAAATTAACTGAGAGCCACCCCAGAGATGACTACAAGGAGCTATTGCAGTTGGTTCTCGTATTTGTTGGATCACTAGACGGCAATGTTGTGGGTTTTAGAACTCCAGGAGCCATTCATCACGCTAGGTGGATGGCAAAGGCTATTTACTGCTTAAAAATGTTCATTTTTCGTCGTCAATTTAAGATGTCTAAAGAAGAAGAAAGTTCTGTGCGTGCCATTTCTGTTTTTCTAGTTAAAATTTATTGTAAAGCTTGGTTCAATGCTCCAAAAGCTCATCTTGCACCAAAGCAAGATTTAGGTATTTTGCATAGTCTGTTAGACTATAAAGAATGTGACAACGACATTGCAGAAATAGCCCTGACCAAATTTTCGAACCATTTGTGGTATTTGAATGCAAAGTTGGTGGGATTATCGTTTTTTGATCCCACCATTACAGACGATGAAAAGTTGTTAATGGCTAATAAATTGCTCAGTAGCACAGATGAACCATCACAGCACGCTAGGGTTGTAAATCCAAAAGTTAGGAAAGAAAACTTAAAAGAGGTAGTTGATGGAGGATTGGTAAATTTACTTACCAAAGAAACGTTTACATTCTTTGACCAATTTAATATAAAAACAGATTTCCTAAGACCACATCCAAACACCTGGCCTCAAAATAATGACTTCCAAGGAGGATTGAAAATTGTCAAAACATTAAAAGTAGTTAATGATATGGCTGAGCGTGGTGTTAAATTAATAACCGACTTTAACGACCTTCTGACAAAAGATGAAGACCAAAAGCAATATGTCCTGCAAGTTGTAAGTAAATGCCGAGCATTATATCCTGACGTTTCAAAAACTACTTTAACAAAAGCTCTAGAATAGATTAGATAACTATGTAAAATTATCAACTCATGTAGGTACTACGTCTGTATCTTTTCTGTATCTGTTTTGTATGTACTATATACCTAATTTTTATATTTTAAAATAAAAAATGTCATTAGACTTATCAGTATTACTTGTTTTTTTATTATATTTCTACTTTAAACTCAAAAATATACCAAAAAAAAGCAAAATTTATCACTTAATAACAAAATATACGAAGTATGCTCCTAGCGGTTCCAGGTCACGTTTTTGGGGCTAAAGGCTGTTGTAACTCGGTTTGACTTAAAATAACATCAATTATGTATAGAATATAAATTTTGAAGAACAACATTACCTTTCTTTTGAGATATTAAGCGTGTTTCTATTATTTACCGTTCTGGAGTTATGGCTCCATATGTCAGCTTTTTGGCCAAAAATTTGGATTTTTTCAAACTTTGAGCGACGAGCGGCACGGGTTTACGTCGTTTAATCGAGCTCAAATTTCGGCTATCTCAATATCTGGAAAGGGGAATCGTTTTGTGGGGTCCAGACGAACAAGATTCCGACATTTTTTTCCCCCTCTATGAGATCCGGTCACTCTAATATATATATATATATATATATATATATATATATATATATATATATATATATATATATATATATATATATATACATATATATTATTTATATATATTTGCATATTACATTTATGTATATTTACAGTGCCATTGATAAAGTTTGCACCATATGGGAAAAAATTTTATTATAAGAGTTTTTGAAAATTTAACTTCGAAATGTGAAATGTTTTATGTTTAGGAATACACGTCGCGCGCCTTGCCTGTCAAATCTGACATTTAAAATTTAAATATATATAAAAAAATATCGAAAAAAGTTATAAAGAAAAAAAGATTGTATTTTAGTTTTACGTTTATATGCCAGTTTTCAAAAAAATAACAACATTCAGTTTTTTCAATTATGTCCCCCGAAAATGATAATCGAAAGTTTTTTCTTATAAATTATATTATATACTTTTTTAGTGCTTAATGTTTTACTAAATGTTACGAAAAAAAAATAGTTAGGCCGTAAAATTAGGCTGAAAATTTATTTTTTTCAAAAAGTTGTAATTTGACAATGCAATATTCGTGCAAAGCTGCTTAATATTTATGATATGTCAATTTTTAAGGATTACTATTATAAAAAATTAATGTTATTTACAAAATAAAAAAACGTTCTTAAGTTTCTACGCTTCTTCCTTCCTTTTCACTGCACATAATAGTTCTGTTATAAATTTCATGACGAACATTCGCATAGAACCCCGGCTTGATTTCATTTACAGACTGGTGGATAGTTTCTTCTAAATGTGCGATATTTTCAAAAGATCTCTAAGCATAAACTAAATTTTTTAAATACTCCTACAAAAAAAAGTCACAGGGCGTAAGATCGGGTGACCGCGGCGGCCAAGGTACTTCATAGGAAAACCTACCAATCCACTTCCCAGAAAAGTTTTCGTCCAGCCAATTTTTAATTCCCAAGGTGCTGTGACTAGGTGCTCCATCTTGCTGGAAGTACATTTTCATTCTTTCCTCTAAACTAAAATCTTTCAGTTCATTGGAAAGTTCGTTGTTTAGAAATTGTAAGTACCTCGCGGCTGTAGGATTTTCTCTAAACAAAAACGGGCCAGTAATTCTGTTATTAAAAATACCGCACCACACGTTAGTTTTAAAGGAATATTGATCTCTTGTATCTATTGTAAAATTTGGAATGGTATCCGCCCACCATCTACACTTTTGCGACGAGACAACACCATTAGAATTAAAAATACATTCCTCACTGAACAAAATATACTTTGTAAATGACGGGTCTTCTTCAGTTTTACTTTGCAGCCAGCGCGCCTATCATAATCTTGTTCTTTAAGAGTGTGGACAAACTTTGGTTTATAAGGTTTAAACCTATTTTTCTTAAGCACTCTTTGAACTGAATTATAAGATAAACATTGTGCGATATTTTGGTAATTGAAGTTCTAGGCGTTTCAATCACACTCAGCATGACTGCAAACTCAGCATCCTCATTAGTAACCCAATGTACATGTTGACGTTTAAAATTATTCTCCACACATCCAGTATTTTTAAAGTTGGTAAGAATTCTTCCTACTGTTGTATGCGTTATAACTTTTTCCGGATGTCGTTGGTTAAAAATTACAGCAGCTTCTCTTTGAGTTTTGTAGTTATCACCCATGATCAAAACTATTTCTATTTCATCTTGCTAAGTCAGTTTAATTGGCATTTTTATTAAAGGAGAAAATTTAGAAAACTGTTATTATTGCATTAATAATAGTGAACAAACTAATGTCAGTTTGATGTTTTATGTGACAAAGGAACAAAACACGAAATCCATGGCTACTGCGACAAAGATACGTAAAAGCCTAGCATATTATAATTTTGTTCGACTTAATAGCAAAACATGAATGTATATTCTTTCCACCATCATTGCGTTGCAAAACGTTGTAACAACTTTTAAAAATCTTGCTTTTGATCTTTTGAAAATATGTTAAAAAACATTTAGAATAAACTATCCCCAAAACCTGTATATGAAATTAAGAAAGAACTTCTCGGGAATGGTCGCCATATAATTTATAAAAGAACTATTTTGTGCATTGAAAAAGGAATTAAGAAACTTAAAAAACTACAAATTTGCTCAAATTTATTACATAACATTAATATTTATTATATTAGCCCTTAGAAGTTGAGCTGTCATAAAAATTATGCAGCTTTGCACCAAGATTGCATTGTTAAACTATGACTTTTTGACAGAACTCGTTTTTCAGCTTAATTTTCAGGCCTAATTCTTTTTTTTCTTAACATTTAGTGAAACATCAACTAATAAATAAGTACATAAGACAATTTATGTGGAAAAACAGTTGATTGTCATTTTAGGGGAAAATAATTGAAAAAAGCCAATTTTATCAAATCTTTTTGGACATTAGTACGTAAATGTAAAACTGCAATAGAATCATTTTTTCTTTATAACTTTTTTCGATATTTTCAATAAAAATACGATTTTTTCATATTTTAAAATTCAAATGTCAAATTTGACAGGGAAAGCATGTGACGTCATGCCCTAATTTGGGTGTAATCCTAAACATAAAATATAACATATTTCGAAATTAAATTTTCAAGAACTCTTATGATAAAAATTTTTCCCATATATATATATATATATATATATATATATATATATATATATATATATACGAGGCTGGTTTGAAAAGTCCGTGCAAAGTCCGAGAGATGGCACCACCGGCGCGTATCGAGGTCATGTTTAGTTAGTAGCATCTCTTGAATGAACGCATACCAAGTTTCATCCATATTGGTCTATTTCTTTGTGTTTGGCATTCGTGTGAATCAAGGAAGTCGAGTGATTTTCAAGAAATGGACGAAAAAGAATTTCGTGTGGTGATTAAACATTACTTTATGAAAGGCAAAACGCCTCAGGAGACTAAAGAGAAGCTTGATAAACATTATGGTGACTCTGCACCTTCGATTAGAACAGTTTATAAGTGGTTTCAAAATTTTTGGACTGGCCATATGGGCACAAGTGACGCTGAACGTTCTGGACGGCCTGTGGAGGTTACGACTCCAGAAATCATTGATCAAATCCATGATATGGTGATGGATGACAGAAGAGTTAAGGTGCGTGAGATTGCTAGTGCTGTGGGCATCTCAACTGAACGGGTACATAATATTTTGCATAAACATTTGGACATGACAAAGCTATCCGCAAGATGGGTGCCGCGATTGCTCACGCTTGACCAAAAACGGAATCGTGTGAAGTGTTGCAAGGATGGTTTGCAGCTGTTCCAGAAGAATCCGGAGGACTTTAAGCGTCGTTTCGTCACTGTGGATGAAACATGGATACATTACTATACTCCTGAGACCAAACAACAATCTAAACAATGGGTTACCAAGGGGGAATCTGCACCAAAAAAGGCGAAGACCGTTCCTTCGGCAGGAAAGGTTATGGCGACTGTCTTTTGGGATTCGCAAGGGATAATCCTCATCGACTATCTGGAAAAGGGTAAAAATATTACAGGTGAATATTATTCATCGTTATTGGACCGTTTGAAAACCGAGCTGCAAGAAAAACGCCCGCGATTGGCCCACAAGAAAGTTCTTTTCCATCACGACAACGCACCAGCACACACCTCAGCAGTTGTGGTCGCAAAATTAATGGAAATAGGATTCCAACTCGTTTCACATCCCCCCTATTCTCCAGACTTGGCTCCCTCGGACTACTATTTGTTCCCCAATTTGAAGAAATGGCTAGCGGGACAAAGATTTTATTCAAACGAGGAGGTGATTGCAGACACTAATGGATATTTTGCAGACTTGGACAAATCCTATTATTCGGAAGGGATCAACAAACTAGAACATCGTTGGACGAAGTGTATAAGCCTAAAAGGAGACTATGTCGAAAAATAAAAAAGGTTTACCCCAAACACATAAGTAGTTTTTATTTTTGCACGGACTTTTCAAACCAGCCTCGTATATATATATATATATATATATATATATATATATATATATATATATATATATATATACATATATATAAGGATTAAAATTTATATAAAGATTTTTTTCTTTTCAGTAATTAATAAGGGTCAAGTCCTGACACACTACTATAGGATAATGAACAAAAACGGGGGCTACACATGGATGCAAACATGTGCTACTGTAGTGTGTAACTCTAAAAATGCGGAAGAGCAAAACATCATTTGTGTTAATTACGTAATCAGGTGAGAAACTATAAATTGAATATAAGGAGAATGACAACGAAAAAATATATTTCAGCAATTCTCCTCTTGCGTATAATGAGTTTCATACAATTTATTTTTCTAATATGCTGTGTAATATGGTCACAATAAAATTACTTAATTACCCTCTTAATTGACACTATATTGTTAAAATGTACTGTCACAAAGTAACGGACCAATCATTCAACTCTTTAACAAAATATTTATTTAACTAAATAACCCGCCAAGTGCAAGTCGGACTTGCGCAATTAGTATTCCGTACGAAAATTACTTTTCAAATAAAAATTTTTGTTACGGAGGTATAAAAAGATCAGTGACTTCACAAAATACACCCCAAATGAGTTTTCAACAAAGTTTTTTTCCGATCTTTACTAAAAACTTATGACCTTCAAATTTTTATTTTTTTTTATATGCCAGATAAATTAATAAAGGTAATACACTCGTGATAATTTTCATTCAATCTGCACCCTGTGGAGAATACTCCAGAATTTTTTCAAAATTTTTTGATCAGTACTTCTCGAGATAAGAGGGGAGAGCGATTTTTCGCAATTTTTTAAAAATGATACAAAGAAAAATGTGCACAAGTATTGCATTATATATTTTTTTGAACTCGTGTTTTAACACGCTTTCGTTTGACATCCCACTCAATGACCTGGCAAAAACCAAAAATTTTCACTTCCGATTTCACCCTCCAAAGTAACCCCTTAAGTCAAAATTCAACTTTTAAAACTACACGGCTCTGATTAGGCCAATATTAGTCCCAAATTTCAACTTTCGATATCAAATAGTTTCGGAGTAAATCGGGTGTGGCAGACGGACAGACAGACACCGAAGTGATTTTATAAGTGTTCCGTATGAAACACTAAAAATTCTAAATTATTAAGGAGCCATCATTCTTTGGAATTGACATTTTAAATCGTAAATTTCTTTTTAGTGGAAGAGAATATGAAAACCTTATAATGGACTGTTGCCAAATGGAAGATAATTCGCATGTAGTTAAAAGAGAAGAAGCCAGCAGTAATGACCCAGAAAATGGATCACCTGATGCTGATCGAGGAGGTACGTTGACGTACCAGCAATGCTTTTAGAAGGTGCTTTTTAACACCACATCTCAGTCTTATCAGAATCTAAAATTTTTCATCACTCTGCATTTTTTTGTACTATTATTTGCTTTTTGTTGCAACTCATTTTATTTTTACTACAAAATTGTTTGTTACTTTTATATAATAAACTGAGATGAGGAGAGGTCAAATTATAATCCAAATTAGGCGTAGCTCTTTCCCTTTCCCAGCATTTAGCATCTTTATGACCAAATATCATTGTAATATGTTATCTACCTCCCAATGTACGCCTTAAATACTGAATGAAATTCTTATATCACATATATTAATTACTAAGGCAGATACAGAGCGATAAATATGATATTCCAGTGATATTGTAGTCTAGTTAAACAGATTAAAAAAACTGCTTATCTATTTTCAGACGACAGAAATAGCGGAGGTCCACCAAACCCACCTTCAGACCCATCTCAAGACCTAGAAGACACCACTGCACACGGTGCCGACTCAGGAACCATAACCAAAGACACTAGTGACTTAAGAACTCGTCGGCAGGACCCCGTAGCTTCTGTAGCACAACTAAAGGCCACCGTCCCAACCGTTCCACCAGTACTTGACCAAAAAAAGACTGTTACACCTGTTAGAAGAGGTCAAAAGAGGAAAAACACGTCCTCGGATGAAAATGAAGATGAGGAGGGAACAAGTCATAGTCGAAACACCGTAATGAGTCCTGCAAGTTCGTGTCATTCTGTTACAGGAGCTCATCCGATAGTTTCTGCATCTGAATCTACAGGGAATAGTCCAAAGAAATTGGACGACGCAGGTTGGTTCATACTATCTGTTTGTTAGTCTGAGAATGAAGAGTTCTAGGGAAATAGATCACGAAAACCATGGTACCTCATTACCAGCGATCTGTCTGTCGGGCTGTTGGCACGATAACTCTAGAACCAAAAAAGATATCAATTTCAAACGAACGAACGTTTCAAGGAAAGAGAGTAAAATGATTTTATTCATATTATTGAAATTTACTTTCTCTTTACTTGAGAAAGTCAAATTCAGTACTTATTTTATAACTACATGTTTGCAAGGAAGGTACTGAGTAAATCACTTATACTGATTTTTTCAAATAGATGTAATATGAGATGAACTAAATCGTTTTTCTCTTTTAGGAAGTAGTACTGGCGGAACATCAGTAAAGGATCTAGAAAACGCCATGTCGAAGCACTTACCAGCCTGTAAATCACCCACTCACCAACCAACAGACTTCAGTACGGACGCCTTGTTAAAACAGCAACAAAGAACTACTATTCAATGGATAGGTGCTCATCAACAGCTGCAACAACAGGGTCCCTTGCCAGCTTCGGCGCTTTTGAGGCAACTGTACGCTAATAGAGAGAGCGTTATAAGGGCAAATGTTCACGGCATTACTAGTGCTGGAAGTAGATCTAGTAGTGCAACTGGTAAGACTAGAATGTTTACACTATTATGTTAAAAAAAAATTCAGCGGATTAATTAAAAAACACCAATACGCTAGCTATTGCTATCTATAAGTGTTTAACAGAATTGTTGATTTGACTGACAAAAATGTTGGCAACATTTGCTTTACTAGTTTAGAAATAGAGGCGCGTTTTGTAACTAAAAATTTCTTCTTAGCGATTTTAAAATAAATAAACTTATTCAGTAAAGAATTTACCCAAATTTCTTGTACCGATATGTTAAAAATGTTGGAAAAGTGTTAGGATTAAGAACGTTTAGCAAAATATGAAGTTTTTAAATGGTACAAATCATTTAAAAATGGTGGAGAAACGGACTAACCCGTTCTGGAAGACCATGTGTCAGTAATTGCCATATAAGTATTAGAAATCGTGTAGACCTTACTGAAATATTAATTGAATAAATACTTTGATGAACGATTGGATCTTGTCTCGATGCTATCTCGTTTTATTTCAAAACAGCTGAATTGCTTTTGAAAAACACCAACGTGTTAAGGTCCCTAAAGCGATGCTTTATTTGGATGACTTCACTTTGAAATGCATAATTACTGGTGATGAGCTGGGAACATTTTAACGATCAAGTGAATCTCGTGCAGAAGATGAACCTGGTGTAAACGTTTTTCATGCAGACAGTGTTTCATAAACATAAGACTGATTTTTTTTCACTGGAAACACTAAAAAACAACAAATACCGGTTATGTAAAATAGGACTTAGCAAACATACTGCCCTTATTCAGACACTACAATTAGAAAAAGATCGATTGTCAATGGTAGATCTAACGCCGAAGATAACAATTATCCATATCTTCATATGTCATGTTTAAATAATAGTAGTAATTGAGAAGGGTGAATTTAAAAAAAAAATGTTAAGATCACCCGAAGACGTTATAAGTTATTATTACATACAGAAATTTTCAGTTTCTTCTTCAATTTTAAAGATCAGATACAGCTGTAGACGAAATGTGAAGTGAAGTGTATACTTTGAAGCCTTTGGGTTAAATTCTAAATATCAAAAACCTTACTGTTTTATTAAAGTTGGTTTGTATTTTTCAGGATATTACCCCAGTGACAGCCAAGTCGGTGTAGGTCCACTACCAACACCACCAGGAAGTGAAGGCTCCTCATCTTACAGTGACCACCAATTCCTCTTATCACAGCATCAAAACTACCCTACAGGGTACTCCATGGACTACCATTCTGCCATGACTCCTCCGTCCAGTGTATCTCCTAGAGATAAACATCAACAACTCCATACAGGGGTCACTTTTGATTCCCCTGTACCATACCAAGATGTTTTGAGACAGTACCCAGATAGCCCCCTACCTTTAAAGCCTCAAGTTTATTCGTATGTCGATCAACCGCAGTTTTACCATCATGGAACTACCGGGGCTGGATTTCATTTGTATCATCCTAGTAAAGGCACAGGGGCACCGTCAAACTGGTACTCTCCCTCATAGTAATGTAGCTAGTGACGTACCTTACCTCAGCTAACACACAAGTCAGGCATCTTTATGCTTTGGGTAAATCCGAGGAACAGATATACGACCTCCAATTTGCCGCAACAGTAACATCGCATTGTTACGTAACTGTAAAGGATCACCAGTCTTTCTATGGAATATATTTTAATGTTATGTAACAATGCTACGTAACTTGCGGATATTAGAACTCGCAGATCTGTTCTTGAAATTTGTCCAGTTATGTTACTGATATGTTTTTTGTGCTAGCCAGAACGCTATTTAGTTTTTGTGGACTTCTGATATTTTTCATGTGGCAGCGAACCTAGTAATTTTTTAATGAACTCTAAAACGATATTCGCAATGAATTATTGTAAATATGAAATAGCAAAGGGATATGTCTAAAAATTATTAGACTTAACCTTTTAAGTCGTATAAGAGCAAACATGTTAAACTATGTAAAATATTTCTCTTTTATACCGTTTTTTTTCCTCTAATTTTACTGTATTTATTGTATGTATTGTATACAGTTTAATGTTATCAATTAGACAGAACACTGATATTAAATTTACTTCATTTAAGTGTTAAAAAATTAAATCCGGGTTCCAGGAGGCATAGAATGTAACATCTATTTTAAGTACTAAGAACAGCGAAGTTGCATTATAAGATTTAACACGTGGCAAGTATTTTTGTGGAGTGAGCGTCGGTACTATGTAATGTTACTGTTGCGAAAAATCTGGAAGTCGCGGTTATGTTTCGTAACTACTCGTAGTACTTAGGCTTAGGCTTAACTCTTGTTCTGTTAACTGTATGTTTTTGTACTGGCTGGGGAACTATAGGAAATTATAGAGTGTTCACTAAACTATTTTTAAACCAAAGAAGCTAATACGAAATAACGTGAATTTTGGCGTATTTTGTGTAACAGTTAAAAGATGTAAGAAGTCCTATATAAAAAATCGTGTATATATTACTCATGTTATTTTGTATTATATAATTTCAGTGTCATTTTAGCCACTGACAATCTGTGAATATAGATATTCATTTAAACAAATTGCACCATCTATTGATCTAGGTGCAGTGTAGGATTCCTTTTTGCTGGATACGTGAATTTTGAAAGAGTTATAACATTCCAGAATTATGCTGATTCTAGTAGGTGACTACTCACATCCATTTAATATTATAGAACATCGGAGAGACCAATTTCTTATTTCATATAACCCATTACAAATAACAGACTTTTTTCATTATTGAGTAATAAATGAATTAAGTTGGGAATGTGGAATCTTTGGCACAATGATACTACTCAGTATATATCACCACTACACCAAACACTTTATTTTTGCACTCGACGCACGTTTCGCTAACCATGTTAGCTTCATCAGGAGCGATGATTAACTAAAGCTAAACTACAAATGTACCCTATTTATACTTAGCCTAACCCTTGAATTACTCAAGCGGAACTAATGACATAGGCAAGGCCATCGGTTCCGGTCAAGTAACCAGTAGAGTGGACTATAAGGAATAGGTCCTCTGTCTTTATTTAAACTACTTTTACATTTTATGATTTCCATACTTTCGTATGCGTTCGATAATCTCCTATCAGATACATTTTTTATTAATCTTAGATTATCTAATGTTACAGTATGATCAGCTTCAAGGGCATGTTCGGCAATGCTAGACTTTTCTGTTCTATTGTATCTTAAGTGTGCTAAATGTTCTTTAAATCGTGTTTTAATTGACCTTTTAGTTTACCCAACATACTTTTTGTCACAATCATTACAACTAATTTCATAAATTCCACTTTTCTCACAATTAGAAATCTTATCTTTGGGATTTCCTAAGATATTCTTCAGATTGTCTGTTGACTTATAGACTAAGGTGAGGCCTACCTTATTAAATACCTTATTGAGTCCCTCGCTATATTTCGGATTATATGGTATGGAGACATACTTGGTGTTATTTTCTTCGCGTGTAAAAAAGGTGGAATTCTGAATATTAAACCTAAATTTATGTCTATTTATTAGCTTATTTACTAAGTCATCGTCATAACTATTAACTCTAGTTATATTTCTAATATGATGAATGATTCATTTCATTGCAAACAACATAAATTAGCCTCATTACATTTTTTTAGTTCATCGTTTGGTCACTTTCCCTCTGAATAGAGTAAACTTTAATAAAGAAAGGAATCGTATTAGAAATATAACTAGAGTTAATGGTTATGACGATGACTTAGTAAATAAGCTAATAAATAGACATAAATTTAGGTTTAATATTCAGAATTCCACCTTTTTTACACGCGAAGAAAATAACACCAAGTATGTCTCCATACCATATAATCCGAAATATAGCAAGGGACTCAATAAGGTATTTAATAAGGTAGGCCTCACCTTAGTCTATAAGTCAACAGACAATCTGAAGAATATCTTAGGAAATCCCAAAGATAAGATTCCTAATTGTGAGAAAAGTGGAATTTATGAAATTAGTTGTAATGATTGTGACAAAAAGTATGTTGGGCAAACTAAAAGGTCAATTAAAACACGATTTAAAGAACATTTAGCACACTTAAGATACAATAGAACAGAAAAGTCTAGCATTGCCGAACATGCCCTTGAAGCTGATCATACTGTAACATTAGATAATCTAAGATTAATAAAAAATGTATCTGATAGGAGATTATTGAACGCATACGAAAGTATGGAAATCATAAAATGTAAAAGTAGTTTAAATAAAGACAGAGGGCCTATTCCTTATAGTCCACTCTACTGGTTACTTGACCGGAACTGATGGCCTTGCCTATGTCATTAGTTCCGCTTGAGTAATTCAAGGGTTAGGCTAAGTATAAATAGGGTAGATTTGTAGTTTAGCTTTAGTTAATCATCGCTCCTGATGAAGCTAACATGGTTAGCGAAACGCGCGTCGAGTGCAAAAATAAAGTGTTTGGTGTAGTGGTGATATATACTGAGTAGTAATAAATGAATCTTCTTCAATCCAATATTTCTATATTAATAAGGTGTATACCTTTTTTAGATACAGAGACAATAATGAGAAAAGTTTCTAGTTGCTTGCAGCGATTTTCATAAAGTGTTTCGCCACTGCGTCATGTTTTATTCTCGTTATATATATAACTGTGTCACATAAATACACGGTTACACCTGACAAAAGACAAAAAGAGGGATGCATTAGATAAACAACTTTCATGAAATTCGTTTCGTGTAACAAAAAACTTGTGTAAACTTTGAATTGTTGTGGCTGTTGCTTGATGGAAATCCATAACGAATGTAATGAAAGACTGATTTTGTCAAATTTCCACTTTATTTAGTTTCACTGAAATTGTATGACGCGTTTCGCTATACTATAGCTTCTTCTGATGCAAAATGACGATCATTTTGTATCAGAAGACGCTATAGTATAGCGAAACGCGTCATACAGTTTCAGTGAAACTAAATAAAGTGGAAATTTGACAAAATCAGTATTTCATTACATTCGAAAACTTGTTTCATTATTAAACAGCATATATATCTAAATAAAGAGATAGGTGCTTGATTTATTCAATAAAAGAATAAATTTATTGAAATGCAACAAATTTCATGAAAGTAATAATAATAATAATTTTTATGGTTGGAAAATATCAGTAAATCTGGATCCAACATGAACTAAGGCCTGATTTCGATTTAAAACGATCTATACAGAACCTTTGGTTTGATTCTAATGGGCTGAAAAATCACTTAAAAATGCAACTTTATTGTTTAGCGAAACCCATTACTAATGCATAGGCTAAAAAGTTGATTATATCATACTTTGTAAATATATAATTAGGGACTTTTAGGTATAGCTAGCTGTATTTATGTTATTTTTTTGTTGGGCATTGATTAAAGTTAAATTTTGAAACTTTTATACGTGCTGGCATCATAAAGTATGTTTTAATTGAGTTTTTAAGTGTTTTGGTTAAAAAATTTTTAGTTCAAAATTTGAAATTAAGATTAGGTGTTATATTTCAAAAGACGATGCTCGACGGTTAAAAATCACGATTAAAAAAGGTGCTGACAAAGTAATAATGTGATATTCTTCTTAATTTTGTTAATTTACTTGTTTCGTATATTGTATTAACTTTGTTTGTCACATATCGTTCAGTACAAAAAATTTGTCGGTAGTAATTTACAAATGTAATGTGCAATATAAACTTTTGTATCGTTTAAATTTAGTTTTTTGTACATCCTTTAATATTAATTATTGTATAATAATTAAAAATAATTTTTGCCAATTTTGAAAAATTTATTTTATTTTGAGTTTAGATTCTACCTCACCATGGCAACCATAATGTGGGAAAAATTGACTAAATTTGTCATCCGTGAAATTTAAGTAGTCATTGTTTATTTATATTGTTCAATAAATTATTTACATTATAATGTTTTTTCTTATCTATTTTGAGAAGGAGAAAAAAACGTCATGGTTACCAACGTGTAAGAATTAAGAAATTAACAGTAATTTCTTACCCTTAGGGTGACAATTCTTTGGGTTTTATCTGGGTCAAAAAATTCGATCTTTGGATTTTTACATTTTCTTTTAATATGATATCTTAAGAATATTTTCTGCAAGTTTCATAAGAATCGGTTCAAAATTGAGAAAGTTACAGCAGATTAAAAGAACTGCCGTTACGTAGAGTTTTCGGAGCCGGCAGCGAGCAGCTGCTCTCGGGTCAGCCTTTGCCGACCTTAACTAGATTTGAATATATTTGAAACTTTTTCTTTTATAATATAATACAAAGAGATTCTTCAAATGTTCTTTTTAGAAGCAACAAGGCATTCACATCTGCTATTCTGGCTGTATATTCGAGACTGGGAGTTTGTTAAGTATCGTTGTACAGCTCACACGCAGTAGTTCACTCGTAGCAATTCAGTCGTAGCAGTTATTAAAGTCAAATATAATGACAACTATGGGAGTTCATTGTGGCCGCACTGCACGTGACTACGCAGCTAAAGTGGACAGAGAACAAGTTGACCTGGCCGAGCGGATTGTCGGACTTCAAGAACTCTGAAAAGAATATATATTGATACGATACATATAGAGCAACCCTCCAATTCCCCCCGTGCTCTTTTAACCCTTTATATACGATACGAAGCAATCCGCCCTTCCTAACCGCTCTAACTCTTTTCGAGTCTATGCGATGTAAAACAGGATATATATTTAGGAACCTCTCTAACTTCCTCCGCCTTCCCTTTCTTGAAATATTGAAAAAATAACATGGTTTTCAAATTTCTCAACTTCAAGAACCCCGAACAGGACTTATAACAAGATATGTACCAAGAAGCTCCTATAACCCCCTCCCTTTTAACCCCTTATATATTTTTTAAATATATTCATTATCTCAATGAAAAACCAGGAAAAAAATCTAGTAACAATGTAGAAATTATATAAAATTTTCGCAAATCTTAAAACCCTGAAATGTAAAGAAATGCAATATCTCGCAGTGTAGATTTTTCACGACTACAGTAAACCCCTTTAGCAGGGAGAGTAAAAATTAAATAGGAAATAGCTGATACTGCAAGTAAAGTGAACCGTATTCAGGACGGTAAGGCCCAGTACTCTCAGAAAAACAAATAAACATAAATTTTTCTCACACTAAACAATAAGTTCAACCAAGCATTAAAAATGGATATTTTAAATAGGTATTTTATAAAGAGATATTAACGATGAGCTTTAAAATTAATATTTTCCTCTACAAATTATTTCTGTTAAAATTCGGAAATGAATAAAAAATAGCATTATTTGCAGATTTCTCTAAGAACCCTAAAAAGAAGGTATACTCCCATACCCATTCAATCGCTTATGTTTGTGTATAATTATGCTTAAAACCAAGAAAAATTTTCACAACATTATAGAAACTATACAAAATTTATCGACCTCTACCCTTTTCAACTCCTTACTATTTCAAGTATTATATATGTATCAGAAATCGATATAGCATTTCTTTACAAACTTATTGTGCCGTTAGACCAACCGACAGACGACAATGGAAATCAAAGTTTTTCATAACACAGAGACCCTAAAACGTGAAAAAATTGAAAATGTCTTATGGTGATTTTTGCAAGGTCAAGAAATTTCTCCAAGCGCGTGCCCCATTCCGTAAATTATGTATCGTCAGATCAAATTGGCAATACACTGTTATTACTGTTCCGTACGGGACACTTATGGGACCACTTCGGTGTCTGTTTGTCACACTCGATCGTAAAATCGGAAGAGAAAAATTTTTTTTTTTACTAGGTCATCGAACAGGGTGTCAAATGAAAGCTTGTAAAAACACGGATTCAAAAATATATATGATGTAATACTTGGACACACTTTTCTTTGTATTCTTTTAAAAAAATCTCTGTTCCCCACCCTATCTCGAAAAGTACTGATCAAAGAACTTTGAAAAAGTTCTGAAATATTCTTCTTAAAGTGTAGATTGAGCGAAAATTATCATAACTGCATTACGTTTGATTATTATTATCTGGTATAAAAAAAACTGTGCCTTTACAATATCAAGGAGGTTTCCCGACAGTATGGTGGAGATAAATATATTTTCCGTACCGCGCGCTGCTCCTCTAGAGACAAAATAATTTTATTTTATTTATTTATAACTAAACAAATATTTAGGTAGTAATTTTTTTACACTTTTATTACTAGAATCTAGATTGAGGTAGGTGGATTTATTGGTTATTAGTAGCTAAGATACTACAACTATTATACGTTATTGACTAAGAAAAAAAGGAAAAATACATATTGGATCTTAAGATGTCAGGGCCTAATTAACTTAGCATAGGTAAGGATTTTATTTTATTTTAAGAGCAATCACGGTACGGAACACTAATTGCGCTTGACCGGTTTTCTATTTTTTTTAATCGGGCAATGTTCCTTTGCCAAAAATAAAGATATAGTAGAAAAAATACTCAACAGCAAATATTCCAGGATTATTAGATTTTATCTGTTATCGATTAGGTAGTGATACTTATAACAATTTGGGAATAGAAGCTGGTCGTATATCAACTGTAACACCTTTCAAGTGCATAATACCCCTCCTTCTCGTAGGTTACGGTCTAAACATTTAATATTATTATCATAGACATAGAGGATGGACTGAGCATTAAATTCATAAAATTGACTACTCTCTAGAAAGAGACAAAGCGATTCTGCGGCCAATACCTGTCTCTTTTCTGTAGGCCTGTAATAAACAAGGCGCTGTACCCCGAGACGGAATTCAAGGCGAGAAAAGCCCCATACCCGATTTTAGTTCAAATAGAACTCTTAGAAATATTATTTTTAAGAGCGCCGTAGCTTAACGGCATTCTAAAAAGAGATAGCTACTGGCCACTAATTCTCTTTGTCTCTCTCACACTTTTGCGTCCATATTTACTTCACAGCGGGATACGGAACACTCAGTCCATCCTCTATGTCTATGATTATTATAATTGATACTGAGTAAGGCAACCAGCAATTCGTACAGCAGTATAGTAGTTGCAAAGATCACGGAAAATTCTACTATCAAAATAAAAATTGTTACAAGGTTAAATTTCTCAGATAATAATAACCTTCGACTGTTTTTTTGTTAATCGTTGATGGGATAATAATTTATGTTTCTTAATAGTCAATAAATAGGAAAAGAATTTCGTTGTTGAATAAAGCTTAGATAGGATGAGTAGTTGCGATAACCAGATTATGGCGTACATATAGTTAATTCAGAAATCCATTAAAAGAAATGACGCTGCGTTTCTATAAGCATAGTTTTTGAGTTCCTCATTCCTTACAGCTACAAACTCCTCTTTTTGCAGTGCTGTCGTGTACGTAATCAAAACGTCGTTTTAAGTCATCGATATCAAAACAGAACATATTTAAGACAACGTCAATGAATACTGCTTAGAACTGGAAGAATATACTGTTAAAAAGACTTTTACGTATGTTAGGTATATTGGTCAGAGAATTCTTTTACCCATGCCAATTTAGGTATAGATAAGGCCAGCTAAACAGTACAAAGTGGTCGATTACCGATCCTATATTAAAAATTATTGACAACTCTTCATCAAACATGGCTAATAAACGATTGGTACACTTTTTAAAACGCCAATAAATATCGTTCAGGGCTATATGCAATATTCAAAGTATTGAAATTCTGAGCCAGCCATTCAGTTGTCATTTCACCATCAATTTTAGGAACACACTATAGACGAATGCGCAGGAGATTTCCGACAGAAAATTGGCAGTAAATTTTGCCATTTGACATCGGGCTTCCGCCGTAAGTCCCTCCCATTATACAATACAGAAAACTGACAGTAAGTAGAAAGCGTTTTGTAGGTTCTTCGACTTATCGTTGGACGTTTGCACGTATCGTTAAAAGTTAACTCATATGTTGTAAATAAGCTTAAGAAAATATTAAAGCCGAAAGCATGAAAATGGAGTGGACCCCACAAGAGGAAGGATTACGGGAAATCCTGACCCTTCTGAGAGAATCGCAATCCCCGGACACTGCGACTCAAAGGGCAGTACAACAAGTATCCTTTTTTTAGATATAAATTTCCTGCGTTTCATTTTCCTTATTGTAAGTACAGTTTCTTGTTAATTATGTAACTAGAACAATAATTAAATGAGAGCAAATGATCTTAGCAGGTTGAAGACGTTTTTTGTTTACAAATGTTTTGCTATATCATCTGATTGCTGCCTGTGGAAAAAACACATGTAGGTACCATTAAAAAGATAATTTTAGTCTTATTTGTTAAAATACATGATTCAGTTTTATTTTTAAATTACTCTGCGAATTTTTAAATATCGTAATTCAATCTACTTCTACAAGGAGAGATAAATAAATCTGGAGCTTTGCTATCTATACGTTTTAATGATTGTTAATTGTCTGGAGATGTTTATATTAAAGTAATCAATTTAAATTGTTATTTCCCTATAACTACTGATCAGAGTTATGTCTAGCATACCTTTTGTTTCTTTCTAGGGTGTAATCATTTTAGAATATATATATATAATTTTATTTTTACTGGCTTTTGTTCTAAAATTTTAAACAAAGATTTGCATATTTTTATTCTTCTACTCTATTTTAATTTTTTTTATTATAGAACTTTTTAAAACTTTTTAAGGCAGAAATTGATTTTAAAGTTTTCCTAACCTAAATATTACAGAAATTGGAGGAACTAAACAAATTTCCTGACTTTAACAACTATCTCATGTTTGTTTTAACAAAACTTACTACTGAAGATGAACCCACTAGATCACTAAGTGGCTTGATTTTGAAGAATAATGTAAAAACCCATTATAACAATTTACAGCCAAATGTAACAAACTACATTAAGACTGAATGCCTACAAGCTGTTGGTGACCCAAGTCCTCTTATCAGAGCTACAGTTGGTATATTAATAACAACTGTTGCAAGTAAAGGTGACCTTTCAGCCTGGCCTGAACTTTTGCCTGCATTATGCAATATGTTAGATTCTACAGACTACAATGTATGTGAAGGTGCGTTTGGAGCCCTGCAAAAAATTTGTGAAGATTCCGCAGAAGCTTTAGATGCAGATACAACAAATAGACCACTTGATATTTTGATTCCAAAGTTTTTGCAGTTTTTTAATCATTCTAGTTCTAAAATTAGGTCATACGCTATTGGATGTGTCAATCAGTTCATTATTCAAAGATCTCAGGCCTTAATGTTTCATATTGATTCATTTTTACAAGTAAGTGCATAATTTTATGTATAACTGTTTAAAAAAATATATTTTATATGTTTTTTTAATATTAAATTTATAAAATTTGGTACTGTAGTTAATAAAATAATAATTAAAATTATTTTACTATTCAAGTGCAAAGCATTTGATTTCTGGCAGTGACAAATGTATCAGATGATGATGACGACATATGAATTAGTGCACTTCAAATTTTGTCAGTTTTAGATAAAACTTATTAAAAGGTTAATAGTTTTCCTGATAGTAAGGAGTAAAATATTTAGACAAATATTTAACAGAACAGAATATCAATCAATTTTCTGTAAATTTCTCAAAACTAAAAAGCTAAAGGGGAGGTTAGCCTCTATATACCTCACATATAACATTCATCATTATTTTCTGTTAAAAATAATAAACTTTTTTTTTCAAGAATTTATTCCATGTTGCTACTGATGATGATGCAGAGGTCCGAAAAAATGTCTGCCGTGCTTTAGTCATGCTCTTAGAAGTACGAATGGATAGACTAATAAGTCAAATTGACAATATCATAGAATACATGCTTGTTAGAACCCAAGACTCAGATGAAGGAGTTGCTTTGGAAGCCTGTGAATTTTGGCTCTCCCTTGCCGAACAACCTATTTGCAAAAGTGTCCTTGCTAATCATTTAAGTAGACTTGTGCCTATTTTAGTTCGTGGAATGAAGTATTCTGAAATCGATATTATATTACTAAAGGTATATACAGTATATACACTTCTCACTGGAGGTTTTTAAATACTTATTTTTTTATACAGGGTGATGTAGAAGAAGATGACAATGTTCCTGATAAAGAGGAAGATATTAGGCCAAGGTTTCACAAATCTAAAACTCACACGATTAAAGCAACACAAAATGGCACTGAAAATGGTTTAGATAAAGGTTTGTTTATTTCTTAAACTTTTTTTCAGCAAATTAAGCATTTAAAATTTTCTTTTAGAGGATGACGAAGATTTTGAAGACCCAGATGATGATGGATCATTATCGGATTGGAATTTAAGAAAATGTAGTGCTGCAGCTTTAGATGTGCTTGCTAATGTTTTTAGGGATGATCTATTACCAATTTTGATTCCCATTTTGAAAGAAACATTGTTCCATCAGGACTGGGATATTAAGGAGTCAGGAATATTAGCCTTGGGTAAGATTTTTTATTTCGTAATAGGGTGGGCATAAAAAGTCACATTTTTCTATCTTAAAAACAAATTATATCATGTCAGAGCGGAGTTTATTTGTATACAGGATCGTTCAAACTGAACATTACTTCCTTTTTTTATTACTTAATATTTATATCATAATTTTTTAAAAAATCGGTTTTGTACTTATTTTTTTTTTAAATATTATTACTTTTTTTTGCTAACGATATGACAAGCGATATCTAATAACAGTAAACAATTATTTCATTATGCACTTTGCTTAAATAATAAAATAGGTATTGAAAATATAATATATAATATTTCCATTGTACTTTTATCTATTTTAAATGTGACTAAGTTACCAGCAAATTTGCTGATAAATATTTGACCTTATCTCCTCTTAAACACATATCCATTTAAAAGTAAAAACAATCTGAAACCCATTATAGGTATAAAGATTATTTTTTTTATTATAGGTCATTTATGTTAACAAAACAATAACTTTTATTTTTTTAAAAACATACATAACAACATTAATAATGAAATTGTAATTAAGGCTGGACAATATTTTTTGGACTTTGGATAGTCAGCAATTTACTAGTCAGTGACTAATTGTCTAAGGATGGAATTTTCTAGGCTGTATAAATATAAGTTCGATGACTTATATTTCAGGTTCCTTGAGAATCAGCCACATGTGACAAACTTAATGATTTTTTAGTTCCTAATGGTTTATAGGGAGAATAACCACAAGATCAATAAAATAAAAAGTTTAATACCTTAACTACACAGCCTGATACTTGCTTTAACTTTTTGCTACACTTAATTCCCTTCTACCTTCCCTCCTCATACCCGCATTCCTACATTATCTCTTTGTACTTCTTTCATATCTTTTTTCGGCTCTTTTCCCCATGTATTTATATTAACATGGCTTGTGTGTGTTCAGAAACTGGATAGTCTCTAATGCATTTTGATTAATTATCTAGTATCTCTTGAATTAAGGTTTTTTTTGGTTACTGTTTAACATACACCATAAAATAACTTCTTTTAATATACAAATGTCAAAAAACGCATAGTTTTAAATGCTTACAGGTAGAGATAGCTTATAGAGGTCTCACTTTTAATCGCCGCCCCTGTCTCTGTAAATAGAAAACTACTTACCAATAACTATTTTACTGTTGCAATTAGTTAACTGTTTTTTTATCTGCATGCTTCTAAATAAATACAAACAACTTGTTTCATCTTAACAACTAAAAATTTCTTAGTAAATAATGAATTAAACACAACACTTATAGGTTAAAATTTCATATCACTGTTTTTTTTTTAATTAATCAACCTGTTACAAAAAGTAATTATCACTAATCTTCAGGAACATCTATGAATCACTTAGGGCACTTTTGGCATTATCCATTTACAATATTTCAGGAAAAAACATTTATTTTCGAAAAATATTTACAGGCATAAACATGTACGAGGTCTTTGACATTTCACCAATAGGTGTCGTGGGTATTACGTGTGTCCATTGTCTCTCTTTAGTTCACTTTTAAAACTCCCTTTCTCTCTCTCTCTTTTATTCGGGAATTCCAACGATCAAGTCAGCTGTGCCACTGCTGCATTACTTTTTAAAATTAGGCAGTCCAGCGATTTATAAAATTTGGAACCGTGTTCAAATTTAATAAAAATAAGTATTAAGTGTGTCTCCAATTACTCGAGGAGTCACACATTTTAATATATTAAACGATTTTCCCTATATGTATATATATATATATATATATATATATATATATATATATATATATATATATATATATATATATAAATATATAAAAGAAAGCATTTGAAACAATGGTGCAATTTTTGACATTTATGACAACATTTCATTGGAGTTAGTAGTTTGCTGAAATAATTTTTTTTAATGAAGCCCTCATTTAAATAAATGATTCGTTTAAAACATTTATATAAAACAGCATTAACCTAACCTTCGAGAAGGTAATAATTTAAAAGATCACAGAAACTAAGGTTTTCCAGCAAATTTCGATCTGGCATTCGTAATTTATGCCTCATTTGGCATAGTACAGTATAACTATAAAATTGCACTTAATCCAACTCTAGGCAAAGTAAATATAATTAATAAATATTTTTAGGCGCTATAGCTGAAGGTTGTATGTCAGGAATGATCGGCCACTTGCCAGAACTTATACCTTACCTTATAAATTGTTTAAATGATAAAAAGGCATTAGTTAGGGCCATAACATGCTGGACTTTGAGCCGTTATGCCCATTGGGTAGTAGCCCAACCTCACGAATCCTATTTAAAACCATTGATGACAGAACTGTTAAAAAGAATTCTCGACACTAATAAAAGAGTTCAAGAGGCAGCTTGTTCTGCTTTTGCCACCTTAGAAGAAGAAGCATGTACTGAACTGGTTCCTTATTTAGGTTTTATTCTCGAGACTTTAGTTTTTGCATTTTCTAAGTACCAACATAAAAATCTGTTGATCTTGTATGATGCTATCGGCACATTAGCAGACTCGGTAGGAAGTCATTTAAATAAACCTGAATATATCAGCCTGTTGATGCCTCCCTTAATTCATAAGTGGAATGTTCTAAAAGATGAAGATAAAGACTTGTTTCCTTTATTAGAGGTATGTTTTTTATTGTTGAATAATTTTATAGTTGTATTTTTTAAAACTTGTTGGTTTTTTTAGTGCTTGTCAAGTGTAGCCACGGCACTGCAGTCAGGATTTTTGCCATATTGTGAGCCAGTTTATTGTCGGTGTGTTTCGCTTGTGCAGCATACACTTTACCTTCACATGGTACTTATAGTCTATTTATTTATTTAACACTTAATATTTATATAATACAGTTGATCAAGTAAGAACGTGTCGCTTATAACATATCGGTAAAAGAAATTCCTTTTTTTTTGGGGGGTTATTGTTTGCACCCCTGCAAACAATGCTTTGTGGAAAGAGATTCGTTGCTAACCTTATTTATGGTTAAATAGCACACTATCGAACATGAGTGCTGCCTACGCTTAGCACTTCGAGGCTGTATTCCTTTGTAATCATCCAAAAGGTCCGAAAATTACTCTTACAGCGGCTGCTAAAGTATACGGATAAATCAAGGACATTCGTTAGCAAATGGATGAGACGATACTCTCGGTTAAAAATAATGTTGACGATCTATCAGAATGTGGTTCGAGAGGAAAAGTGTAGGATAAGATCGAAAAAATGATTATTAGCATGTTTTCCCGAAATCCCCAATTAATTTTGTGCCAAACGGCGCAAAAACTAAAGCAGAAAGGTTTGGCTATATCGTATGAAATGATTCCCATTTATCTCCGAGCTCACGATTTGAAGTGGCAGAGTACAATCAAGAAACTATTGCTGAACGAAAAACCCAGGCGAAAACTTCTCGCGTGAGCAGAGGAAAATATAGATGGAGGCTGGATGTAATTTTTTCCGATGAAGCTTCATTTTGGGATTATGTTATCACTCCACGAGCCTGGTCAATTTCCACTAACCAATTGGTGTCTCGTGAAACACCCTGTGAAGATGCATGTTTGGGGATGTCTCGTGCAATTGTTCGAGATTTATAAGAAGGCATTAGTACCGACTGCCAAACTATAGTTTGTCGATAACAATGAGGAGTGGATTCTTCAAGAGGAAAATGACCCCTAACATCGGAGTAAAATGTGTAGCCAGTGGAAAGGAGAATCGGGGATCACGACACTAGATTGGACATCTCAGTCATCCGATGCAAATCCAATCGAGAACGTGTGGTCATACATCAAGCAAAAGCTTCCTAGGAAAAAGGTGTGCACAGTAAAGGAGCTGTCATGGCAAATTCGAACAATTTGGAAATTTGTGGCCCAAGAATACGCGAAAAATCTCGTCGAAAGTATGCCCTGAAGATGTCAGGCGATCATTAACGCTGATGGGGGGACTGTACGAATTACTGAATCATTAGCATTTTAATAGCCGCCTTCAATTACTGTCGAATGATGTAAAAAACTTTTAAATAAATACATTTTTTAATGAACAATGACACGTTCTTACTTGGCCGACTGTATATAATAAAGCATAGCTATATTTTTTATGTCTATTTACGAGGTTATTTTTTAAGTTATCTACCTAAGGAAAACCCTTAGAACGTTTAAAGAAATATTTTTCTATATACCACATTTACCATCTACACCAGTACATTGAGTCCAGCATTTCTCAAGTTGTTCTATTTAACAAAAATTTTGTCGTTTGTGCCTCAACAGTCGACGCTATAGCGGCTTTCAACTCATAATCTGAGAAAAAATTTTGGTTCTTGAGATCCCGTATATTTGTACAAAAAAAAGGATGCTAATTTACGGCATAGATATTGTAACTTTGTGTCGTCAAAGTATTTGGTCAGTAATAGTAATTTGGCAACCGAGGTAGAGAAGTAAAAAAAAACATCCTCGTATTTTTGGAGTTTTTTAAGCATTGATAATGGTAAATTATATAGAGTGTGACCAACGCGGCGATTTGAATCTGAAACGAACAGATGAATTTTTCTAACAGTAGTTAGAAAGTATAGAGTTGTAATATAATGTAGTGTTTACGTTAATTTGGTTAAAGTATTTATGATCAAATTAACGTAAAACTTACAAATGGCATGTAGGATATGACGTTTGCCCTTCACGGTCATTCCAAATTTGTGAGTAGTTGCCAGGTAAATTACATTACTCCACTGTGTTGCCAGTTTTGAATGAGAATACATTTGTGTTTTTCAAAATCTGATAGCAGATTTAGATAACCAACAGATAACTACAACAAATTTTATTATTAACATATGACTTGTGTCCATGGAACTGTCATCCTACTATTTCATTTCATAGATAATTCATTGTTGTTTGTGTAGTTTTTAGTCACGTATATCTTATCATTATTGAGTGGTCTGAAAAAAAATTAAGATATATTTTTCTCTAAAATACCAAAACCCTGTTTTATAAGATACTTAGCTATATTTTTTCGGCAGTATGATGCATATTTTTAGAAGAAAATATTCGTATCAAAACTTAAGCAACTAAGTTACTTATTTTTCAACTAAATGACAATTTATTTATTTTTTCGTTTTGTTGTCGTAGCCTAATCATGATGAAATATCTGCCAGGTTTTCAGTACATTAGCTGTATTTAAAAATGTTTACGTAGTGATAAGTTGGTTGGTTGTAGGCGGGGTAGGTGATTGTGCATGCAGCCTCTTAGTGTACTGTGCTCCCCTCTATTGGGTACAGAACCGTCGTCCCTTTAAGAAGGTTGATTAGCTTCTTTCCAAGCTCTTCATGTGGTAATTTATTGCCTTGATGTAGATCTTCAAACAGTTTATGTCTGTTTCGAGATAAGGCCGCACGTTCCTATGGGATATTCATAGAAGTTGCTTCCTCTTTACTGCATGTCATAGGTTCATTGTGGCTACCCATTTTTTGTAAATGTTTCCTCAGGTGACAGAGATCAGTCCCACCACCAGTTTGGTGTTGGTTCTTGTTAAACAAAGGACGTCAGTTGCAGACAGTTAGGCCTAAACCTAGAATAGAAGTCATACCCAGGACAGAGAAAGTTGACTGTGCTGGTCGATGAACTGAGCTTAGTTGCGCAGAGAGCACATACATGAGCCTTATTTGATTACAGGTGTTGGTACACTGAATTTATGTTACAAGTTAAACCCTGTATATTGCAAAAATCTACTTTAAAATTACAGTCTCTGTCTGTTGGGGCTCCTGAACCAACCCACCACCCGGAGATCTGAATGGGGGCCTATTTTATCTCCAGATTTTTTTGCTCATGGGAGCTTCAGCATGCCATTCTTTTCCCACACGGAATCCAGGACATCGGCACAGCCACGAAACGTGTTAAACAACTTCATGAAGCCGAAGCGATGGTATTATACTGGGCGATACTTGGTGGGATCTGGGCACCTACCATCTGTTGTTCGGCAGAATGTACTGGGGGTGGTATTCTATTCTACACCCCCACGGGTAACATGCTTGTATTGCATGAATTTTTTGCCCAAAATATTGTCGGACTTGTCCCTGGTGGAATGCTAAAGCTCCACTAAGGTTTTTCTGCGTATAAGCCAGCGACTACTCCATTTGAAGTTTTTAATCCATCTGTGTACTAGACCGGACTCATTGCTCTTATCAGAGTCCACCTCCATTCATAGATTTGGATTACCCCCCATGCACCTGACCCTCCCCCGGTCCCCTGGTTACGTCATTTTTTTTCAAATAGCACTTAATATTGATAAGAGATAAGTACATAAAAACTACATAACTCACAAAACAATACAGATAAGTCACCAATCAAGAAAATACTAGCGTTCAGATTTTATTCTCGGGACACAAGTCATAATTTTTAGGTTTAATCTATTTACTCTTTATAAAGTGAATGCAGCTCAACAAATAAATATTAAAAATTTCAGGCTAACTTACAAAATCCAGATCAATATGAAGCCCCTGATAAGGACTTTATGATAGTAGCTTTGGATTTGCTCTCAGGACTGGCAGAAGGTCTCAATGGCCACATAGAAAAACTAGTAGAAAATAGCACAATAATGCAACTTCTGCATTTGTGCATGCAAGATTCTATGCCTGAAGTTAGACAGTCATCGTTTGCCTTACTTGGAGATCTCACCAAAGCATGTTTCCAACATGTTCGACCGCACATATCAAATTTTTTGCCTATCTTAGGACAAAATTTAAATCCTGAATATATTTCGGTTTGTAATAATGCTACATGGGCAATAGGAGAAATAAGTATTAAGTTAGGTAAGCGTAATATTAAATTGGAGCATTTTTATCATTTGAAAAGTTGAAATTATAGATATTTTAAGTAATCACGGGGAAAAGATGAGACTTATCTCTTTTTTCCCTCAAAGGGAAGTTTTGTATTTGTGAATAACGACCGTCCGAGATTTTACCATTTCTTTACATTTCAGGGTCTGTAGATCGCGAAAAACATAGTACCGTATTTCCACTCGCCTCTGTCAAATTTGGTACACATATAATACTTGAAGTAGCAATGGAGCCTATAGTTTTTAAGCAGTATCGGTTTAGACCTAGGGGTTAATAGAGCTGAGGGTCGATAAACTTTGTATATTTTCAATAACAATATAAGAATTATCTGAGTTTTTAGGCATAATTATTTAGAGTTTAACAATTGAGATGTTAAAGGGGTGGAGAAAGATGTTAGAGAAATTGCTTTGTATATATATTGTTGTTTGTCTCCCATGGTTGTTGAAGACGCGAATTCGGAAAATTGTTTTTTTTTTTTATTTTACATTTTAACTGATATAATATGTAGTTAATGTTTTTAAAAGCTCTGTAAATTAAAAAACTTTGTTCTGTGCCCCCCTGAAATCATCAAATTGAACTTTTTTCAATTATGTGTTGTTAATGTCCATTAGTATGCATAATAAATTACTTACTCAACTTGTTTATCATTATACTAAAGAATATGTGTTACTTTATTTTTTTTTAGGTGCTGATACAAGACCATTTATACCATTAGTTCTAAATCAGTTAATAGAAATAATAAATAGACCAGATACGCCAAAAACTCTTCTAGAGAATACAGGTAGGTTTCTTTTTATTACATCAGCATGGGATTTTCATTTTAAGTTTTTTTTTATTACTTTTGGCATGTTGCATAATATGCTGTTCTTCACTTGATTTTTAGTGTTCCGTATGAAACACTTATGAGATCACTTCGATATCTGTCTGCCACACCCAATTTTCTCCGAAACTTTGACATAGACAGTTGAATTTGGCACACAAATATAGGACTTGATGGCACAATCACAGCCATGTAGTTTTGAAAGTTAAATTTTGACTAAGGAGTTAGTTTTTAGGGGGTGAAATTAGAAGTGAAAATTTTTTTTTTTACCAAGTTATTGAGTGAGGTATCAAATAAAAGCTTGTGAAAACACGATTTCAAAAATATTTATGAAATCGCTGTCTCCCCCTTTATCTCGAAAAGTCCTGATTAAAAAGTGTAGATTGAGCAAAAATTATCACGAGTGTATTACGTTTGATAATAAAACAAAACTGTGTGGTATAATAGAATGGTGAAGGATTGGAAAGTTGGAAATTCAACCGAGACCAAGAGTTACCAAATATCAATATGTATTCGGTGCAATCAGTAATATTATGATGACTGGTGAATAATTTAATTTTATTTGTTTATTATTAACCAAATATTTAGGTAGTAAATATTTGTTTTAAACTTTTACTACTAGATTGAGCCAGGTTCATTGATTGGCCATTAGGTAGCTACCATAATTTTTATTTTAAAGGTAATTACGATACGGAACACTAATTGCGCAAGTCCGACTTGCACTTAACGGGTTATTTTTATTTGAAAAGAACGGCAAATAGTCTTCATTTATTTAAAAATTATTGTAATATTAGGTGTATATTAAGGTAAGAATATATTTTTTGTAGCAAGCTCTTAATGCAGATTCCCCATTATATTACTGCTTCTTTAATACCTATATTAATTTAAAGACAATTAACAGCGTTGCATTATTTTAAATAGCTATGTAATGCACAAAATTAATAAAACTTTTTAAAAACTGTTTTGTATACTATTATTTATCAGCTGTATGTAAGCTAATTAAATTATATAAACACAACTTCTCTCACAAAATTGTTATGTGTGATGAAAAGTGGATATGGTATGAGGACCCTAGGAGACGAAAGTCTTAGAACTATCCAAGTCATTGTCTTCTCCTCTGCCAAGTTTTTTTATTTGGTTAAAATGTGAAAAGAATGCAGCGCCCCAAATATTAATTTTTGAATGTCATTAAGTATTATACATCTTCAGGACAAAAAACTCTGTTTTTAATAGTTTCTGCAGTCGATGAAAGGTAGGTGCTGAGAATTAATTTATACAACTAATAAAAATAGAGCCCATTTGAATCTGAATAAATTTAGATCAACTCTGATATGCAATAATAAGGTTAACAAATTGCATGGTATTGGCCAGAAATACATAAAACCAACCATTATTTTTATTTTCGTTGTTATACTTTTCGTAATTTTGTGCATTACTGTGCTTAAATAAAACGTTAAAAAATCTGAAACAGTGTTGATAAAATCAAAGAACTTTCTTGCTGGCAGTGTATCCTTTTGTATTTTTTTTCAAGGACCACCTAGTTTTTTTTTCCTTATTTTGCAGCCATGTTTTGTGTTTTCTTTAGATGTGTGTTGTAACAGTTTTAAATAAGCTATATATAGTTTAAATGTTATAGACTTTGTGTTGCAAAAGCTATCACTTTCATAAGCGTAACGCCAAATTTTTTTGACCACTACAAAAAAGAAGAATTCGTCAGGGCAAAATATGGGATCCACTGTGTAACCCTGAAATTTTATTTCTAAATTTTGATAAGTTATTTCGTGAGTAACAAAACAAATTGTTGGTTTTTTGTTTTTGAATTTTTAAATTTTTCTTCAGGTCAGTTTTATTTAGCTAAAACTAATGGGAGATCACGTTTCTTAGGATAAGATTATGTCAAATTGAGTGACTTTCTTACATTTCGGCTTAGAGATTACAACATACACATACATAGTGTTCTAATCTCGTAGAGTAAAGCTCCCTGAAGATGCTTTCTCCAATTGTAGAAACATCACTCTAATTTGGTCAGAGAGTAATTTTCAAAAAACTTGATTTTTTCATCAGTTTTAGGTTTCAGTTTAGTTAAATATAATTTTACATTACTGTACTTGTCAATATTTTTCCTTAGTTTTTGATTGGTGTGACTTATTTCAATTTGGTTCGTTTTAAAGTTCTTTTTTTATCAAGCACTGATTTATTTTGTTAACTTCTGCCAAATATTGTTAAAAATCTATACGGTGTTTCGCAAAAGTTAAAAGAGTAATAAAGTTTTTTAATTTTGTATTTTTATGAAGAATAACCAATATTCTGTCCCTATTCTATATTTCATACCATTCTTTATTTATTTTAATCAAAATTAGTTTTCGCTTTTACAGGAAGTTAATAGACTCCTTAAAACTTATTAATGTTAAAAAAAATGTAAATCTTAGGGTGCAAGTATCCTAAAAAAAAGGCTTGAGATGTGACAAAAATTATTTTATACGGAAATGTGTAGAATTTTAAAAATAATGTAGAATACGGGGTGTCCTATTTTTTAGTTAGAATTTGAGACTGTGAAGCCAGGAATTTAATCGTAAACATTATCATTATTAACATTTTTTTTAATCGAAGGATCCCCACATTTCTTACGGAAATTGGCTTGAGGTCAAATTGGGCAAAAATTGGATATGGTTTTGACCTCCTGATCAAAAGTTCTTAGGGGACCAACGTTCGAAAATGGACAGTTTTTGAGATTGACTCATTACACATGGGGGTCCTTATGGAAATATCTGTTCAGTACTGGTTTGAGGTGATTTGCAACGTCTTTCCACATATAAACACTTTTGGGCAATTTCAACAATAATAACTTTTATTAACAATTGCATTCAGACATGTAACAAAGCTGACCGACCACTTTGGCTCTCTAAACTATAATTCATAGCGCGTAACAAAATATCTGTTACCTAAATTTCATTATGGTTACATAAACACTTTTTATAAGATATGGGCTGATGTGTGACAGACATGGCCTGTCTGTCACATAAAACAAACTCAAGGGTTTGGTGATTTGACACATGTCAATTACAGTAACTTAAGTATAATTTAATCTACTTATTGTAAACAAGCCAGTCTGCCTAAAAACAATTATCAATAATTAATATTCTTCTCATATTGCATTGTTCGGCCTATCCTAATTTTTTTCAACCAGGTCCAGAATGTATGTATACTTATATGTATACACACACACATATATATATATATATATATATATATATATATATATATATATATATATATATATATATATATATATATATATATATATATATATATATATATATTTACATGTGTGTACATATATAATGGCATGTGCTTGCGTGTCACTTAGGTATATCATGCATGATTAGCCACATTTTTATGTGGTGAGCTGTTGCAAATCACTTCAAACCACTACCGAACGGATATTCCCATAAGCACCCCTACAAATGACTCAATCTCAAAAACTGTCCATTTTCGAAGGTTGGTCCCCCAAAACTTTTGATCAGGAGGACCTACAACATATCCAATTTCTGACCAATTTGACCTAAAGCCAATTTCCGTAAGAAATGTGGGCCCTTTGTTAAAAATAATTATTATCATAATAATGATACTGTGTATAAATAAAAAAAAATAGTTCGTTTCGTTCTAAAATCATTGCAGGTTTTATGTTCAAAATTGACAGTACTGACGACATATACATGAAAATAATATATTATTTTGAGCGATTTTATATTGGTTGTTCTTGATTATATAATTTAATGTTTTTTCTATGCAATTTAATATTAATTATTTATTAAAATAACTTAACTGGTTTCTTTGTAATTGAGTTGTTTTTTGTTTTGTTTCTGTTCTCGGTATAGCCATAACAATTGGTCGACTAGGTTATGTCTGCCCCCATGATGTCGCCCCAATGTTACATCAGTTTGTCCGACAGTGGTCTGTAACCCTTTTTTTATTATTTCTTTAATTTTAATATTTTTAAGTTAACCTTATTTTTTAATTATTAATTTTACTTTCATTACTTTTTTTTCTTTGGAACAAAACAATAGGAAGCTAACCCAGAAACTAACTGTATCCCAGAACACTTCCTTAATTAACTACTAACAGTAAGGCACTCCTCAATTTTATGATTTTTTTTTGTGCAAGTTACTTACCGGTAAGTATGTTAGTCCAACGCATGCGTGTGTGTTTTTCTTGTTACGTGTCAAAAATCAAATTTTAACATTTAAAAATGAGTCATAAAATTGAGGAAAAGATGTTCTGTAATAGGTAGTACATGTTATTTCGGATAAACATTGCAAGAACATTATATAAGTCCAAAATTTTTTAGTATGTTTTTACCTTTCAACGAGTAGCCAAAATTTTCAAAAATATACATTCTTAGACTTCCGTTGTCTATTTACTTACTTGAGTCACAACGTTTTAATCGATAGGTACTTCCAGCCGTATTCGTATGAAATAGAGCGGACCTTATTCTCTGCCTATTGCTGATCTTGATTCTAAATCACAGCCAGTTTAACACATTTTATAATATTAACACCCTCGACAATTAACTAGTCTTTTCCTCAATTTAAGATTTGACACCCGTCTGATTTCTTAATTATTATCAACCAACTGTTGAAGCATAGCACCCTATTTTTTTTTTTTTAACTAATATGACCGCGTATCAGTTTTACTGTCACGTGATTTCTCATAGAACACTTGATATTAGATGTCAAGCGACTGATATTATGCACAGTGTATGTGTATTAACAGGGAAAATTTGCCTATGTATATTATAGCTCCAATCAAGTTTATGGTTGGACAGGAAGAACACAATCCAGTACTCGGACGACAAAGACGCCTGTTAGTTAAAACGTTGCAATTGAAATATTTACATAAATTAGGGGAGTCCAAGAAACTGCTATCTATCAATACACGTTGTATGCTCAAAATTATAACTAAAAAAACTTAAGTTCTTGCAATGTTGCTAGACAAGGACCAGCATGTAAAAAGGTATGTTTTTAGGTGCATATCCTTACGGAATATTCGTGATAATGAGGAGAAGGACAGCGCTTTCCGAGGAATGTGTCAGATGATTCAGGTTAACCCCGCCGGGGTCATTACTGATTTTATATTTTTCTGTGATGCAGTGGCTTCGTGGATAACTCCTAAGGAAGATCTGAAGGATGTTTTTGTGAAGGTGTGTATATGTATGTAGTGGTTAATAAAAAGTTTCACTTGGAAATATATGTTTTATACTTTATTTTATATATGAACGTTTAATGAAAAATGTTTGCGGTTTGAGTAAAAATACATTTTTAGTAAAATTTCGGTACGCGGGCTTTTCAGAAAAAGGGAGATTTTTTTTTCGAAATAGGCTTAAAATGGCCTAATTTTGAAAAACTTACGAGAGAAAAAATCGGGGGGAGGCCGTTTTTGCTAACCTCAAGGTTAGCAAAAATGGCCTCTTAATTTTTTCTCGTAAATCTTTCAGAATTAGGCCATTTTAGGCCTATTTAAAAAAAAAAAACTTCCCTTTTTCTGAAAAGCGCGTACCTAAATTTTACCATATTTTTTTGATCGTAGATTTTACACACGTTTAAAGCACAAGTTGGTGAAGAAAATTGGAAGAGGTTTAGTGACCAATTTCCACCACAATTAAAAGATAGATTGTCGTCGTTGTACGGCATATGAGCCCTTTTAAAGGTAAGTTTTTGTAAATTGTTTTTTTTTCCATGCCTGGCGAGTTATAAATGCTCAGTGTTTTGCATTTGTTCTATTCTGTAGCAAGTTTTTCCGAATTCTCTACGTAAATCTCTTTCCTTCCCCCCTCTCCTCCCTTCTTCCATTCATATATGGAATCTTTGGATTTCGTCTAGTTTCAGATTCCCTAGATTAGAAGATGCATAGTTATTTGTTGGCCTGATAAGTCGTAATAAAATATATATCGATTTCAAATTTTGTTGGCGCATAATAATTGAAATAAATAGAACCCTATGGTGTGTGAGCAATATAGCTTTTAAGGAACGGGGTATAAAGGGTGGGGGGGGTGCTATAAATTTTGCTTTTGATTGAGGGAGTGAACAATTTTAGCATAGTTGTTTATAGTCAAACATGCAAGGTTAAATGGGTGGAGGAAAGGGTAAGAAGGAGTTTTCTTCGAATATTTCATGTTATAGATTCCTTTCCTAGTTCTGAGAGGGAAGGAATCTGAAGATTGTATTATTTTTTCATAATTTCCAATTTTAACAGAAGCTGGTTAGCTGGATTATGTTGTTTTTTTGGTGTAAGCAGTGTTTATTTTAGAACAGCGTCTTCATTTGCTAAAAAATATTGATGAATGCGGCGCAACATGTCTTTTAAATTAAATTTTGTATTTTTTTTTTTCAGGGCAATAAAGGGGAAATACAAAATAAATTCAAAGAACCGGGGTGGGACAACCTGGGTAAAATACCAGCAAGAAGCGCGTAATGACTTTCCAAAAACCAAATCAAGAAGAGGGTGGGCTCAAGTTACAAAAAAATCACATCTGCTAGAGGAGTATCCCTGTTTATAGTTAGTTATAGTTAATAAAACTTTTATATTACTTTACTAGGCCACAGGTATTTTTTAAAATAACGCGACAAATTGCCAGTTTTTTAGTCGTCACTAGTAGAGTAATTGTTTAATTATTTTTGTTACTTTTGGGTTTGTATTAAACAAGATAAACATATTTTAATACAAGAAAAAAAAACAAGTGTCCCTTAATACACGAATAAGGTTGTGTATAGTGGGATTATTGCATACAAGTATTTAATTTTAACAACATAGATGTGCACCTAGTTAAAAATGCAGCAAAATTTATCTTTGTTGTTTGTTAAAAGTTTCATACTACCTAAATTAACAACCCACAATAGTGTTGAAAAGCATCAAATATTAGAGTATGGCAGGGTAAAATACAAAGTAGGATGAAGTAAAATTTATATTTTTTGCTAGGTTTTGACATATAGGTTATCTTGCAATAGGGCATATATATACAATAAATAGTGATATTTTTAAAACAGTTTGATATATATATATATATATATATATATATATATATATATATATATATATATATATATATATATATAATCAGGGCCCTTAGGATTTAACCGTGTGAAATTGGAGGTTTGCCTATGATTGTACGAGGCGTATTCAGGGGTTTAAATGAAACAATGTTTTGATATCGAATAAAAATCCTTGAAGATACCTCACGCTATCGTAGGTTAAACGTCGGAAAGGGACTCCGGTTAACACCGACTAATACCAAGAACTATAATTTCCTATCAAATCAAACTCTTGAAAGGTTCTGTTCCATGTTTTATTGTCTTTTCTTCTATCTAGCCAAACACTTTTCGGGTTTTTACGTCGTTGTTTTGAATAAAACCTAAAGCAAATACAGACGACAAACGAGGGATAGATAATCATATAGGAACAAGGTCAACAAGAGGGATTTTTTTGGTTTTTTTAAAAATTTATTACGTCTTCGTAGTATTTAAATATTTTTGTTATGCTTTTATATTTGATGTTACTTCACATGGCATTTCTCCGGGTATACTAAAGAGATATGTTAAATAAAAACGAATGTACTTCTGCCTAGGGTTTAAAACGGAGATCATTTGCCGGCAGAATTCTAATAAATTACTGGTAAAAATAGAAGTTAAAATTACCGATGAAATTACCCAGAGCTCTAAATTAAATAAAAATCGGGGATTTCTCATTTTGCGAGTATATTTTCACTTATATTGGTTCCTAAATAGCATTTTTTCTGCTGTTAAATATTATTATTGTTAAAATTTGTTACCAAGATAAAATTCACACGCTCGCTTGGAAATCGCGCCAAAAAAAGACCACCAAACTTTTAAATCGTTATCACTGTCGATAAATGTTAAATTTACGTAAAAAAGTGTATCAAGTTGAAACGTCCTTATCTCATAAATATTTGGATTAGATTTTAAATATTAGCGAAAAAAACAAATTTATGAAGACTTGGTAAAATTACCGGTAATTTAACGCTTTTTCCCGGTTTTTTGGTAATTTACTAGTAAAATTTGAATCCTACCGGTATTTCTAAAAACTCACATAAATCAATGTAACGCAATATCGATCTAGATCAAAAAGGCGGAAAAATAAAACGTTACTCATTTGTGAAAGGTAATTTACTATAATTTAAATTTTTTATTGTCTACTATGTATGTTGTAGTTATGCATGCAGTGGTTTGGTATCTAGTAATCTTCATAATTTTGTACAAAAGAACTCTTTTACTCTAGTATATTTTTTCATAGATTTTCACTTCTATTGAGTGTTTTTTTTTTACTTAATAAACTTATTGTTGACGTTTTTCTTGTATACATAAATCAATATTTTTAATTCTTTGCTGCTTAGGTCCTAATTTTTTTTTCCAAGATACAAGAATATCTTAAATTTGTTTGCTTTTAAATAGAAAATATAAAACGTGACAAACGATGGATAGTTTTAAGTGTAAAGACAATCCTTTTTATAGCAAGCAGGAAAATCTGGACAGTAGATGAGTAAAATAGTTCTTAAATAGCATTGTATTTTTGTTATAATAATTTCAAAAGGTGGTTATTTCGTATTTTCAGTATTTTCTAGTAGTATTCAAACTTTTCTTGATCGTTTTTATTAGTGTTCCGTATGGAACCCGATTTTCTCCAAAACTATATGACATAGAAAGTTAAAATTTGTGACAAATATAGGAACTACTGGCCCAATTACAGTCGTATAGTTTTAAAAGTTAAATTTTGACTTAAGGGGTTAGTTTTGGAGAGTGAAATCGGAAGTGATTTTTTTTGTATGGGACTTTGAGTGGGATGTCAAGTGGAAGTTTCTGAAAACACACAACCTTTCCTTTATATTATTTAAAAAAAAAACTACCAAAAATCGTTTCTATCCCTATCCCTAAGAGCACTAATCAAAAAATTTGAAAAAAATTTTGGAATATTCTCCATAAGGTGCAGATTAAATGAAAATTATTTCGTGTGCATTGCCTTCAAAATTTATCTACACACAAAGATCGGAAACAAAATTTGTTGCTAAAGCAATCACGGTACGGAACACTAATTTCGCAAGTCCGACTTGCACTTGGTCGGTTTATTAGATTAAGAATCGAAAAACAGAATTATGAATCGGTCTATGATCGCTAACAGATACATCAGTAACCGGTTGTCACGTCATCGGATTCTCAATCGCTAATGCAATCTTTCTCCCAATTCAGTAAATAAAAACAACTGTTATTTGCTTCTTAGTCTAGTTTTTCCCTCCAAATTAATCATAAAATATTGCATTAATTTTTAGTGTTCCGTATGGAACACTTATAAGATCACTTCGGTGTCTGTCTGTCTGTCACACCCGATTTTCTCCGAAACTATTTGACATAGAAAGTTGAAATTTGGTAATAATATAGGTATAGGAATTGAGGCCTCATCAGAGCCATGTAGTTTTGAGAGTTAAATTTTGACTTAAGGGGTTAGTTTTGGGGGGTGAAATCGGAAGTGAAAAAAAAATTTTTTACTAGGTCATCGAGTGTGGTGTCAAATGAAAGCCTGTGAAAACACGAGTAAAAAATGTATATATAATGTAATACTTGAGCGCACTTTTCTTCGTATTATTTTTAAAAAATCGCGAAAAATCTCTGTCCCCCGCCTTATCTCGAAAAGTACTTACCAAAAAATTTTGAAAAAATTCCAGAATATTCTCTACGGGGTGTAGATTGAACGAAAATTATCACGAGTGCATTACCTTTAATAATTTTTCTGGTATTTAAAAAAAAAAAACAAAAATTTCAAGGTCATCAGATTTCAGTAAAGATTGGAAACAAACTTTGTTGAAAACTCATTTGGGGTGTGTTTTGTGAAGTCACTGATCATTTTATACATCTGTAACAAAATTTTTTATTTTAAAAGCAATCAACGTACGGAACACTAATTGCGCAAGTTCAACTTGCACTTGACCGGTTATTTAATTGTCAAAATTGCTTTAAAAACGTTAATAAAACCATAAAAACAGTTACAGCTACTTGTCGGAACAATCATGTGTTTCAGTGAATTTAATAGCACAGGCTAGAACATAATTTTAATCAGTATTTATGTCACATTAGACCACCTTCTGAAAACATTACTTAAGGCCCTGTAAATAGTAGAAAAAAACTCTAAAAACCCTTTATCCTTGTGAGGACTTCTGGATCCTGTACCTGGTCCTGTTCCTAGTTATCCTGTAAGTCCATTTTAATGGTCCTTTTTGAGTGGTTGTATTTTTTTTCGGTGAATAATGTAGTTTTCTTAAATTGGATCACGTACATTTTTTAGGCTGGGTTTATCAATGCAGAGTTAACACGAACTCACAAGTTATTATTGACAGTTACAGCTTAGAGTTAAGCATAAACTCGACAATGATAAACTCACCCTTAGAGCTTTTTCTTTACGTTCCAAGATTACTAGCTATTTGTAAAATTTACTTACATTCTTTCATTACTAAATCATTTACTTTGATATGAACTAAAAATTACGACATTGACAGATATCGCATCCAACTCGCAATTCGATAAAATTCGGACCACGAAACTTCCGGGACGTGATGAAACAATTAAAACCTCAGAACTAGTTTTAGAAAAAGAAGAACATGCGGGGCTCCAGTTGATTTAGCTGCGTTTGGTCAAATCGAGTTAATGGCCTAGTAATTTGACTTGTATACGGGGCCACTATAATGGTACATAGTCGAAATCATTGCTGCAGTCGGAAAACTTTCAACAGAGGACTGTGTCTCTCGTCTTAAAGCTGTCCGACTGCAGTAATAGTCTTAAAAGGGACTACTTAGTTGCGGAATAGAGTGGCCCGTGTGTAAGCACGTTGAAGGCTAATTCAAGAATTTTTAATAACATTCGACTTATAAAATCAGACCACAGTAAGATTTTTTGTTGCGACTGTGCCTTCCAGTTTAAAATATGTACTAAAGTATTTAATTTGCTAGACTACGCCATCTCACCAGTTGACTAATAAATATATCTCCAGAAAATTTTTCACAATCTTAATACTATCAATCCAATAATAGATATCGAACTGTAAACATCAACGATAATTTTGACCACCCCTCTATTTTTATTATCAGCTGGATTAGTTGTTTAGATATACACTCTGCCAAGTGGTTCTACTTAAGCCTGATATTTTCCCCTCAACGAGGTAACTGGGCTAAACTATCTCATGTTTTCTTTTATAATACAAAAATATATCATATTTAACCATTTATAAGTTAGTTTTTAGGATTTTTGTGTCTTGAGAAGCTTGACTGATTTTAAATAAAAGTGTTCACTAAGAAATGTACGTGGTCCCTTCATTTTGTGGGTTGCTAAATATTCGGGATTTAAACCTACAACAGTTTGAAAAGCTGTTTTTTCCGATGTAAAATTAAATTTTGAATATTAGGAATCGATCCATTTGACCTCAATATTTAATGTGATAATAATTTAGTGATTATAAAGCATAAATGTTTTTTGTGATACGTTTGTAAGTAAATGATAAGACTTATTAGTATTTCAACGTTTTTAAATTAGAAAATTTAAGCTGAGGAAATCAATGAATTTTGGAAATTTAACATAATATTTTAGTGACACTTAAGTGAGATTTTTTTTTAATCGCGTGTTCTGAATTAACATTTATTTTACTTATTTTTTGACGTTTTTTGATTTATATATATTCTTTTAAGATTTATTTATACGTTCTCGATGTTTCTCGTTTTCTTTAGAATTATTTATATTATTCATAATTAAGACAGATCGTACATTTTGCCAAAATTTTTTTTGGGCATAAAACAAATAACATGCAGATACAACAAGCCGCAGAAATAGTGCGGTAGTTCAAAACAACTGGTGAGTGCATTCGGAGTTTAATAGTGTTACTTTTATCGACATGATTGTATGCTCAAAGTGCCGCTTTAATATAATAAAGTATAAATGACCAGCGCGCGATATGACGGTCGATCGCTGACTATATTTATTTATATTAAAGCTGAACTTGAGCCTTTTTCCTTCAAATTAAAAATTATAGCTAATTTACAAGCTTTGTTTTTTTTTACTCAAACAAGAATTTGATTATTACTCGTTCGTTTAAATACTAAGTGTACTTTTAAGTTATGTGTATGAATGTTTCCTTTTTGTTACAGAAGTCTTCGTTCCTTCTACACTCCATTATCCATTCCTTTATTTGCGTTTTAGCGCAGTTCCTCTTATCATTTTTTTTTTAGTTTTTAAGTTGTCAGTACTCCACATACCAAAATATTTCAAGTCTATTTGCTAAATGAGAGAAATTCTTAATTTTCATGTAGAAAATAAATAATTGTCCGATCTTGTAGATAAAAAAACGTTGTACATGAAGTTGTGGTGTACTTAACACACTTTATTTATACTATGTATAAAGTTTATTATGATTATTGCAGCGTTCATTAGACTGGATTTTCACATTACATGTAATAAAATTAATTCAGTACACCATTGATCGTTATAGTAATATTGCTTTGCTTAAAAAGAACAAAATTTCAACAAAAAAATACATTTCATTTTTACTGATTATTGGTACATGGAGTATAAGCAAATAGTTACCCAAAGCTCAATACTTTTTTACTCTTTTGTTAACACAAAATAAAAAAATTAACAAATAAATATAATTTTCTGCGTTAAGTTTTTTAACAGTTTTTAACGATGTTTTTGACACGATCCCATAAAGTTTTGTTGTTTACTTTGTGAAAGTATCATTAAGCTAACTAAACAGATTAAGTGTGTACTTAGATTGTGCCGATTGAGTGTCAGAAGCATGTTAAAAATGTTTCCTAGCTATTTAGTTAGTGGCAGGCTCCAATTTTTCGTTAATAACCATGGTTCAGCCTTGTAAACCTAAAAAAATACCTATAGTGCCATTAGTTTTTCTATAATCTGGGAAGGAAACTGACTTGGGGCTGAACCAAATCTGTGTTGCCTTATATTGTTGAAATTAATGCATTAATGTTGTTTCTCAAGGTTATTTTCCTTTTTCACGTTTAGATTAATTTATATGTCAAAATTTTTATCCTGAATTACAATACTAAATACAAAAGTAAATTTTATAAATATTATTTTATTTTTTTCTTCAGAGTTAAAGGGCAGTGACGCATTTACCATTTAATTTAGGCAGCACCACATATGGTTATTGTAACACGTAGGCTGAGAAGTTTTTGGTCTGACACATAGATGTCGCCCCCTTTCAAAATATCCATATGATTTTTAGGAAGTACCAACCTTCATACGATACGTATCAAAATTTCATGACATTTCGACGATTAGCTGACAAGTTACAGTGGTTTTAGTGACGCTACTTTTGATATTTTCAAAACAATAAAAAAAATCGAATTTCGTGTGCTGATTAAACACTATTTTTTGATGGGAAAAATACTGTTCAAACAAAACAATGGCTTGATAAGTGTTACGGGGACTCTGCCCCTAGAAAATCACTTGTCATTTACTAGCATGCTGAATTTAAACGCGTCGTAGATACAAATGATGCTGAACGCTCTGGACGTCCAGATGAGGACAGGAAAACATCAAGAAAATCCACAAAATTGTTTTGGATGACCATAAAGTGAAATTGCATGAGATAGCTGACACCCTAAAGATATCAAAAGAATATGTTGGTCATATTTTGTATGAACATTTTGGCATGAGAAAGCTCTGTTCGATGTGGGTATCGCGTTTGCTCACAGAGTGGACTGAAAACAACAACGTGTTGATGATTCTGAGCGCTCTTTGGACTTGCTTAAGCGCAATAAAAAAGATTTTTTCATGTTATATGTGACAATGGATGAAACATGGCTCCACTACTACACACCGGAATCAAATCGGCAGTCGGTGAAAGCCGCCTGGAGCGACCAAGACACAACAGTCGGCTGGGAAGGTTTTGGGCATGAATTGAAGTTCGAATTGCTTCCTTAGCTACCAGACTTGGCCCGCAGCGACTATTAGCTATTCGCAGATCTCGCGGGAAAGATTAGGCCCCAATGAAAAAGTTATCGCCGAAACTGATGTCTGTTTTGAAGGCAAAGGCAAATCCTTCTACAAGAAAGGTATAGAAATGTTAGAAAAGTGTTGAACTGATTGTATCGCTGTTGAAGGAGACTATATTGATAAATAAAGTCAGATGTTGAAAAAAAAATGTGTTATAAGTAGCTAGACCAAAAACTTTTCAACTTACGAGTTATATATGTCGATTTTTTATTTCATTTCGAAAAAATATCAATTATTACTACCAGTGATGTATATTTTCCAATAGTAGAAGAAAAACTGAAGTATAACCAAAGTAGTTATTTAGTTTCACCTCTCCAAACATTTCTCATTTTTTACATTCGCCAACTCCACGCCGCGCAACGCTTCATGACGCCGTTCGCGCTCGAGAGGCAAACGAGAGAGAATACATGTTGTAATTTAATTAATATTAGCTTAAAGATTTGTTAAAAAGACCAAAAATCGAACTTGGCTTATTTTTTAAATTAAAACTGAACCATCGCCACCACCACACCACACCAGTTACTAAATTATCCAATCTAACAGACCTGGGAGAAATTCTTTCAGATGGATCAACAGTAAAAACACAATTTACCATTTCAAAAACTCGGGCACTAGTCTCTTCTAAAAAAAACTCGACATACTATTGTCAGAAAACTTATTTCAGTAGCAACGTCCCTTTACTTAGTAGGTAACTCTGATTTGATTTCGTACTAGAACGCTATACTGAAGTCCTGATACTTTCTAAGACATGGCAGCACAAACAAAAAAACATGATTTTCAGTTATTATGAAGTGAGAAGATTCGTGTAAAATTTTCATGACATGCTCTGTGCCCATTAAACATTGCCTTTTGATGAAAAAAATACAGCCAGAATCCAAGAATGGTTTTTAGGATTGTTATGGCACATGTGGTTTCGTGAACTTAAATGCGGTCGTACAAGGATTGATGATGGACCCCGTATCGGACATCCAAATAACGCAGTCACTCTCAAAAAAATCCACCATATTGTTCGGAATGACTGCACAGTGACCACTATATGTTTGAATCCAGCAGACTGTCCACAGAGTGGCTGGAACCGCATGAAAACTGACTGAAGCTTATCAAAAAACACCAGTTTTGGCCAGTTATTTTTTGGGACGCGCATGGAATGATACTGATCGAATATCTTGAGAAGGAGCGAACAATCACCGGAAACTATTACATTGGCTTATTGGAGCGTTTGAATGGTGAAATAAAAAAAAGGCCGCATTTAGCGAAGAAAAAGTGCTATTTCACCAAGATAATGCACCAACTCACAAGTCCATAAAATCGATGATGAAATTGGACCAATTGGGCTAAGAATTGCTTCCTTATCCGCCGTATTCACCAGATCTGGCCCCCCAGTGATTATTACTTTTTCCAAATTTGAAAAGGCGGTTTCAGGGAAAGAGATTGGCTCAAATGAACAAGTTGAATGGGAAAAGTCTAGGGATTTGTAGTATGTAGTACATACCACAAACAGCTTTTATTCTTATACAAAGGACAAACTTGATCATGTTTGTATTACTGCTCCCACATTTGGAGCCGTGGTTCGTAACGTACTCTGATCTTGTCGAGTTCTATCCGAAAGAGAGTTATTCGCCTGATGGGGGACTTCAAGCTCACCAGAAACCTCGATTCTACGGAAGTTCGAAGCAAAGTTGGTGTTTGTTTGTTATGGACGTAGCACAACTGTTACAGAGAGCGGCGAGGGTTCTCCATATAAAAGACTACATGACAAGCTGAACCTCATACGGCTGTGATGTCTTAGCGCGATGTGTATTCCTAGTATGCACCGCTCTGGGAGGAATTAACCGCATGCGAATGGTCGATAGTTTGTCAACGTCATTCGACCTTTTTAGGTATTCGGCTGACCTATAGCACATTTCCAAGAGGAAGGAAATATTCCTTTTCTTTAGGATAGGTTACCAAATCTCGAGAAAAATGGTGCTGGTTCGCTCGCGTATTTTTGGAATACTATGGCAGGTATTTTATCAATACCAGAAGCTTTTTTTTGTGTCTTGTGTCATTAAAATATGTTTTATGACACGCTGTCTGAACACAAAGCGGATATACTTGACTGCACTTTGGAAATTGTGGGTGGTATTTTTCATAGGAAGTAGACAGCAGAATGTAAAGCAAGAGTTTAGTCAATAAGTTTGCTTTCTCAACAGGTGTTGTTGCCATGGTATTATCTAAATTTTGACGAATGACTTCAGCCATCTACTAAAAGGACCTGGAAATGTTGGACAGGCAAGAAGTTTGTTTTTAATTCTTTGTGTCCCTCCTCGGCTTCGTCGATAATTTCTTTGCACCTGTTCCTAGTACGAACGAAGATATTACAATTTATGAAGTTAAGATTTTCACCTCATTGCAAGCAAGATGTTTGGAAGCGGCAATCAAATCAAGGCTTGTCTTTGGAAGGGCATTTTTTCTAAAAAAGGAATGTAAGCTACCAGCCAAAATGGCATCAGAAACCTCCTCAGCGCAGTCAAATGGGTCGTCGGATCTAAAACAAACGTCAGACCAAGGGAAAGTTCGAAAATATTCCATTGTTTTTCCCATTAAGTAGATTTGTAGGGCCAAATCTTGGGAGATTCAGGCCCTTCTCTGCCACTAATCGGTAGTATACTCGATGTCGAAAGCAGTTTATGGTCGAACCTAACTGCGGATTCACGGTGACTATAAATCTCTCACGATCAAGAATCAGTGTTGGTTTATTGATAAGCTGAGTAAAACCACAATTAACTGTGAATGATGTTGTGGATATTAAAGTCGTCCAGGATGGCAATTTCGGCACTTGGATAATTGATCTGTAAACGCTCGATGGTATCTGCGAGAGAAGCGAAAGGTGCTCTAAAGTGAGTGTAATTTGGCGGTCGATATAGAGGCAGCAGATAAATCTTGTAGTATGTCGAGTCGTGATTTATAACCATATAACATCAAAATTTCCGACTCTGGAGACATCTCTTGTCGGCAAGAGAGATCGCTTCTGGCAAAAAAAATCTAAAATTACGCCTGAACTGAGAATATAAGTCGTACCCAGATTAAAGAAAGTTGATTCTGCTGGTCTATGAACTGACCTTAGTTTCGCATAGAACCAGTACGTAAGGTTTATTTGATGGCAGGTGTTACTGTACTGAAGTTATGTTCCAATTTAAACTTCATATATTACAAAAATCTATTTTAAAATTACGATTTCCGCATGTTGACGCCCTGAACCAGCTCCCACCCGGAGATCCGAATGGGGGGCCATTTTACCACTACAATTTTTTGATGCGGAGAGCCTCATCAACCATTCTTTTCCCATACAAAATCCAGGGATATCGGCACGGCTACGAAACGTTAAGCAACTTCACATGCAGCCTAAGCCGATGTGATATCACACCGGGCGATGCATGGTGGGATCTAGGCATCTACCATCTGGTTTGTTTTTTAGTAGGGCTTCTACGACAGGCAGAATATACCAGGGGTGGTATCCTGTCTCGCACCTCCACAGCGTATTCAAGGTATCGTGTGAATACTGAAGAGTTCGACTCCACCGCTACCACTCATGAAGAGTCTTATCTTTTTGAAACGGGTTTGTCAGGATCGTGTTTTCTACCGAGCACAACTTATAGCAATCTAGGATCATCGTGAACCGCTTATTTGTGACGATGAAGGGATTTTAAAAAAAGGAACTAACTATGTAAGTTATGTAGTAGTTTTTTATTTAAATGTAGCACTACTGAAACTGGGTTTAGTGAAAAAAAGCCAAGAATATACAGGATAATTACACATTTTATTATTAAAAATAATAAATAAGATTTCTATATATAAGAACAGTATACTGTCAGTTTTCTATAAATTAAAAGAAGGCTAACTTATAAAAATGGACATCCGAATTGACAATTTGTGTGATGAAACTTCTTCCCTTACAATTATAGAGACTAGTATTTAATATACGGCTTGAGGGGATACATTGAAACGTCGAATATTTTTTAACATTTACTAAAGTAATGTTAAAAAAATCACACACCAAAGGTATCCTGATATTTAAAATACTTTTTGCTTTACGATAAATGTTAGATAGTGCGCTACTGCATTGTTATCTTGCTAAATGACAAAAATACATTTATAGTATTACGATCATATCTTGCACAAAGGCAAGTTTTGAAGAAAATACATTTATCACAAGGCACACAGTGCTAAAAAATATATAGAAAAATATCAGAAGTTATATTAATTCGGCCTAAGTAAAAATTATCACAATATTATGTTAACAAATAAAGTGCTGTGTAGATCTAAAAGCAAAGAACATAAATGCGATCGGTAAATCAAAGAAAAAAACACTATGTATTTTTTCAATTTTACCGATTGTATTATTTTGTATTGGACTATGCAATCTACTATAGAAGAAAGCGGATTACTTTTTCTTTAAATCAGAACTAAGTGAATTCAAGATACGATAATGATACGATAAAAATTGAAATACTCATAAAATACATTGAATTTTATATTTTCTGCATTTATCATTAGAAAACATTTTAACATAATCAAGGAATATTTACTGTAGATCTGCGATTCAATGACTTGAAGCAGTCTCGGAATATTATATTTCAATTCTTTCCTCCGCTCGAATACACTCTAAGATGACTTCAGGTTACGGAGGAGAAGATGCTAAAAATCTTCAGGTTCCTAATCTGGATGGCAAATGTTGGCAGTTGGAAGTATTAAAGAGAACGAGATCTATCGAATCGATGTCGTTTAACGTTAAGAAAAAAGTTCTTAGTTTATGAAAAGTGTGAATTAAATAGTAGCCATGAAATATTATGATGTTAGCACATGCTGTATTTGGACAGTTCGGCACACGCTTATGCACCGCGCTGCGGTATTAGGGATAGCATTTGATGTAAATTCTGAGCTAAAAGCGCTTTGCATATCTTTTATAAGCACAAACACTTTACTACCTCAAAAATAGAGAGAGAAAGACAAATAATTAAAACGTGGAAATTTGTTAACTTTTTGGTTAGGCTCATCATAACTATATTGCACAGCAATATCTCTCTGTTAGGACTTGTCCGTCAATTTTCCAAAATTGAACTAAACTATTTTGAGAACATATAACAGTCATACATTTCGAGAAAAACCAAAAAATCTAATCATGTGAAATGAACGTTCGAAACCTGAAGAAATGAGCCACTAAAAATAAGGTGATATTGGAACCTTAAAGTCTGATAAAAAGTGATAAAAAAGAAGTGATGTATCCATGTAAAAATATATTTTGAAAAAAAGTCTAACTATTATTATTTCTCCCTACAGGTCAAGTTATGTTTACTTAACCATCACGATAGAAATAGACATATCAAACCGTTTCAGAATTAGATATTATTATTAATATTGCACAGCCCAATTTAAACAGTAAAAAATGTAATAAAATATAAGCGTAGTCCTTGCTTAGTGATAAATATTTTCTCCCGATCCCACATTTCGAAACCATAATGGGATCTTATGGAGCAAAAAAATGCATAGCCTAAAATACCCAGGAAATGCGTATTTCCATAATATTATCAAAGCATCACACTATTTTTTCTTACCCTTTAAATGGCTTTTTTAATCTTAAAAATCAAACCTGATTTTTTAACCCTCTGCTGACCTAGTATTTTTTAAGACTTCAGCCCTATAAAGTGTAAGTTTATTCCAGATTTCTTTTTATAGCTTAGAAATCAAAAATCCATTTCTTTATAAAATCTACGCTCCAAAAAAGTACAAAAATTTACAACACTTCATTGCTCGAATCCCAAACACGAGAACTGTATTAGGACACATTTTATTTTCATGTGGGCAATAAATAGGTGACTAATTATAATACCGTGCCGTTCCATAAAGAAGCATTTTCAGAAATTGCGATTTTCTAATTATACAGACTGTACTTAAGAAATTAATAAGAAAGCATTTTACGATCATAAAGCATGTTTGCATTATTAAATCTTTTTACTTCTCTTACAAAAGGGAAGTATTGTATTCATAAAAAAATTATGATTTTGATATTTTTGCATTTCCTTAAGTTTTAGGGTCCCCGAATCATGTAAAACATGTCTGCCATTTCCGTAGGTATGTCTGTTAGCACGATACCTCTTGAACGAACTGGAATATTAAATAAACTTAAAGCATAATTATTTATCGTTAGGGATATTTGTAATGGTTAAAGGGTTGGGGTGTTATGATAATACCACATAAAGCTAACTCAAAGATGTGTCAAACTTTTGATCCAAAATCAATTCCATCGTCTAAGTATATATAGAAGTAATAGTCGTACATTAATTATGTATCCATTCCTAATTTACTAGTTCAATTAGTTGACGTCTAGTTATTTGTATAGTTCAAAATAAGTAGAAAAAGCTGTTTCCCATCAGCAATCACAAATTTCTAGTAAGAAATGCATTAAATACATCAGATATAGGTTATGAGCACACCACAGAAAATATAAAAAAAATCTAATTAAGCAAACTGTCAAGAAAACTACCAAACAGTAACAACATGAATCAAACCTATAAGTATAATTCTGGATTTTTCCTGTGTTGATTCAGTAACGGGTGATGATTTCTTGCTGATTATTTTGCCAGCACAAAACTTATTTTGAAGAAGTCAAGTCTCGGAACAAATGCTCTGAAGAAGCTGGCAGGATGATCGGCGAAATTTTATCACCACTTGTTCAATCAACACAGAAGAAATCTAGTACAATTATGCCTATAAGTTCTGTAACCTTTACAAGTTCCCTATCAAAATCAATAAATACTGAACAGTTTTTGCATTGCCAGTTTGCAATATTTCACGAAAAAGATATCTTATGTTATGTTGCGCGATAATTTCCTAACGAAATGAGATACTGATTTCAAGTTTGGTATATTTATTGTACTTGCTGTAAGCAAGAAACCTACAGTTTTTGAGTAATACTACCGAGGTGAAAGAAGTGGCAATCTATATATTTTGTTGAGGCAAACTTAATTTAATTTTGACACTACTTGTTTTTGATTAGAAAAAAATCAAATGTAACTATTTTCAATCTCACATTTAAGCAGAGGTTTTTTTCTTTGAAATGTCAAAGAGTTCAGCTTAGATTGTTCTTTAGGGTGAGAAATTTAGTATTTCTTTGTAGCGCTTTAGGGATTATCCTGCAGCGCGTGTGCTAGGCCCATAAAAAAAATTGCCAGGGGTAAAAAACTTTCCAATTTTTTTTTATTAAAATAAAACTAAATTGTGGTCGTTGATAACACATTGGAGTGTTTAGCTGATGAAGTAATTAAAGAACCTTGATCTGGAAACAGTTTTAAAAATTGTAGCATCCGAGACAACTATCACACGCGAAAAGGTTTTGAAATATATATACCATTATCCAAAAGGTTAATTTTCGTAACGTGACCTTTCGTATTCGGTGAATTATATTAATCATAAGTTTCAACCATATAAATACAACCCCGCTGTTGGATTTTCTACCGCTCTTACAAGTTATGTGTAGCCATTAAAATAACGAGATCTTCAAATTAGTCAACTCCATATATATTGCCCCGCTAGTCAAACATCTTAAATGGTATTAATGACATCTACCACGTCATTTTACATATAAATCTTATCTTATAGTTACATGGTACTTCCCGTTAATACCATTATACAGTTAACAGGCTTCGTTAACACTCTACAGGGCTTTTACAAGTACTAAATACAGTTCAATCTTTTATTCTCGCTTTACCTATTAGACTCTAGAAACATTTATGAAAGTTACTGTTTACAACAGTGATCTCTGTTGAGTATAAAAGTGCTTTTAAAGAAGTAATAAAAAACACTTGTAAAAAAATTCAGTACAAACTTTTAAACTCACATATAAAAAGCAGTATTTATTTGAAACAAGACTTCATACCAACTCTGTACATTTATAAATGTTTTTATTATCATGTTTTAAAATTATTTTTAGAACACAATATTCTATAATGTTAACTACTGTTATTTTTTTAGTGTTGATAGCACAGTATTTTTTACAGAAAAGGCAATTTAACATTAGGCATATTAAATTTTAAATGTCTTAAATATATTATAGGGAATAATATATACATTTCCTCTATTTGCCATTCCTTAAAAGAACTCGTAATCGACATTAAAAAAGTAGCAAAACTACGTTATTGTGTTATGAAGTCTTGTGATATATACTTATAGAAAATGTGGCCGAAAGTTAGTGAATATACTGCGTCTAGTTTAGATCAAAGCACCGTTTCCAAATTCATAAGAACCCTTGTACATACATACACTCACATAAATTATGGACCTTATATAGTTTTAAGACATGTTAACTTATACTATGCAGTTAAGGAGGTTTGAGGGAAGTGAAAAAGGAAAATTCGAATTGAATGTCCATAAACTACGGTGGTATTATATAATCGGCTACGTATTCGTTGCCGTCTCACATTTAGAATCAAAAATTCAGCTTCAAAAATTACCGCTAGAAGGCCAAATAGTCCTCTAAACACACGGTTTCTCATGAGAGAGATATCTATTTATATTCAAGATATTTTAAATATTGTTTATTAAAGAAAATAAAAATAACTGGCCAAGTGTAAGTCGGACTTGCGCAATTAGTGTTCCGTACGTTGATTACTTTTAAAACAGAAAATTTTGTTACGGAGGTATAAAATAATCAATGACTTCACAAAACACACCCCAAATGAGTTTTCAACAACGTTGTTTTCCGATCTTTACGAAAAACTGATGACCTTCAAATTTTTGTTTTTTTTATATATATCAGATAAATTATTAAAGGTAACGCACTCGCGATAATTTTTGTTCAATGTATACCCTGTGGGGAATATTCCAGAATTTCTTCAAAATATTTTTATCAGTACCTTTCGAGATACGGGGGGGTAGCGATTTTTCGCACTTTTTTAAAAATAATACAAAGCGGAGTCTGTGCAAGTATTATATTATGTATATTTTTGAGCTCGTGTTTTTACTAGCTTTCATTTGACACCCCAGTCGATGTAAAAAAAAATTCACTTCCGATTTCAACCCCCAAAACTAACCACTTAAGTCAAAATTTCACTTTCAAAACTACACGGCTCTGATGAGGCCATCCATTCTTATACTAGTACTAAATTTCAACTTTCTATGTTAGTGCCAAATTTTAACTTTCTATATCAAATAGTTTTGGAGAAAATCGGGGTGTGACAGACAGACACCGAAGTTATGTTACAAGTGTTCCGTACAGAACACTAAAAAATGAAAATGATTTTATTGATACAAATTTTAACAACCCTCGCACGTTAATGAGTAAAAATATCTGGGTTGGACACTAGATACGAAATAAACGTGGAACAAACGAAGATTAAAAAGCTTAATAAGGTAAAAATATGTCTCATGAGATGCAGGAGCTAATTTGCGAAAATCCGGGATCTTAAACCAAAGATGATGGCTATACGTCACGGTGATTAAAGTCCTGGTTACACATACGGAGCTGCGATATAGTAGACGAAAAAAGAGCAGAGAACGGTAACCACGGAACTAAATTGGCTGCAGAGGTTGGCTTGCTTATATTCCACCGGGGCTATAAGCAGCACCCCCATCATAGCTATCGAAAATAATTATAGGACTAATACCTCTAGATATATATTCATTAAAAATAGGGAATGGAAATAACACTGTGCAATTTAGGTACACAAGAGTTACAAATCTAATCAACGACAAACTCTTAGATATGCAAACGGATTATATGACACATAGCAGAAATCTGTGGTTTTTTAAATTATAACTTGTAGATATCTTATCTTAATAAACGATCGTATATGGATATCAGTTAACAAAATACGGCAAATATTGGTTGTAGCATTGAAAATTCATCATGCTATTGTCATTAAATTTTATTTAACCATAGCTGCTCCAACTGAGACTGCTGACATTCTCTTCTCCCCATCCTCCAAACCTCATTTTCTACTATATAAAAAAGTTTCAAAAGCTGGTTTATTTTTATAATAAATATTAGGTGTGCAAAAATAGTTTTATTATTTTTAAGGGCATTTCAGAAGCGTATTTTTTGTACCGTTTTATGCATAAGTATATGTTTTAGTTTGTTTTTTTTTAATTGATTTTTTATATTATGTATTAAAACTGATTTCTTTCTTTTAATGTATAGGAAGAGTTTGAGCGAAAATTCATATACTATATACCTATAACTCGTAAATTTTTTAAAAATTTTATTCTTACACCTGATCTGCAACAAAAAATATCCCTTTAACTTAAGACCAACCACACAAAAATCACACGATCCAATTTTAAACTTGTCCGTAGCTTACAAATTATATTATAACTTGCAGTTTAAAACTGAAGTTTATTCTTTTATGTAAAGCTGTGTTTTTAATTTTTATACTACTTCTGACTGTTTACATTTTAAAAAATCTTATAACTAGAACTTCAAAGAAAGAAAGAAAACTACAAAAATGTGTTAACAGTCAGACTTGAATATACACAGAACTTTACAGTAAATATTGTAAAGTACATTTTAGTCCATATTTTCTAAATAACAGTTCCCTTGCCTTACCAGGTACAATACTAAAGAAATTCGTTGATCGAAATTAGGAAAAAGATCTCTTCTCTGAGACGATGAGTAAGTCCTTTGAATAACTTTTTTCATATTAATTAGGTAGAGTTAAAAATACAACTTCAAAATCACTCGAGAGATAAATGTTTTTAGACTTCTATTCATTTTATTTATTGGTTAATAGGGTGACCACAGCATAACTCTATAGCATTAAAACGACTTCGACGATTGATAGGTATACCTGCTATTACTAGGGCCATACTGTAACTAAGAGAGTAATGTGACTCGCAATTAATCGTCTATAATTATTCTAGTTTTTTTTTTACCCAAAGTTCCTAGGCTGAGTTGGTCTAGAGACCCGTGAAACAGTGTGATAGAATGTTCGTCTGTAACTGGAGATCAAATCTGGTGCTACCAAACCTCTGAAATAAATCAAGAAAACGGAATTTCAAGAAATATCTCTGAAGATACATCATTGTTGAAATTGGCACTTCTTTTGTATTAGCGATCTGATATGGCGACGCACTGTCCATTTGATTTGATATATAGTAATATGAGCCTAGAGTCACTGCCAACAACTTATTTTTTTAAAAAGCGTAAAAAAAATATTTTGTTAAATTTGCTTACATTTTGGGAATTATTTATAACCACAAAATTAACCAAAAAACTAAATGAATGTCACTGTGCCAGGGCCTTGACAGTAGTTTTCTCCTGTAGAGTTTAGTCTCCATAGTTTAGAAACTATAATCATTCTGAAACTTAAAATTGTCCTCCTCCATGTTCAGGGAAAAGTGAAGCTTCTCCACCGTTAGAACATTTATAAATTCATCCCTAATACACCTATGATATGTATTGTTTAGACAGTCTCTATAAAATTACATTCCATATTTTGCAATTTTTTTTCGTTACCCAAAGAACCTACAAGAGTACCACCTCCTGTAAAGCTGTAGTTGTGACCAACGAGGACTTAACCTGAAAATATTCAAGCGCAAAACAATTTTAAAAAATATCGTTTCGAAGGAGTCTTCACTGAGCACATCTACACCTAAAATCTTAATCAGAAACCCTCAATATATGTATCAGTCAGTTTCCTTATATTAAGTTTAATAAAAAGACAATTGAAGCAGGTGCTTTGACTTGAAATAGAATCACTAGGAAACGGTTATATGTATATAAAAAACCTTGAAAGTTAACATTCAAGTGATTAGTAATACCTAAATTACCTAACTAGTTCTTTCTTGGTGTGAGAATACCCAAAGGGTACTAGATTTATTTTTAACACGTTAAATTTCCTGATTATTATTTAAAAACTACAATATGTTAGTGAATTTAGTACAAATATTTTAAATAATTTTAACTATCTATTTAAAAATTTAGGTAGGAGGTATTAAAATCAAAACTGAGAGATCTTGGAGTCCCAAAAAATGAATACTAATACTGTATGTAGGTAGCAATTTTAGGAATTTAAACGCTATTTTAGAGTGGATCTACATTAAAAGGAAAAACAATAAAATGTAAAAAAATGTAAACTGTAAGTTACATACACATACATGTTACATATTTGGAAGAAATGAGTTTACCAAAAGTCATGCAGATGTAGTCATGAACACGCACGTCTAGCCATAAATTCCGTTAATCCGGGACTACAGTTAGAAATTTTACATGCAAACTCTGCACAATTGAGCCTTCGCAAAGGAGTAAGGAAGGTGCAAAAACCGCGTTGCATTTTTAGTGTTGTTTAAAATTGGAAAAAATGCGCCATTTGGCATAACATACAAAGAAACTCAGATTGTTGTCCACAGACCGGAACAAGGTGCCCATTTAGTTGTAATCTTGGTGAGATATGAATTCTTAGACATCTTACAGTTTTACAACTCTTTTTTTAGATTTCACTCCTCTTTCCAAAATGAGCGATATTTCTTAGATCTGTGTGATTTTAAATGTTGTGTGTGTGAATATGGAAATGAAAATTCGTGGACAACCTTTGCACAATTGAGCCGTCGCCCAGAAGTGAAGAAGGTGTAAAAATCGCGTTGCACTTTTAGCGTTATTGAAAATTGGAAAAAATTGCCGGAGATTTAGTATAAAGAAACTAAGATTGTTATCCACAGACCGCAACAAGGCAATTCTCCTGCTATTTTTCGTGTTCATTTAATTGTAATCTTGGTGAGATTTCAATTCTTAGACATCTTACAGTTTCACAACTCGTTTTAATGATTTAGTGTTCACTCTCTTTTCTCAAATGAGTGAGTGACACGTCTTAGATCTGTGGTGTTTTAATGTAGATATAACTTAAGGGGTAAAGCCATTCCAGGTCCGAGGAAAAAAGACTAATTTCGGGAATTTTTTTAAAAAGTATAATGAAAGCAGTCGAAAATTTATTTGAAGTACCTTATTAAACAAATATTTAAGTGTACAAAAATATTTTTGTGCACTTAAATATTTGTTTAATAGAGTACTTTAAATAAATTTCCGACTGCTTCTATTATATTTTTCCAAAAAATTTCCGAAATTAGCCTCTTTTTTCTGGGACCTGGAGTGGCCTTACCTCTTAATGGTTATGTTTTATTAGTTAAAGATAACCGATTTGCTTTATGTACGAAAAAGAAGAAATAAATAATGAGATCACATAGTTCAAAACAATCTGCACGAGGCCACCCGATTTATTTGAAAGCAGAATCAACCATGTTCTGTCCTTATTTGTTACACTGCTTCTTCACCTGCAGACTGCATGTCTGTCTTCCTAACATTTTTTTTCTTATTTTTATCTCAGGAACGTTTGTCGCACATAAAAGACACAGCATGTTTGGAAGTAAAACGTCTGGATTTAAGGTATATTTTAAGAGCTAATTTTTCTATTAGCGAGACAAGTCCATAAAAATTAAAATAGATACTTTGGTATTCTAAAAGTAAAGCAAATAGTTTCGATAACAAATCTAGTACCCTAATTTTCTGTAATTTTTACAAAGCAAGTACTAATTGGGTAAACTTTTTTTAAAAAGTCCGAAAATATAATTATTACTTATTATATTCGTTCTCTTAAACAGCTTAAAACGGATATATGCTTAAGACTGAATGTCCCAAATTTATCATTAATCTATACACAATATGAAGAGATAAATATTTTCTTTATATTTATACAAATCTTACTTTGTACTCACCTCATTTTATCAAAACACCGCTTAAAACTAGTACTTAATCTCGATATAAATATGGGACACTCTGTGCACAGCTTATACAGACACGTTTCAACAATAGAATAAATGCTTTTTTTGGTGGTGACTGAGTAACAGCCAATGACTAGGGTACACACACTGGGATGACAAAATTTTCAAAAATTTCTGCCTATTCGCAGGTAACATACACGTCAGTACGTATAGGTATAAATGGACGGGTAGCCCGTACCTGCATTAATCCTCATGCGTCTGTCTCTCCGCCTTTTAACCTTAACCTGGCAAAATCTTCAAATATAATGTCATCATCGTGATCTTGTAGATTATTCTCATCCCTAAAATATAATAATTTTTTTTATTGTTAGCGAATGTTAAAATTCGCAAATTTTTCAAGATACACATTGTCAATATGGGAATGAAAATTCGTGGACCACCTTTGCACAATTCAGCCGCCGCCAAGGAGTGAGGAAGGTGCAAAAGCTGCGTTGCACTTTTAGCGTTATTCAAAATTGGAAAAAATGTGCCGGAGATTTGGTATAAAGTACAAAGAAACTAAGATCGCAGTCCATAGACCGCAACAAGGCAATCTTCCTGCTAATTTTCGTGTCCATTTAGTTGTAATCTTGGTGAGATATGAATTCTTAGACATCTTACAGTTTTACAACTCTTTTTTTAGATTTCACTCCTCTTTCCCAAATGAGCGATACCTCATAGATCTGTACACATAACTTAAGGGGTAAAGGTCACTCCAGGTCCCAGGAAAAAAAGCTAATTTCGGAAATTTTTTTCAAGGGTATAATGAAAGCAGTCGAAGATATATTTGAAGTACTTTATTAAACAAATATTTAAGTCTGCAAAAACATTTTTGTGCACTTAAATATTTGTTTAATAAAATACTTCAAATAAATTTTCGGCTGCTTTTATTATACGTCGTACCATTTCTTGAAAAAAATTCCCGAAGTTAGCGTTTTTGTCTGGCACCTGGAGTATCTAAATAAATTGTTGTAGAAGGCAAAAAATAAGACAATATTAACCTGATTCCCAAAGACACAATTTAAGAGGGAAACCTCAAAAACTAAATTTGACAGCTAAATTTTCCTGATTGTTTTCTTGTTAGGCTGTCCCTTGATAAGAATGTTGCCTATCAAATTCCAAGAAATCACCTGAGATGTATCTCGTGTGTAGTCAGTAAATAACCCGAGTGTCTTCCGCTTAAAACAGGGTAGCAAACTTTTTAAAACATCAACAACTTTGAGTAATATTGAAATTAGACAGAAATAAAGGAAACTATGTCGAACAATAAACGGATTCTGAAACAATAAAAGGGGATAATTTAATTTATAAATCCTTCTATAAACTGTGAACCCCTATTAAAAATTTATTTCGTTTTGGAGTTTTTATAAGTGCTACGCTATCCTTCCTATCCTCGGTAAAAAAATAAATAATTCGATACTTTTGTTCATTCGACCCGTTTTAACTGTTTTATTTCAAAGGCAAGCTGCAGTAAAAAACGGGTAAAATAGGCTTTGCTACCCGTATAATATACTAAAATAAATGAGACCTTAATGTTATAACCCTACCCTTACATATCTTTTTCCATGACAAAAAAAAAGTGCGACAAAACCAAACAAAAGTGTTGTTAGCCGCGGCTTCGTCAGGCTATAGTAAGGTTTTCTTTTTTCTAGTTATGTAATTGTTATATATCATCCCACTCCGAAGAGATATTAAAATATAAATCAAAGTTACTTACGCATCAAGCTGAATCAAATTAGTATCAACTGGAACATCATTTTCGCCATCTTTGCTTACTCTTCTCGAAGGGGTTACACTTGGCGGTATAACCTCCTCTTCTGGCTTGGGATGCATCAAAATAAAAGGCAATTCTGCTACCAAATCCCTTTAAAAAATAACGAATTTCAGTGGGGTATAATTTAAAAAGGATATTTTTTTAATGCTTCAATTCAACAAATCGCTTGTTGGCGATCACAGTCTAAGAACACTTTAGGTCTAGCAATACAAAATGAATAGTTTTTTAAAACAAAGATAATTTTATTAATCATTCACATAAAAAATAAAGCTTAGATTATGGTCGCAACTAATTTCAACGTTTTCTTTTTACTGAAAACTTACCCACCAAGGGCTCCAAGGCATAACTTAACCTTAACCTTATACTGGACAATAATCCCAAGATTTTCTCGTTGTGATGGATCGGCCACTCTAAAAATTTGCCCTCTTTTAAAAAAACGACATTCTAAAATTCTATTATTAACTAACGTTAGTTAAATCTTGATAAGTATTGGAACTAACCGATAAAAAAACATGCTTATACTAATTATGCTGTTACTTGTGCAAGAACAAACGGGGAACAGAAAACATTTATAGAAACCAATCAGGCAAATTCACATGCTTTAACTTTTCCACATGTAATGGTCTACCCACACCTTGAAGAATTTTCAGCGAAGTTTCTGCTGAATTTTACGGAAAAGACTGAAGGTTAAATTATGATTAAGCGGTATAGTCGAATTAAAATCGACGTAACATCAATAATTTAATATGTCATAATACTTGAGGAACAGTACTATAATTGTACTGCATGAGGTGAAAAATCCCCAAAATTTTGAAGAAAAAACGATGTTTATGCCAAAAATCGATTTTATTCCTTTTCTTCAAGAGCGATACATCTCAGTTTCCCTTTCGAACTCTTCATTTGAGCCGAATCTCTTTCTCTGGCGCCACTTTTTCAAATTTGGAAAGGGCAGTAATCGCTGGGGGCCAGATCTGGTGAATAAGGCGGATGAGGAAGCAATTCATAGCCCAATTGGCCCAATTTCACCATCGATTTTATAGACTTGTGAAACTTTTCCAGGTGTGTTTGTGTTTTTGGAAGCTTCGATCGACTTTCATGTAGTTCCAGCCACTCTGCGGACTGACTGTTGGACTCACACGTGTAGTGGTGGATCCATGCGTCGTTTCTTGTTACGAATCGAAGCAAAAACTCCTTTGGATTACGTGGAAATAGTGCCAAACAGAGTGCTGAATCTTCCGACACTTTGCTATTTTTGATCAATCGTGGGAGTGCGTGGCTTTTTCATATGCAAATATTCATGCAATATGCCTAACGCGTCCTGTTTATATCTACACGTCAGCTAGCTCTCTCTCACTTTCACAGAGTTCTGAATCTTCCGACACTTTGCTATTTTTGATCAATCGTGGGAGTGCGTGGCTTTTTCATATGCAAATATTCATGCAAATATGCCTAACGCGTCCTGTTTATATCTACATCTCAGCTAGCTCTCTCTCACTTTCACTTTGCGGTCATTCAGAACAATATGGTGGATTTTTTTGTATTATTTGAAGTGACTGCCTCGGTTGGACGTCCGGACCGTGGTGCATCATCAGTGCTTGTCTGACTCCATTTAAGTTCACTAAAACATCAATTTCGACGGAGCAGATGTGCCATAGCACTTCTCATCAAACAGCAATGTTTAATCAACACACCGAATTCTATTTGCTCGATCGTTTTGTAAGAATCAATAGTAGTGTCACTCGAACAGCTGCAGTTAGCAAACTAATAGGCAAAATGTCATGAAAATTTTTATACGAATCTTTTGAGAGTTGACACGAACTGAAAATCATATTTTTTTTATTTGTACTGCCATCTCTCGGAAAGTCTCAGGACTTTTAACTCCATGTAGTACGCATAGTGATGAGACAAAGACTAAAACAGGATAACGCTATGTTGTTGATCGACAGTGTATAACTTCACAGCTATCCGACAATATTAGGCGCGCAGAAAAAAAATTAAAAACCATAATATTGACCATTAACATTACATCGAACACACAGGCTAAAAAGTTTTTAGTCTAGCTACTTAAAACACATTTTTTTTGCAAAATTCGATTCAACAGCCTCCTTCAAGAGCGATACAATCAGTCTAACGGTTTTCTAACATTTCTATACCTTTCTTGTAGAAGGATTTGTCTTTGCCTTCAAAATAGGCCTCAGTTTCGGCGATAACTTCTTCACTGGAGCTAAATACTCGCTGGAAGAGTATTTTTTGAGGTCTGCAAATAGATCATAGTCACTGGGGGCCAATTCTGGACAATACAGTAGATAAAGAAGCAATTCGAAGTTTAATTCATGCAATTTTGCCACCGTAACCACTGACTTGTGACACGGTGCATTGTCTTGATGAAAGAGCACTTTTTTCTTGTTCATTGGGGGCCGTTTCTTTGCGATTTCTGCCTTCAAACGCACCAATAACTTTATGTAATATTCGCTATTGATGATTTTTCCCTTCTAAGCATAGTCGATGAAAATTATTCCATGCGCATCCCAAAATACAGAGAAAGGCCAAAACCTTCCCAGCCGACTGTTGTCTTTGATCGCTTCGGGCGGCTTTCACCGGCTGCTGTCCACTCAGCTAACTGCCGATTTGATTCCGGTGTGTAGTAATGGATCATGTTAAATCCATTGTCACATATCGCATAAAAAAAATCCTTTTTATTGCGCTTAAACATGTCCAAACAGCGCTTAGAATCATTAACACGTTGTTGTTTTTGGTCCACCATGAGCAAACGCGGTACCCATTTCAAACAGAGCTAGCTTTCTCATACCCAAATGATCATGCAAAATATGACCAACACGTTCTTTTCATATCTTTAGGGTGTCAGCTATCTCACACAATTTCACTTTACGGTCATCCAAAACAATTTTGTGGATTTTTTTGATGTTTTCCAGTATAACCACCTCATTTAGGCGTCCAGAGCGTTCAGCATCATTTGTGTCTGTACGATCGCGTTTACATTTAGCATACCAATAAATGATGAGTGATTTTCCAGGGGGAAAGTCCCCGTAATGCTTATCAAGCCATTGCTTTGCTTGAACGGTATTGTTTTCCAACGAAAAACAGTGTTTAATCAACACACGAAATTCGATTTTTTCCGTTGTTTTGAAAATATCAAAAGTAGCGTCACTAAAACCACTGTAACTTGTAAACTAATCGTCGAGATGTCAAGAAATTTTGACATGTATTGGTTGGTACTTCCTAAAAATCATATGGATTTGTCAGACCAAAAACATTTCAGCCTACGTGTTAAAATTAATTACTGTAAAGAGAACGACCCATGGCTTTTATCAATATGAATTATTTTTGCTGTTTTGTTATTACCAGAATGTTTTTCTTTAAAGATTCACAAAAAAAAAACTGCTTGGTCAAATGACTGTAGTACTTCGACGAAATTTTGTAGAACTTCGTTGCGCTTTGTAGTTTTTACGGTTTTTTTTTTTCAGAAAAATGAGTGGAACTGCTGCGACTTCTTTATTTTATCAGAAGAAATACCTCTAAGCCGGAAATTTTCCTTAAATGATAAGTTGAAAGCCGCAGTAGCGTTGTTTTTTGAGGCGCAGGCTTTCTTTTTTTTTGTATGAAATGAAACAACTCGAGAAACGCTGCACTAAGACGGCAGTTATTTGGAAAAATATTGTTTTAAGCTCTGTAAGTTTTCTTTCATAACTAGATAGATGACTTTAAAAAACACCCTAGTATTCTTATAATAAATTAACGAATTTACTTAGATAACTATTTTTTAGCATAGCATTGCATCTTGTTCTATCTTTGTTATATTTTTTAATACAGCAGCAAACTTATTCAACCTGAACGCGAACATGCTTATCTAAACAACGAACAACACATATGCAATTGAGACAACTAGACATGCTAAACAGACTCCGAATCATCGCCAAAACCCCATGGCTCGTCCGAAACACCTAGATTCATCGAGGCCTTCAAATGCCCACAATCCGGGAATTTATGAGCAACGATCGGTTCAAATTCCTGGATAAAGCCACCCATCACCCCAACCCCACAGTCAGAAACGCCCATGGAAGTCCAACCAACGCCAGGCGTCACTACCTAAGACCCTCCGACCCCTGCCACAGGATTAGCCTTAAGTTAATCCTAAGTTAATTTTAAGTTTATACCTCGTGAAGTATCGTAAGTTTTCTCTCACCACATTTATATAAAACCCATTTTACCTACGTACGTAAGTTATTTAGGTTACTGACATGTAAATATCTTAAGATGCAAATGTATATTCAAAATTAGTTCAACTCATTGTATAATAGTTATAGATTTAACTTCTCTAATTGTAAATAAAAGACTCTAACTGAAAAGAAAGATTACAGGAAAAAATTGGGTCTACTATAAACTAAAAATAACACAAATCATTGCATGCATTCATAGGAGATTATTTTTTTAATATTTAACTTCTTTTTATAGCAAGTTTAAAAATTAGCTTCAATATTATACCTTAAATAGATTTCATAAAAAAATAATTCGTGGTAAATACTTTAGGAAAATGAAAAAAAAGAAGAAAGAACGGCAGAAAGGAGATACAAAAAAAAAATTATTGCTTTAAGAAGTAACAACAGCACGCAAAATGTGTTTTTAATCTCCTATAAAAGTCTTATAAAACTTTTAACAATTTTCTTTATTGGATAATTCCAAAACGCTATTCTGTTCCCCATAAAAATTAAATAAGGATAAGGCCGGCCTAAAGGTTTGTATTTATGTTATAATACATAAAGTTAAAGTCACATTTAAAAGTATGTGGAGGAAAAATATTTCTTAGTCGCCCATTCGCTGGCATTTAAGATCTTATTAACACCTTTTTAAGCTGAAGTAAAAAAACATTTTAAAACTAGTCGATTGCTAATACGACTGGCAACAAATACATAAAGTACTGGCGATAATATTACTACATGGGGTGAAAATTCTCGATGCTTTCAGATAGAAGGCACCACAACCAAAAGAAAACATACGATTTTCAACTGTGTGTCAAGGCTCAGAAGATTTGTGTAAAATTTTCATGACATTCGTGTGTTGATTAAACGTTGATTTTTGATCGGAAATAGTCCAACCAGAACCCAAGGCTTGAAAAGTGTTATGCCACATCTGCTCCATCGAAAGCAACTATATATGGATGGTTTAGTGAACTTAAAAGCGGCCGTACAAGCACCGATGATGCACCACGTTCCGAATGTCCAAATGAGGGAGTCGCTCCAAAAGACACAAAAAAAATCAACCACGTTGTTCTGAATGACCCCAAAGTGAAAGTAAAAGATATAGCTGACATCGTGACGATATCAATAGAACGCGTGAGGCATATTTTGCATGAATATTTGCATATGAAAAAGCTAAGTACCGCGCACTCTCACGATTGATCAAAAACAGCAACGTGTCGGAGATTCAGAACGCTGTTTGGCACTGCCTTAGCGTAATCCAAAGGAGTTTTTGCGTCGATTCGTAACCATGGACGAAATAGGAATCCACCACTACAGCCAGCGTCCAACAAGCGGTCCATCGAGTGGCTGGAATCGCATCAAAGCCGACCAGAGCGCCAAAAACACAACATAGCTAGAAAGATTTTGGCATGTATTTTTTGGGATGCGCATGGAATAATACTGATCCACTATCTTGAGAAAGGGACGAACAATCAACTTTGGTTTATTGGACCGTCTGAATGTTGAAATCAAAAAAAAGGTCGCATTTAGCGACGAAAAAAACGTTGTTTCACCAAGATAATGCACCAGCTCACAATTTCATAAAATAGATGGTGAATTTGGACCAATTGGGCGAACTGCTTCCTCATCCGCCTTATTCACCAGACCTCGTCCTCAGCAATTATTACCTCTTTCCAAATGTGAAAAAGTGGTTTCAGGGAAAGTCGAATGGAAAACTGAGGCGTATTTTAGAGAGCTAGACAAATGTTGGAAAATTGCTGGAATAAGTGAGTGACGCTCTTGAAGGCTGATGTTGAAGAATGAAATGGATTTTTGGCAGAAACATCGGTTTTTCTTCCAAAATTTCCAGATTTTTCACCACATGTAGTATATATTCTAGCGACAGTTTTTTGCTGAAAGTTCTATGAATCAAGACCAACAGATAAATCGAATGATCCCAACACTATTTGTCATTGTTTTGCCGCAGTTCTGATCAAGTACTAACATAGAGTTTTCCATGTAGAAGAGTTGAGTTCTCCTCAAGTGAAGCTATGTTATCTTTCAAAATGAACGCATTTTCCTGCAAATACTTTTAACGGAAATTATACATAAAATATAAATTAATGTATTTACTTTTACGTCGTATCGTTTTCAATTACGTTTTAAATAAAAAATTTTAATTCTATCTAGTAGATACTTTAATATTTGCCAAGATAGTAAACATAGAATCCTTAAAATAATATTATGATATCTCTGTTTATCAACATTCTGAGTTTAATTAGGACTAAAGAATACAAATAATGTTAGCAAACGACATAACGTCTATAGAAAATGGATATTTTTTTTGCATTTTGACACAATTGAAAAATATATTATTACGTTTAATGCTTAAGAATAACCTTTTTCCTATTTTGAACCAGAAATTATGCCCCTATCATACATCTGAATAAATGTTTCTTCACGTATTGTCAAAAATATGTTAAAGAAATGTAAATATAAAAATTTCTTAAATGCAAAGCCTTGCAATTGAAAGTTTTTACAAAATAAATCTTTGGAATCTTGTATTTATTATTAAAAAACTGAAAAAAGAAATAATATTAGTTGTAAAAGAGCAGTTTTTCCATAACTATTTTTCATTTTCAGTTTGACAATCCGATAAAAATAATTTACGTTTAAAAACAAACACCGTCATCAAATTTATAACGACAAGTTTCTCATCGTTTTGCTACCAAATAATTTAGGCGTCAACTATATTAGATCTTTGGCCATATTATTTTCGATAAAAGAAATAAATTTTAGGTAATTTAATTTAAATATGTATCTCAAGAAAGACCATCTGTGATTTAGAATTTTTAAAGACGTATACTTAGTCATGGAGCCGAAAAAACTTTTTTTAGCTTAAAATACAATTGGTGAAATTTTAATTAAAAAAAAAATGGTAACGCTGTACCCGTTCCCCTGCGAGCTTTTTTCTTAAGGACCATTCCGGTATTCACGATTACTGGGAGCTGGATCAGTGGAAACCAAAACTTCCAAAGAAATTCGTTTACTAAAGGATCAATCTTCTGTTTGAATGAATGGCACCGGTTTAAACAAAAAAGCGAAAAAATGACCAAAATTCCTTTGATCAGACAAGATTGATCCTCCAGTAAACTGATCTCCTTGTGAATTTTGAATTCAGATGATCCAGCTCCCAGTAATCATGGCACCGCAAAGCTCCTTAAAAAAAGGGGGTCGCAGGGGAATGGGTACAACGCCGTCATTTTTTTTTAATTAAAATTTGACAAATTGTATTTTAAGCTATGTATTATTATGTAAAATAAAAGCCTGAGTTATACAATGAGTAGTTTCGCTAAAAAAATTCGGCTCCATGACCAGGTATATATGCCCTTAACCTAGTTTTAAAATCTTAGAAATTTAGGAATTTTAACATAGTCGTGTTAGTTGTTAGAAATTGTTTATTTATATATATATATATATATATATATATATATATATATATATATATATATATATATATATATATATATATATATATATAAATTGAAGAAAAAGCAAAGTAATATGCATTTGCCGTCTTTGAGCATGACTTCATAATAGTTTGATGCATCTTATATGGAAAGGTTCAAGTTACGCCAAAATTTCATTAAAACTTGAAACTTAATTTAAACTGCTCTAGTACAACAGGGCCAAAGTCATCGGTAGTTCAAGAAAACATTAAAGATTCTATCCAATAATAAGATAATTTTTGTTGCATCGATTAGATCAGTGCTAAGACAAAAATATTAATATTATAAAGTATAGTTTGTCAAAATACAAAAAAACAGTAAAAAGCTAAATAAAAAAAAACTTACAAAGTGCTTGACGCAAGATTAGTGTCTTCGTGTTTAAGCTGGCCATCGAGGGCCAGGCCCCACTTATCCTTATTGTTGGCCAACAATGGCGTCAGGGTGAACACTTTGCTTAAGGTGAAGCCAGGGCCTATAGGGCAACCCTCTCTACGCAAAAGAAGCAAAAACACACAAAAACACACTTTAGTTTAACTAATTAGTGTAGGATAAGTCAAGATTTAAATTAAAACCTTTATTTCGTAAAGGCCCATTTAGATATTGTCTCATTTTTCATCTCGATTGTGCATTTATTAGTCGTCAAGCAAAACGGAGAGTTTAAAGTATAAATGGTTTACCTTAAATTCATTGGAAATCACTGATATTTGTTTGGCTTATATAAAGTCAACAGTAGTCGAAAAGATTTACACTTCATACGCTCCGCTTTCCTAGGTGATTTGTAAATGCACAAGAAGACCAAAGATTGAATAAGGAGTGTCTAGGTGGAGTTGAATTATCATTTTTAACACATTCATACACGAGGAAGAATCTCTAATAATTTTTTTGGCCCAAAATATTGTTTTTAGTGTACAGTCAAGGCTTTTATTTTTCGAAAGTTTATTTTTACTACATGAATATTAAAGGTTTTGCCATCTACGACTGTACATTTAAACTAGACACATGATTTTATTATTCTAAATAAAATTTGCAATTTTTTTTTATGGCAAAGCTATTGTTTTCGAAACAAATAGGATAAACTACATGGGAAAAATGTTATATACAGTGGATTCAAATTACGTAATATTTTATATTTACAAGATTGTTCGTTGACGGTGAGTACCTTTTTTAATATGTAACTAGCTAAAGTTCAATTTTGACATTTATAAAGTGTAGGGAAAGTCTCTTAAGGAGTAAGGTCACTCCACGTCCCGGGAAAAAGCCTAATTTCGGGAATTTTTTTCAAGAGTATAATAAAAGCAGTCGAAAATTTAACTGAAGTACTTTATTAACCAAATATTTAAGTGTACAAATTTTTTTTCAAATCTTTTTAATTCATAATGGCCGCTTCAGAATCTAAGACGACAAAGCACCTTTTATGAGAGGCCTGAAATGGGCGAACTGATTGCTCCCGTAGGTGGTGGTAGGGTGGTGCACATTTGCAAAAACATTTTTTTTTAAATATGCACCATTTTTAGTGTTCCGTATGGAACACTTATAAGATCACTTCGGTGTCTGTCCGTCTGTCTGTCCGTCTGTCACACCCGATTTTCTCCGAAACTATTTGTCGTAGAAAGTTGAAATTTGATAGTAATATAGGAATTGATGGCCTCATCAGAGCCATGTAGTTTTGAAAGTTAAATTTTGACTTAAGGGGTTAGTTTTTTTTTGGGGGGGGGGGGGGGGGGGGGGGGAAATCGGAAGTGAAAATTTTTTTTACTAGGTAATCGAGTGTGGTGTCAAATGAAAGTTTGTGAAAACACGAGTAAAAAATATATATATAATGTAATTCTTGCGCGCACTTTACTTTGTATTATTTTTAAAAAATCGCTGTCCACCCGCCTTATCTCGGAAAGTACTTATCAAAAAATTTTGAAAAAATTCTGGAATATTCTCCACGGGGTGTAGATTGAACGAAAATTATCACGAGTGCATTACCTGTAATAATTTATCTGGTATATAAAAAAACAGAAATTTCAAGGTCATCAATTTTCAGTAAAGATTGGAAATAAACTTTGTTGAAAACTTATTTGGGGTGTGTTTTGTGAAGTCACTGATCATTTTATATCACCGTAACATAAATTTGACTTAAGGGATTTGTTTTGAGGGGTGAAATCGGAAGTGAAAAGAAAAATTTTTTACTAGGACATCGAGTGTGATGTCAAATGAAAGCTTGTGAAAACACGAGTAAAAAATATATATATATATATATAATATATATATATATATATATATATATATATATATGTATATATATATATATATATATATATATATATATATATATATATATATATATATATAATGTAATACTTGCGCACACTTTTCGTCGTATTACTTTTAAAAAATCGTGAAAAATCGCTGTCCCCTACCTTATCTCGAAAAGTACTGATCAAAAAAATTTGAAAAAATCCTGGAATATTCTCCACGGGGTATAGATTGAACGAAAATTATCATTACCTTTAATAATTTATCTGGTATAGAAAAAAAAAACAAAACTTCAAGGTCATCAGTTTTCAGTAAAGATTGGAAACAAACTTTGTTGAAAACTCATTTGGGGTGTGTTTTGTGAAGTCACTGATCATTTTATACCACCCTAACAAAATTTTTTATTTTAAAAACAATCAACGTACGGAACACTAATTGTGCAAGTTCAACTTGCACTTGACCGGTTATTTTTTTTAAAGCGACATTTTCAATTTTTCGAACGATATCCAGTAGTAACATATATTAATGAACATTTTTTGGTTCTTTGTTCTAGGTTTAAATCTACGGGAGCAATCGCTTCGCCCGTTTCAGGCCTCGCATAGAAGGTGCCTCGTCGCCTTGGATTCTGAAGCGGCCATTTTGAATTAACAAGAAAAAAATATTTTTGTACACTTAAATATTTGTTTAATAAAGTACTTTAAATAAATTTTTGACTGCCTTTATTATACTCTTGAAAAAAATTCCCGAAATTAGTCTTTTTTCCCTGGGACCTGGAGTCGCCTTACCCCTTAAAACTATTTAAAAAAAATGTTCTACAATGTTGTCTACACTTTTTAGAGGTAACTATTTTACTGAAATGTGTAAATAAAAACTATAGACTGAGATAAATGCAAGTTCAGTGCGTGTCACATATCCTACGTAACATTGATTTAGCCTTCTTTTTTGTAGAAAAGAGAAACTGACTTTTAAATACTCTATTTTTTATTCATAGGGTATCGTACGGTCAACTGAATACTAACGGTAAATAGGCCACCGAGCAGTGCGGTAAAATAAACGTCTAAATGGTGGAGTTATCTAGTCCACCAGACACTATTTTAAAAATGATTTTTCAAAATGATTTCATGTTATTGACCTTATACCTAACATCAAAGTAAGATAATACTTTGAAATGATTTAAAGAACGCAGACCAACATCAGTATACTCTATATTAAAAAAAAAAATGTTTATTTATTGCAAATTCCCAAAAACCTTGTAGACGTAAATTTTGGAATTTAAATAAAATTTCATAAAAAGAATAAGAGTATTATAATCAAAAAGGTCATGCAAAGAAATCACACGTGGTTACCAACTTTCTAGCCACAAAAATACACTAAAAACAAACACTTTTAACTCAAATTCAAACTCAATTTTTTTCAAATATCAACTCACATCGTAGAAGAGGCTAAATTGGTATCTTCGTGTTTAAGTTGGCCATCGAGGGCCAGGCCTCTTTTGTCCTTATTATTGGCCAAAAGTGGCCTTACTGTGAACACTTTATTCAACGTGTAACCTTGAGGTATTGGGCAACCTGTACTGCAAAACTTTTTGGTTTTATTGGATTATAACTAAAGTTTAAACGTTTGTACCCAATTTAATAACTTTACAGTGGGCATAGGTGGATATTAACATAAGAGTTATTGAACAAGTGTCGCATTTATGTTAGTGTTCTGATCAAAAAATCCGCAGTTACGAGCATGCGTTCTAGAGAAAGTCAGTATTTCGTAAGAAATAAATACCAAGAGTAACTGGTAGAATGATAAGTTTACACCACTTTAAATCGTGTGGATAAAAATTAAGCAAAAACATTTTTTCTATACAAGAAATTGCTTGAAAATTTTCCATAGTTACAAGTGTCCATAAGCAATTAATATTTCTGATAAGTAAAAGCAATTATTTCATCTTTATTCATACGTCCCATTGTGAAAAAATGATGCACATATCGCGCATATGTGTTAATCTAGTACCGACAGACGGTTTTAAAGTTGCAACGTTCCCCATGCCCCAAGGGCTCTATGTTTCGTAACGGCAATAAATTGACTACAAACGTTTATGCTTTAATTACAAATTTTTAGGACTGTATCACATGGATGTATATTCGATAAATGAAATAATAGAGATGATAAAAAAAAAGGTTACAAAAGACAGGAAAGAGAGTGATTATGCGGCTAACGAAGGATAGTGATAGACCTGTGTTTCTTGCTTGATGAGTTTTCAACAATAAATTGAATGAAGTCTAAGAAGCTAGAAATGCGTGTCTACCATCATAGTTATTGGGTGTGTGAATTAATTTTGAGGGATTTTTCGATAAAAATATCGCTTTATTGCTTAAAAATGGTTACAAATTGATGATTCAAATATCCTCCATCGCTAGCCACTACTTTCTCCCATCTTTGTGGCAGCATATGAATAACACGTTGAAGGAACGACTCATCTTTTGAGGCTATTCACGAATCGACCCATTTTTTTGGTATCCTCCTAAGAATGGAAGCGCTGTTCAGGCAGGCTGTGTGTCATCGATCGGAACAAGTAATAATCAGAAGGTGCAATGTCTCGTAAGTACGGCGGGGTGAGGTAGGACATTCCATCCAAACATTTTTAGCGCTTCCTTGAAGGGTTTTGCTACATGTGGCCGAGCGTTGTCTTGTTGAAAAATCACTTTGTCGTGTCTTTTGGCATATTACGGTCGTTTTCCCTTCAACGCTCGGCTCATCAACTGTTGTAGGTAACGTTCCTTAGTAATAATTTTGTTGAGTTGGAGCAGCTCATAATACGCTACACCCAGCTCATCCCACCAGATACACAGCCTAAGCTTGGAGCCATGAATATTCGGCTTTGGCGAGGATGTTGATGGTTCACCGGGCTTCCCCCACGATTTTTTGCGCTTTGGATTATCGTAGCGTATTCATTTTTCATCACCAGTTACGATACGATGCAAAAACATCTTTCCGATTGTGTCATTGAAACAGCTGTTCACAGATGAAAAATCGCCTTTCAACGTCTCTCGGTTTCAATTCGTACGGCACCCAATTTCCCTGCTTTTAAATCATTGATTGTGCGATCAACTCCTAATGTTCTTTTTCCATTTGGCACGAGTCTTCATCGAGTAATGCCTCCAATTCTTCATCTTTAAACTGGCTGGCCTGGACGTTCTTTGTCTTTCTTGCGAAATCACCACTTTTAAAGCGTCGAAACCAGTGTTTTTAACGGTGGAATATAATCACTATAGGTTTCCGACAGCAATTGATACCTTTCAGCACCGCTTCTCTTCGAAAAGTAACGCTTCCCGCAAATGGTGTTTTGTTGGCACGTAATTCGACATATTCAATGTTCAAAACAAATATGTTTACACTTCGGCAAAATAACATATACTAAAAATTAAAGTCTAATGATGGTGCTTCACAATGAATATAGCAACAGTACGCGATATAATACAAGTTAGAAATCCCGCAAAATTAATTCACACTCCTTATATATAACAACCTTATAACTTTTCTTTCTATTTCGAAGCATTTGTTTTAAAAAGTTTTCCCTTTGTCGTCTCGAAGCATTCTTGAATATATGACATATAAGTCTGTAGAAAAAAAAATAGGTTGTTAAATAAACAAAATAGCAACTCTAAAAACGTACACACTTTGAACAGTATTGATTAAGTAAAATTACTATACTTATTTGTATATCCTTTATATTTTTTGAGATTTTTTAGATATATTACAGCTTGATATAGAATGTATTATTTATTTCATATGGGTTTTCCCACCTATATGTTAGTTGTAGTAAATATATACACAATAATGCAAATATCGCATGGTTGTTTTTTTGGTTGTAGTTATAGGTATTTTTTCTCATTATCTCGTTAATATTAATTTTACCAATTAAAATTTTTATTTTGGTTGAGAAAGCATTGCTCATTTTGTTGATATTATATATTTTTCTGTAGACAATGTTTTTATTATTAATATAATACTTTTAACAATTTTTTATAATATGTAAGTTCAAATCAAAATATAGACATCCAAAAATCTTGATTACGCTACTCATCTCGGTAAGATCCTCTGCTAGAACTCAAAGTTTTTAGAAATATAAACTAAAAGAAAAACACAAAAATACTTACTCGCTTTCAGTTTCTGCAACGGTGCATTTATATTGAGCAGTAGAGAACAAGCAAATGTCAGCGAATTGCCTAACTGAAACTTTAATTTTTTTAACGGTGCGGTTCGAGTTGTTGGCTATATGTACGTTGACCGCTATGTTTTCTCCATGATGATATAGTTCCTTGTCTAAAGAGGCCTCGAGATATAGTTTGTTAGGACTCATCATGAACTCTTTGCTCACTTCTACCGACGGTTGTTCGCCCTGTTTGCTCGGAGCGTACATTATTTTACGAATGGCCAGTCTGTAAGAAAAGATGTTTTCAGGTTATTAAAACGTCCAGGAATCCATAGCACACAGTTATTTGAAACAATGTTTTATTACTTTGTAGACAAACACTTCCTTACCCTGGCCCATTAGAACGAGTTTACAAGCTAAAAGACCTACAAAACTTTCCATAATAAACAATATGAATTACTAAACATTAACCAGTGGATTTTGGTTTGTTCCAAACCTTCTGAAAAATATATAAAGTAACTGTTGTGTATGAACATACTCCATTTGCAAGTGATTATTTCTAATTTTAGTTTTACCACAATGTCCACCACCCAGAATGATGCGTTTTATTCTAATCGAAACTCAACGGTATTCGAGCGAGGGCACGAAGCATGTTCAACGACATCTCGATAGTACCGAAGTCTCATTGCTCAGTCGTTATCAGACATCAGTATTTTCGCCTCTAGGTGGCACTGATGTTTTTGTTTGTGTCATTTTACGACGTTTCCTCTATCGTCCTCCGGTTGGGTAGTGAGAACGCCCGAAGACGCCTGTTATCATCTTTATATTTATAATATTTTGTTTGCTTGGTGGTTGTTAACAGTATTGTCTACATTCGGATATTTTTGCATTTAACAATTAGCGTAAAAGAGTAGAAGTAGATTTTATTATATATATATATATATATATATATATATATATATATATATATATATATATATATATATATATATATATATATATATATATATAAAGGGTGGGCCATCTATCGGTTTAAATTTGAACCACCGGTTATTTCGAATCTGGCAATACTTATGTCCTTCTATTCTGTCACAAAATTCAGTATATTATCTCCACTGAACGAAATGAATCGATTTACGCTTGAGCAACGTTGGGATTTATTGGAAATTTATTTCCAAAACAAAGACAATTGGTCGGAAATTGCACGAAAATGTCGTACAAAATTTGGTCGCAGAGAAGGACCAACAGTGCCCGGTATACGCAAGTTTATTGCTAAAGTTCGTGAAACTGGTTTCATTGTTGATGCGCCAAGATGTGAGCGTGCTCGTACACTGCGTACACCTGAAAATATCGAAGCTGTGGACGGCGCAACCATTACGGTCAATGGAGACACCTATCGCACCATGATAACCGATTTTTTTGTGCCCGCTCTTCATGGTATTGATGTGAACGATGTTTGGTTTCAACAGGATGGTGCAACTTGCCACACATCTCATGCCACAATCGATTTATTGCGTCAAACGTTTGATGGCCGTTTAATTAGCCGAAATGGTGACGTCAATTGGCCGCCAAGAAGCTGCGATTTGACACCGTTGGACTATTTTCTGTGGGGCGCCGTTAAAGACAAGTGTTATGCCGACAAATCAGAGACAATTGAGCATTTGAAGGCGAACATTCGTGATTCCAATGCCGAGATATGACCCCATACACTCGAAAAAGTGTTCGAAAATTGGTCCGATCGAATGGGGTACTGTGAGGCCAGCCGCGGCAGCCATATGAATGAAATAATATTCCATCTCTAACCGGAACAATTGTACTTCACAACAAAAAAATAAATTTGGCAAAATTTCAAACCGTTTTTGTTTTATTGCATTTTTAAATTTAAACTTTTAAATGGCCCATATATTATATATATATATATATATATATATATATATATATATATATATATATATATATACTGTGGTCACAGGGAATAAGTTGTTAAGTATAAAATCGCAATTTTTCAGGGCACCACACTTTTGAACTATTCTTGTAAATCCAGTTTTGGGAAAAAAAAAGGAAACCCACCCCCCATCTTTTATAACTCGAAAGTAGTCCCGAGTTACCAATTTTCACAGTGCACAGATGGCTTGGGAGATGATCGCAGTACACTTAACTCGTTTTATCCATTTATCGACTTAACAACTTATTTCCTGTGACCACAGATATATATATATATATATATATATATATATATATATATATATATATATATATATATATATATATATATATATATATATAAAGTATTAAATTCTCATGAAAAGTGCTTTTAAAGGCCAAATTAAAACTTTCAGAGTCATGTATATGAAGTAAAATATGAAATACCTTTTTAAATGGCATTTTAACTTTTAACTAACACCACTACAAACATAACTACATAGTAATATCATATTTGTACCGTAAAATTAAAATTTTCATTTAAATAACATGATAAATGTTGTTTCAGGGTAGTTGCTAAATAGAATCTGCGAACTGGACCTAATTATAATTGTCTCCGAGTTTCCCTGTTGTCATTGTTCTGAATTCGATGCTACGACTTTCAAAACTACATCACATAATCATTTGCAATTTTGCTCTCATTAATTATTCAAAATTATTGACCATATTATTTTTGTCAATGTGCTGACTAACTGAATCAGTAGTTTGAAACAAATCAAATACTGTAAAGAAGTTATATCTTTTTACGTCCCTTGCTAAATGGAAGTACAGTGTTCGTGAAAAAATCTCACTCCGAGATTTTTCCATTTTTTCACGTTTAAGGGTCCCTATATCTGGAAAGACATTCGCCATCGGCCTGTCTGTTTGTCTTGACACAATAACTCTCGAATGAAATGTGGTATCGATTTCAAATTTGACATACATACATTTGAATGGAACTACTCATCCTCATTAGGCTATGCTTGATTATATTATATTTAAACTAAAGGTAAACAAAGTTTGCAGCTTTGCTACTTCAAAGATATTATAGCTATTTTTGAGGATAAGGACGAATTTTGACGCGATGCTTCTAACATCAGTTTCGGATTCAGCGTCACAAAAAACATGGGTATATGAAGTTTCCATCTTTATTTTGCTAATTTAAAGAGATTTTCGTCATTTTTTTTACATATATTTACGTTTGAAACCATCCGCAACTTTAGATATCTTTTCTAATTTTGAAGAAGGTGGGAGGTCCGGTTGAGAAAGAATGACCCATATATATATATATATATATATATATATATATATATATATATATATATATATATATATATATATATATATATATATATATATATATATATATATATATATATATATATTTTTGGGCATACGTTAAGATTAAAGAGGCGGGGTCGATAAATCTTGTATAATTTCTACATTAACATGGGAATTTTTTTGGTTTTTGATTGAGATAATAGATAAACTTTAAGCACAATTAAAGATATAAGGGATTAAAAGGGTGGAGCAGGGGGTTAGAGGGGTTGCTTCGTACATATCGTGTTATATATATTTTCTCGTTATTTTCAAATATTTATAGTAAAGAATATGAAATGCTAAAGAGGTGGGAAAGAAAGCTACGGGGTGGCATCCTTTTCAGAGTTCTTTAAATTAAAGGGTTTAAAAGTCTTATTACTTTTTCTATTATGTTCAATTATTCATAAGCAAGCATATAGAAGGTTAAAGGAGTAAGGAAGTTCTGCATAGCGTGCTATACTTGTACGTCCTTTTCAGGATCCTTGGAGTCGAAAAATTTGAAAATCGTGTCATTTTTCATTCTTTTCTATTATTTATGCCAAACACATAAAGGATTAAAGGAGTGGGCCAGGAATTGGAGAGGTTGTTTAGATGTATCCTTTTCAGATTCCTTGGAGTCCCCGAATCTAAAAATTTTGCTATTCTTTCATTTCATCATTGGTCCTGGTAGCTTGCTGGACTGAAACCCCTAATGAGTTAAAATCCTGCATAATAACAGGATCATCGCCGATTCGAATCCAATTAGTGGCTAAATGAGGAGAGATTGTTCTGTATATATTATATTATAATACACAAATTTTTCGGGGTTATTGGAGTTGAGAAATTTGAAATATGTATTCGTTCGTATTATTTGCAATTATTCAGGGTCGAGCATATAAAGGGTTAAAGAGAGAGGTTAGGGAGAGGGGGATATAGACTTGTAGTGTTGGCATTATGTTTTGTCACATTCAGTACTTTCTTAGAACTGCATGTTTGTGAGGAAAGTAATGGATAAATTACTTTATCCATTATTTTCACATCCTTTCTTGTATATAAAAAAAAGGTTCAAAGATCGGCTTCGACGCGCGACACGATTTTGACTTCATTCTGTTTCACACTGAACCTTTTTTTAAAAAAAATCACGTCAGCAAATAATATAAGCACTTTAACAACTGGTTCGATTTCTCTATATAGAGAAACAGAAAAATGGGAGCCCTACAAAAGCTTTATTAAATAAACATAATTTAAAATTTTCAACATGTTTTTTAAATTAAACATAAAAAATATCTACGGCATTTACAGTTAAAGAAACATAAAAAAAATGTCTCTTTTACCTGACTGAATTTCGTTTATGAGGCTTATCATCTTGAGATTCCCCTACGAAAGCCTTCAGTTCATAGTCGACTCCGCATGGTTTTCCCGTATCACCAGGGGCGGGTTGTAAAGTCACAGAAGCAGGACAATGAGGTGGCAATTCGAAATAAAACGGAAATGCATTTGAGCCTAGTTTCTTTATAAGTCGTTCCTAGAACAACAAATAATCTTTTTATAACCTAAACAAGGATATATATATATATATATATATATATATATATATATATATATATATATATATATATATATATATATATATATATATATATATAAAGGGTGTTTTTTTATAGAGGTATAAAACTTTAAGTTGGCAACACTTTTTTTAACTGGCGGCCATTTTGTCAGCTGTCAAGTGATTTATGTTTAGTTTGGTTTGGCATTTCAACATGAATAGACTGACGCCTGAACAACGCTTCCAAATTGTGCAAATTTATTTTGAAAATCATGGTTCTGTTCGAAATACGTATCGCGCACTACGTCCATTTTACGGTCAACATAATCGTCCATCAGAGCAATTAATTCGATTAACTATGGAACGTTTTCGCACCACGTTTACTCTAAATGATAATAAGCATCCACAGAGACGTCGTACAGTGCGTACAGAAGAAGTCATTGCTGCTGTAGAGCGTAGCGTAGAGGAAGACCCGAATCAGTCTATCCGCCATCGTGCACAGGAATTGGATATGTGTCCATCCACTTTATAGAAGATTTTGCGGAAAGATCTTGGTTTGCGTGCTTACAAAATCCAACTCGTGCAATAATTAAAGCCACACGATCACCTAGCAAGGCGTAGATTCGGTGAAAGGGCCCAAAACAAGATTGCCGTTGATCCCGATTTTCATAAGCGAATTTTGTTTAGCGATGAAGCTCACTTTTGTTTGAATGGATACGTCAATAAACAAAACTGTCGTATTTAGAGTGATGATAATCCTCAAGTGTATGTTGAGACACCGTTACATCCAGAAAAACGGACTGTTTGGTGTGCTTTATGGGCTGGTGGAATCATTGGTCCGTACTTCTTTAAAAACGATGCTGGTCAGAACGTTACAGTCAATGGTGACCGCTATAGAGCCATGATTACTGACTTTTTCGTTCATCAATTGAACAACCATGATGTGCAAGAGCTGTGGTTTCAACAAGACGGCGCAACATGTCACACAGCTCGTGCCACAATTGATTTATTGAAGGAAACGTTTGGTAACCGCATAGTTTCACGTTTCGGACCCGTGAATTGGCCTCCCAAGATCGTGCGATTTAACGCCGCTAGACTATTTTCTGTGGGGATATGTGAAGTCGCTAGTCTACGCCGATAAGCCCGAAACGATTGACCACTTGGAGGACAATATTCGCCGCGTTATTGCCGATATACGGCCACAAATGTTGGAAAAAGTCATCGAAAATTGGACCTCCAGATTAGATTACGTCCGAGCCAGCCGTGGCGGTCATATGCCAGAAGTCATATTTAAATTATAATGCCAGAAGATTATCTTTCGAATAAAGTAAATTTCATGTCAATTTAAAAAATTCATCTTTGTTTTATTCCATTTCAAAGTTCTATACCTCTATAAAAAACAACTTTTATTATTAGTGAACTAACCTTAATAAAAAGAAAAACAAATTATTTATTATTTATAATTTGTTTGAGTCCCAAGATTACGACGCGTCAGAGAAAACAATTTAAAACTAATCCTCCATATATCATTTGGACAGGCGAGATCAAGGATGGCGATCAAAAAATGACAAATACCTACTACAAACACCAGTGACAAGGTAGCTAGACGGTATTATCAGGCTTCAGCCGCCAACTATTAACTCGCCTACCTAAATAATTTCCTACTTTTTTAGTTGGGCACAACGTTGTTGTCCAGCTATATTTAGATATGAGAGATGTGAGGATTGTAAAATTTTATATAATTTCGGGATGATACTTTTTTTACTTTCGGAATAGAAAAAAAATACATCTTCTTTTTTCCTTTACCTGCAGTCTTGTCAGTGGTCGTGAATTTTGCGTAGAGCTATCTTGTGGAAAAATTTGTTCAGAAGCTAAGTACAAGTCTTTTCTGAATGTGAGGCCTAAGACATCCAAGTCTTCTCTTCCGTATCTAAAAGCTGCTAAAACATGACCAAACACTTTTCGGTCTTTAACATAATCGGGGTCAATTAATACTACTCCATCTGAAATTTAAAAAAAAAATACTTGTTTTTTTACAAAAGAAACATATCAGGATATCGGGTTACATAAGTCAATTGCAAAAAAATATATTAGCAAAAAGAGCTTACAACAAGCTTTTTCAAATTTTACATCGCTTTATTCTCTATCCTGTAGAGTAAGTCAAAAATTTTGCTGGAATAAGACTCTTTCCAGAGAAAATAAGCTCACAAAATTTCTAAAAAAACTAGCCATTTTAGAACCATCAGCAGTAAAAAAAGTGCTAAAATTGATATCTTTTTTTTTTTTGGACTACCGACTAACAAGTTTTTTTGAGTCGGTCGAAAGGCTACACTGTACAGTCCAATTCTTCGGCTCAATGACTTTTGTACATACAAATGTATCAAGTGCGTTTAGCTTTAGATGGTTTAATGGTTTTTGTCCTAAGTTGGTGCAGGCACATTTTATTTTTTACCAACAAACAAAACACGTTCACACTGTATAAACGTTTGTATTTTAAGGGGTAAGACCATTCCAGAATTTTCAAAAAACAATTTTTTTTGGCTAATATTTTACCTTGGAGGCCAATTGTAACACGTAGGCTGAAGAGTTTTTAGTCTGATACATAGATGTCGCCCTTTTCAAAGAATCCATATGATTTTTAGGAAGTACGATACGCGTCAAAATTTCACGACATTTCGAAGATTAGTTTACAAGTTACAGTGGTTGCAGTGACGCTACTTTTGAGATTTTCAATATAACGGAAAAAGTAGAATTTCGCATGTTGATTAAACACTGTTTTTTGATAGGAAAAAATACCGTTCAAGCAAAGCAATAGCTTTGGACTCTGCCCCTGGAAAATCACTCATCATTTACTGGTATGCTGAATTTAAACGCGGTGGTATAGAAAAATGATGCTGAAGGCTTTGGACGCCCAAATGAGGTGGTTATACCAGAAAACATTCAAAAATCCACAAAATTGTTTTGGATAACCGTAAAGTGAAATTGTGTGGGATAGCTGACACCCTAAAGATACCAAAAGAACGTGTTGGTCATATTTTGCATGAATATTTGGGCATAAGGAAGCTCTGTTCGAAATGGGCACCGCGTTCGCTCACAGTGGACCAAAAACAACAACGTGTTGATGATTTTGAGGGCTATTTGGACCTGATTAAGCGCAACAAAAAGGATTTTTTTATCCGATATGTGACAATGGAAGAGACATGGATCCACCACTACACATCGCAATCAAATCGGCAGTCAGTTGAGTTGACAGCAGTCGGTGAAAGCCGCCCGAAGCGACCAAAGACACAATAGTCTGGGAAGGTTTTGGCCTCTGTATTTTGGGATGCGCATGGAATAATTTTCATCGATTATGCTGAGAAGGGAAAAGCATCAATAGCAAATATTATATAAAGTTACTGATGCGTTTGAAGGCAGAAATCGCAAAGAAACGGCCCCAAATGAACAAGAAAAAAGTGCTCTTTCATCAAGACAATCCACCGTGTCACAAGTCAATGATTACAATGGTAAAATTGCATGAACTGAAGTTCGAATTGCTTCCTCATCCACCATATTCTCCAGATTTGACCCCTAGCGACTATTATCTATTTGCAGACCTCAAAAAAATGCTCGCGGGAAAAATATTTAGCTCCAATGTAGAAGTTATCGCCGAAACTGAGGTCTATTTTGAAGGCAAAGACAAATCATCCTACAAAAAAGATATAAAAATGTTAGAAAAGCGTTAGACTGATTGTATCGCTGTTGAAGGAGACTATATTGATGAATAAAGTCGAATTTTGCAAAAAAGATGTGTTTTAAGTAGCTAGACCAAAAACTTTTCAGCCTACGTGTTCTATTGAAGGCATCGCTGATTAAAGGTATAACGACAGTTTCTACTGTAGAATGTTACTCAAATTTTCAAATGCGTTTTTTCTCAAAACTGTATTTTTCAAAATCACGACTGTCACAAACCTTTATAGATTAGCTTGAAATTTTGAGAGTAACTTTTCAGATATATTATCTAAGGGAAAGCGTACGGATTTTGCGATAAGTTATAAAGTTTCTTTTTTTATAAACAATTTTTCGTGAAATTTTTGAGTGAAAAATGAACTTTTCTTTTCAAATCATTTTTCCAAGAAAAAAAAAGATATTTTCAAATTGTTTCGGGCTCTTCAAAAAGTATGTATATTCAAAAAAAATATTTTAAAGATTATTAAGTGAATAATACAAAACCCGGTTATATATATTTTTTTTTTTTATCGAGTTAAGTGGATTACTGATGAAAACTATGGCGTCTCCTTGTTTGCAGGATAACTGCATAAAAAATAATTCAATATGCAAAAAAAAATTAATCTTGTAAAATAATGTAGTAGTTAAAAATGGCCGAAGGGTTTTTTTTTTTTTCCAAAAATAAAAAATAAACTTTAGCATGCAATTTTCGACCAAAAAATTTATCTTTAATCATTTATAAAAAATTGTCTACTAGAAAAATTAAAAAAAAAAAAACCTCTCTCTACATTTTGTAGAAAAAGTAATTATTAAAATTTAAAAAAATAAGTTAAAAATTATTAAAAATTGATTGAGTAATATTGCAGACAGTGTCTGAAAACAGGTAGCGGTCCCAATGCGACGTCAAGTCATATTTAATACTATAACTTTCTAATGGAATGAAATTTTCTTAATTTTTTAAAATAATTCTTAGAAGTATAGAGAATAAAAATCCGTAAAAAAATCGAATTTTTTAAAATTCGAGTTGTATGTAACCCATTCAGCCCTCGCATTTTAAATTAAAAAGATAAAAAAAATATTTTTGTGCAGTTAAATATTTGTTTAATAAAGTACTGTAAATCAATTTTCGACTGTTCTTATTATACTCCTGAAAAAAATTCCCGAAATTAGCCTTTTTTCCAGGGACCTGAAGTGGCCTTACCCCTGAAAAATATGTGAACGTTTCATAAAAAGTTCGATCTTAATTTGTTTTCTACAAAGTTCACGTAAAATACATATTAAGCGTTTTCTCCCTCAAGTGCAAATTAGAGTTTGAGCAACTTTTTTAGAAAGTAATATAATATTTAATACGAAACTGAATAATATTTATTCTTTACGTCGTTTTTTTACATGTATTGTCAAATTTTAGAAACAAATACGAGGCTGGTTTGAAAAGTCCGTGCAAAAATAAAAACTACTTATGTGTTTGGGGTAAACCCTTTTTATTTTTCGACATAGTCTCCTTTTAGGCTTATACACTTCGTCCAACGATGTTCTAGTTTGTTGATCCCTTCCGAATAATAGGATTTGTCCAAGTCTGCAAAATATCCATTAGTGTCTGCAATCACCTCCTCGTTTGAATAAAATTTTTGTCCCGCCAGCCATTTCTTCAAATTGGGGAACAAATAGTAGTCCGAGGGAGCCAAGTCTGGAGAATAGGGGGGATGTGAAACGAGTTGGAATCCTATTTCCATTAATTTTGCGACCACAACTGCTGAGGTGTGTGCTGGTGCGTTGTCGTGATGGAAAAGAACTTTCTTGTGGGCCAATCGCGGGCGTTTTTCTTGCAGCTCGGTTTTCAAACGGTCCAATAACGATGAATAATATTCACCTGTAGTTTTTACCCTTTTCCAGATAGTCGATGAGGATTATCCCTTGCGAATCCTAAAAGACAGTCGCCATAACCTTTCCGGCAGAAGGAACGGTCTTCGCCTTTTTTGGTGCAGATTCCCCCTTGGTAACCCATTGTTTAGATTGTTGTTTGGTCTCAGGAGTATAGTAATGTTTCATCCACAGTGACGAAACGACGCTTAAAGTCCTCCGGATTCTTCTGGAACAGCGGCAAACCATCCTTGCAACACTTCACACGATTCCGTTTTTGGTGAAGCGTGAGCAATCGCGGCACCCATCTTGCGGACAGCTTTCTCATGTCCAAATGTTTATGCAAAATATTATGTACCCGTTCAGTCGAGATGCCCACAGCACTAGCAATCTCGCGCACCTTAACTCTTCTGTCATCCATCACCATATCATGGATTTGATCAATGATTTCTGGAGTCGTAACCTCCACAGGCCGTCCAGAACGTTCAGCGTCACTTGTGCCCATATGGCCAGTCCGAAAATTTTGAAACCACTTATAAACTGTTCTAATCGAAGGTGCAGAGTCACCATAATGTTTATCAAGCTTCTCTTTAGTCTCCTGAGGCGTTTTGCCTTTCATAAAGTAATGTTTAATCAACACACGAAATTCTTTTAAATCACTCGACTTCCTTGATTCACACGAATGCCAAACACAAAGAAATAGACCAATATGGCTGAAACTTGGTGTGCGTTCATTCAAGAGATGCTACTAACTAAACATGACCTCGATACGCGCCGGTGGTGCCATCTCTCGGACTTTGCACGGACTTTTCAAACCAGCCTCGTATAATTTTTATATAAAAATAACTAAGAACAATAAAAAAGAAATATGATTAATAAGTTCAAGTAAAGTTGGTCCTGCATTACTACTTAGGAAAAACTTGGCAAATTAAGGAATTGTTCTATTTTTATAAAATTAATGATTACTATTTTGAAATGGAGCAAAAGTTTTCTAGCACCTGGGAGTAACTTTGAAAACTAATGAATAATAAAGTAAGATTAGGGTTTCGATTGTATGTAATCATTAAACACGGACAAAAGTGAGTCAAACTACTAATGGTATGTCCTAGCGCCGCTTTTTTTTTATAGTCCACCTCCCTGCCACTATAGGGATTTTTACCCTTTTTCTGACTGTACCTCTAATGAGATATATTGAAGGGGATGTGCCATAATATCCGTCAACGTTACCCAGGCACGAAACATTAATAAAATTTGTATTTTACGGCACTTTTAGAACAACGCAGTAGTGCTACCACGGGCCTTATTACACACACACAAGTCGATTGCCGGAATCGAACCAGCGACCATCGGTTTCATATGCGGGGTCTTAACCCTCTATGCTAACCAAGCCGGCTAATGGCCCCTTATTATAAATTGCTACTTTTATATCAAAACTGACACTATTCTACAACCCTAGGGATTATTGATGGAGGTTGGGTCCACTTTTGTCTATCTGTATTTGACACTAATCGTCAAGTTTTTCTGTGTATTAATTTGCCGACTTTAAACACATCTGTACACTTAATTAAAATAAAACAATTGATGCATGAAAAATCATGTACTTACCTATCGGATCCACATGTGATATATGATCCACAAAATCTCGTTTTCCCAAATATACTGTTATCTGTAACGAAAAAAAAATGAAAAAGTCATTTACCGAACACTAACATTGCAAATGTAAGTTATAAAATAAATATTAATTATGGCTTTTTTACACCACAGAAGAAAAAAAAACTCAATTAAGGCACACTCAGTTTCCTCGATTAACTGTTTGAAACTTCCTGACATCGAGAACACTGAAAATGACCTATAATATTGGAAGCTGCACCCTGTCAGAACCAAAATCCTTTATTTTCCGGCTACTCAGGCGAATATCTGCAATCTACAGCTTTGCAGATGACAGTGCGCTTATCTCTTCATTTACTTTGAACGCTCGGACATCGGCTACTCAGGTGAATATCCGCAGACAGCAGAAGGTCGTTCAACTTAACAAAGACCTGGAAGAAATTCTATCTTGGGGTGACAGTAACCAAGTGGAATTTAACGCCACAAAAACCTAGGCGGCAGTTTTTTCTAAAAAAGTTAACGTTGGTTAACCCGACATAGTTATGTCGGGGCACTTCATTCCCCTAGCATCGTCACTCAATTTGTTGGGCGTTAATTTGGGAGCAAATATGTCCTGGCATGAACATGTTGCAGGCATAGCAAGGAGAGCTTCTCAAAAGTTGGGAATATTATTTCGAACCAGAAAGCTTTACACTCCACAACTGTTAATTCTTTACAAAGCTCAAATTCGACCAACTATGGAATACTGCTCCCATGTTTGACGCTCCGCTCCCAAACACACTGCATTTGTTGGATTCTGTTCAGAGAAGAGCTGTTCGTCTGACTGGAGACCCGGAACTAAGCGCGGCCTTGATTCGCTGGAACATCGAAGAACGGTTGGCGACTTGAGTCTGTTCTACAAGTATTTTCATGGAAAGTGTTCAAAGGATGTAGCCCGCTTAATTCCTCCCTGAGCAGTGCATCTTAGAAATACACATCCGTATGAGGTTCAGCTTGTTACTCCGCGTACAACGCTTTTCAGGCAGTCTTTTATATGGAGAACCTTATCGCTCTGGAATAATTCGCCTAGGACTGTAGTTTCCCTCCGAATACAATTTATAGCGACACAAGACCAACGTGAATCGGTTTTTCCGTACCCTCGTTGCTCCCTGTAGCACTTGTGCTACGTCCATAACAAACAAACACCAACTTTGCTTCGAACTTCCGTAGAATCGAGGTTTCTGGTGAACTTGAAGTCCCCCATCAGGCGAATAGCTCTCTTTCGGATGGAACTCGACAAGATGAGAGTACGTTACGAACAATTTACAGCGCTTCAAGAACAACGTGAATCGCTTTTCCGCACACGTGCCGCTCCTGTAGCGCTTTAGGGACTTCCCTGCAGCACGTGTGCTAGACCCAAAATATATATATATATATATATATATATATATATATATATATATATATATATATATAAAAATATTTATGATTAAAATAGCTGGCTTTCAGAACTCTCAAAAGGATATATATCACGACATATTCGAATCGATTAATCCCATTACTTTCATCGTCTGCAGGGATATCACTCAAAACAGAGTATACAAACTTTGAAATCAATATTCTTTTTCGTTCAGGTGTTATCGCCACAACAGACAAACCCGCGGCAATCGGAAACTATGTCTTTTATACTCTAAGGATTCTGAAATGTAAAAATCTGGAAGTGTAATTTTTCATGAATACAATACTTAGTAAAGGAAGTAAAAAATGCGATGAAATATATCTTGCCGAATAAAAATGAAACCGTGGAACTTAAAAACCTTTTTATATTTACCCACGAATTTTTCTTGCAAGTATTTTTTTTCTGTAGAGTTTTATTTACCTAAATGTTCTGTGCTGGAGCCCATTAGGCATATTTTTATGGAAAATCCTTGATTCTTTTATTTACCCATAATGGATGTCGATATATTTATACAACGTGACTATACCATCTTTTATTAGCAGTATTCGAGTGTGGGTTTGTTTTTTGAACGAAACAATAGAGAAAGCCCTTCTGTTTTTTATAATAGATGAATAAAATATCAACAGTCTGAGAGGCAATAAAACGAAACTACACATTTATATCACATCACAGTCTTGTCTTCACAGTATTCCCATCCCTTTCCATGACTCGCTTTTAATCAGCTAATAATCTGGTCAGTAGAGCGGTAACAAACAAAAAAATTATACTCCAACCGAAAAGCGCTGTAACAAAATCAACACAGCACGATGGTTCGTAACAGTCAAACTGAAAAATTATGTATTTTTTATACACCCAGCACATGCGCTGCAAGGAAATCCCTAAAACGCCACATGAACAGTGCTTTTCTTTTTTTTATAGTCCACCTCCCCGCCACTATAGGGATTTTTACCCTTTTTCTAACTATATCTCTAATGAGATAGACCAGGTGTACAAGTATGAAATGCGGATTTCAGACAACAGATGGTGCACAAATGCAGTTTGTGCTATAAAGATCTGTCACTGCGTCATTTTGTTGTGTCATCAACAAGTGTCAGACGCGTACGAGTGATAAATTGGAAAAGTGTGTACATAGTGTTGTGTTGTTGTGTTCAATATGTTGAAATTTATAGCGAACAAAGAGCATTCGGGGACAGCATTAATTTTTTGTCTTCATTTGAAGAAAACTGCTGTTAAATCATACCGATTACTTCGAGAAGCTTATGGTGAACATGCTCCATCGCAAGATACGTGTGAACGATGGTTTCGGCGTTTCAAATGTGGTGACTTCGATGTTGCAGACAAGGAATGTGGAAAACCGCCAAAAAAATACGAAGATGTGGAATTGCAAGCATTGTTGGACGAAGGTGATTCGCAAACACAAAAACAACTCGCCGAGCAATTGGGCGTTAGTCAACAAGCTGTTTCCAATCGGCTACGAGAGATGGGAAAGATTCAGAAGAACGGTAGATGGGTACGAGTCGAAGGACAGGCAAATGGAAAAGCGCAAAAACACGTGTGACATTTTGCTCGCCGGTACAAGAGGAAGTCGTTTTTGCATCGTTAGTTACAGGGGATGAAAAGTGGATTTATTTTGAGAATCCCAAGCGCAAAATGGGTAGACCCAGGCGCACCATCCACATCGACCGCAAGACCGAATCGCTATGGCAAAAAGACGATGCTCTGTGTTTGGTGGGTCCAGAGGGGCGTGGTCTCATATGAGCTGTTAAAACCTTAGGAAACGGTTAATAGTAAACGTTACCAACAACAATTGTCCGATTTGAACCGTTCGCTGCTTGAAAAAAAGCTAGAATACCGAAAGGGGCAACACAAAGTCATTTTTCTTCATGACAATGCTCCATCAATACGGCTAAACCAGTTCGCGACACGTTGGAAGCACTCAGCTGGGAAGTTCTACCCCATGCGGCTTACTCACCAGACTTGGCTCCTTCCGATTACCACTTGTTTGCATTGATGGGTCACGCACTTGCTGAGCAGTGCTTTGGTTCGTACGAAAATGTGAAAAAAAATGGCTCGATGAATGGTTCGCAGCAAAAGGGGAAGATTTTTACTGGCGTGGTATTCACAAATTGTCCGAAAGATGGGAAAAATGTATAACAAGCGATGGAGCATACTTTGAATAAAGCACTTTTTATCAGTCTTCCGAATTTAACATGTTTTTTTAGAAAAAAAATCAGCATTTCATACTTGTACACCTGGTATTGTCTGGGATGTCATGATATTCATGCGTGCGTGGAAGTAGCGATTCACGTTGACTTCGAATCGCTGCAGTTCTTCACATGAGCATGAAGTTCTCCGTATAAACGAGTTCTTGATAACGTCGGTGCGAAAAGTGACGAACTCAACTTCATATTAATGTGATGGATTAGTGTGACATTTATTCCTAGCATGCACCTTTCTAGGTATAATCAAACACGTTATATGGATCGAACATTTCCCGTGAAATATTCATAAAATAGCACCAACTGACCAACTTTTCGTTACTTCCTAAAGAATCAAGGTTTGTGGTGTGTTCTAGGAAATTGTATAACTGCTGTCTGCGGGTATGTGCATGGAGAGCTGATGGTGAAGATGTCGGAAAGAAATTACCTATCACTGCAAAGAACTATCTCTGAGAAAACAGATTTAGACGTACCATAAGTCTTATTTTTCGATCCAATAAGGAATATATAATTTTTTACTTCATCACAATTTAATCAGAAAAATCACCGAATTAGTATTTTGGGGTATTTTTTTTTATTTGGAAGTATCAAGAAGTTCGATGTCGTAAAATTTTGTGCTGCTACTTCTTGAACTTAAACATCAACAAACAGCATATCTGGGAATATAACTGTTCTAAACAAACACAAACAGCCAAACTAGTGTTTTCAAGTGAATAAGGCGTACATAAGACCTTCTCAAATCCATACGTAAAAGTGGAAGAAGGAAATACGAAAGAATATCCCTCGTTACAGTTCCCCTTGGGAAATTTTCCTGGGCTGGTATAAAAAAAAATTTAACTTGGAAAATAAATTTTTATAAAGTATTGATTGTTTTTAAATAAAAATGATTATTATAATTATTATTATAATGTTGACTAGCGATAACTAACATAGGTAGGTAATGTCAATTCCCACATTCAAATTAATTCAAATCATTCCAAAAATAGCTGAAAATATGAATTTCATTCGAAAACAATGTATTTCCACACATATTTTTACATATACATATATATATATATATATATATATATATATATATATATATATATATATATATATTTATTTATAATGGAATTTTATTTAAATTTAGTTTTGCAGGATAAATTAAATATGTTTGTTTAACAATAATGTTATTTTCTATTTGGATTAATAATTCTCGATTTATTTATCCCGGCAGCCAGGAAATTTCAATAAAATTAACAGAACAAGCCATCAATAATTCGACACAAATTTTCAATAAAAGGGCGTCATTTTCCGAGAGGAAGTAAAAAGTTTGTTTAAAAATAATTCCAGATTTCAAACAATTTTGTTCATTTACATTGTTTTATCTGGCTAAAAAATAACTTTTAGACTTTTTAAATAAGTTTTTAATTTTTCACACAGCACCGGATTAAGAGTGAAAACGTCAAGAATTTTAGATTCTTACTTCCCTTCCTAAATGCAGGCTAAAAAAATCATTCTACGAGGTTTTTAATTTTCTTCACGCTTCCCTAGATCAACAAAAACACAGTCCACTATTTTCGTCCGTCTACCTATCAGCACGATGCCGCTCCTGAAGCGTTTTAGGGACTTCCCTGCAGCACGTGTGCTAGACCCATAAAAAAAAAATATATCAGCACGATAACTCTCGAACGAAATGAAATATCGCATTCAAATTTGGTACACATATAATACTTAAACTAGGAACTTTTGGGTGAAATTGCTCTAGGGGAAGTGGGCGAAAGATCAAATAATTTTGTATATTTTCAATATTATTACAAAAGTTTTTCTTGGTTTCTGGTGGCGAGATAATGAACAAATTTTAAGCATAATTAGTTACAACTAAACATATAAAAAGTGAAAAGTGTGTGGTAGATTGTTAAGTTTTCCAATCCAACAGGACATACAAAATTCTCTCCCGCATGCGATTATAATCAAGACGACCTTCTTTGGCTCGATTAAAACTTTCAAAAATCAATCGATATCAAAGAGAGGTAGATTGCCGTTATCCAAGCCAATCAGGGCAATACCAAACCTCTCTCAGATTATTACTCCCTCAAACCAAATTCCTTTATTTGGCCTTGAGCTTCCACGTACCTAAAAATATTTATTATCTGGGTTTTTGTTGTCTTGGGACTGAAATAACTAGGTGGACAAATACTTTCTGACTGACGGACTGATTATTTATATATATATATATATATATATATATATATATATATATATATATATATATATATATATATATATATATATATATATATATATATATATATGTATATATATATATATATGTATATATATATATATATATGTATATGTATATATATATATATATATATATATATATATATATATATATATATATATATATATATATATATATATATATATATATATTTACATATATATATATATATATATATATATATATATATATATATATATATATATATATATATATATATATATATATATATATATATATATGTATATATATATATATATATATATATATATATATATATATATATATATATATATATATATATAATATATATATATATACACTACCGTCAGAAAGTATTTGCCCACCTAGTTATTTCAGTCCCAAGACAACAAAAACCTACATAATATATATTTTTTTAATTTTCACACTATTTACAGTTGAGAAAATCAGAAAAATATTCATAATTATCCAGGAATTTTCTCATCTATGTGACCTCCTTTGTTTTTAAGGACCGCTTTACCGAGTTTCAGCATTCTGTCTAATAGTTCCTTCAGAGTTTCTTCGGTTATTTTAACCCATTCTGCTTGTAAAAGCAATTCGATGGGGTTTAAGTCGGATGATTGTGGAGGCCAAGTCATCACTTCCAGGGCGTTATCGGATTTTCATTGGTCCAAAGTTCTCTATTTTGTTTAGCAGAATGTTTAGGGTTGTTGTCATGCTGAGAAATAAATTTCCCCTAAAAAATATCTCTTCCAGGAGGAAGCATTTGAGTTAGCAATATTTCTTGATACTGTTCTTTTCGCGTGATTCCTTCTATCCTAAAGATTTTTCCAACTTTACCGTTGTCAAAACAACCACAAACCATTACTGAACCTCCACCATGCTTTACTGCAGGCAACTGACAGGCTTCCAATATCCTCTCTCCAGCTGACCGCCGCATGTAAATTCGCCGATTTAAACGGAAAATTTCGAATTTAGATCCGTCGCTCCAAAGGACGGAATTTCATTGTTCTGATGTCCAATTTTCATGTTCTCGAGCCCATTCTAATCGTTGCCTTCACTTGCCTAAGAAGTGGTTTCCTCACTGCAACTCTCCCGTGTAGTCCACCTTTTGCTAACCTGTACTTCACGGTTGTCAAGCTGATGGGGATAGGCCGCTCCAGGTTTTAGCCGTGATTTCTGGTGCGGTTAGGCGGGGGTTACGTCTACTGGACATTGTTATAGTTCTACCTTCAGCGGGAGTTAATTTTCGAGGACTTCCTGAACGTTTTTGGTTGGAATTCCATGTCCCGCAGAACATTTTTTTAAGATGTAATCCACCGTTCTCCTTGGCATCCGCATATCACTCGCGATTTGTCGACTCGTGTGACCATTTTGATGTCTCGCAATTAATAAAAAAAGGTTTAATTAAGTACTAAATTTTGGCAATTACATTGAAATTTCTAGGTGGGCAAATACTTTCTGACGGTAGTGTATATATACATATATATATATATATATATATATATATATATATATATATATATATATATATATATATATATATGACCTCAACATGATGAAATTCAATTGTTTTGAAACAAGTTGAGAAGACACTAAAAAGGCCAATTTTATAATGGACGCTTGTTAAGAACCATTAAACTTACCTAATATAATAAAAGGGTTTAATTAAGTACTAAATTTTGGCAGTTACATTGAAATTTCTAGGTGGGCAAATACTTTCTGACGGTAGTATATATATATATATATATATATATATATATATATATATATATATATATATATATATATATATATATATATATATGTATATATATGTATATATATATGTATATATATGTATATATGTATATATGTATGTATATATATATATATATATATATATATATATATATATATATATATATATATATATATATATATATATATATATATATATATATATATATATATATATATATATATATATATATATATATATATATGACCAGTTGATATTTCAGAAAGGTCTACAAGATCTTTAATACTTAAATGACGACTACTGTATAGGAGATCCTTAATTTTGTCGATGTTGTTTTTTGCAGTTGCGATGAACGGTCTTCCAGAACGCGGGTCGTCTTCAACTGCTTCTCTACCCTTTTTAAACGATTGGTCCACTCGAAAACTGTTGCCTTGGCGAACATTCTTTATCGGTACAAGAAATTTCGTTTATATAAGATAAAATTTAATGCACATTCTTTGCTTAATAAATTACCAAGAAGAAATTTTCAGAATTACCAAACACGTGTCATGAAAATTTTTGTTAGATATTAATAACAGTTCTACCAACTTAAAAAAAAAACACCGGATAAAAATAGTGCGCGTATTAAAAAAAAAACTCCTTAATTTCTGAATATTGTAGTACAAGCTTACATCTTTTCTAGGTCAGGTCTAATACTCATATGCGACGATACGTCTGGTGTAAACAGTGTTTAAGTGGCAATATTTATTTCAGGTTAGGGGCAAATTGGGTTTACTTGCAATAATCAGTGTCCTGCAGGAAATTTGGCACGTATCGATTGGTCTTCGGGTCAACTGGAGTAATAATATATGAAAAACAAATTATGCTATTATAATATACCTGTCACCGACATACCCTATGTAGTAAAAAATTGTTGCGCAAAATAGGTCACGGGAATTGTGTATTTAATAAAAGGAATATTTATTTTCGTTGAAGTAATTAAATAAAAAATTAGGCCACAATTAGCTTCAGTTACCTGAAAAATAATTTTAAAAACGTGCTTTTAATGAAAACTTTTCTTAGTTATAAAAACGTTAATAAAGCCAATTAGAATGCGCTGGTAATTATATTAGATTAATCTATCATATTAGGTTGTCGAAAAAGTACCGAGCCTTTTTCGCGTTAGATCGATTTAGTGCCACATACACTACCGTCAGAAAGTATTTGCCCACCTAGAAATTTCAATGTAACTGCCAAAATTGAATACCTAATTAAACCCTTTTATTATATTAGGTAAATTTCATTATTCTTAACAAGTGTCCATCATAAAATTGTTTAGATAAGCCTTTTTGGTGAAATCACAAATTAAAAACCAATTAGAACAAATTTCCAAGTTTTGCATGAGAATCGTTTTGAGGTGATTTCTGAGAACTCCAGTTGAAGTAAGAACTCATTTCAAGTTTCTACGGATTATGGAAATTCCTAGTGACATTTTATGATAAAACCTATGCTATAAATGTCATTGCCCTTTTGGAAATTAACCATTCGTAAACAGTACTTTGTCATTGATACAAGCTCAATTGTTTTGTGAAAATGTCAAAAACGAAAGAAGTTTCCGTTGAAAATCGGGCTCTGATAATTGCGAGACATCAAAATGGTCACTCGAGTCGACAAATCGCGAGTGATATGCGGATGCCAAGAAGAACGGTGGACTACATCGTAAACAAATTTTCTGCGGGACATGGAATTCCCAACCAAAAACGTTCAGGAAGGCCTCGAAAAACGACCCCCAGCAGACGTAATCGCTGCCTAACCGCACCAGAAATCACGGCTCAAGCAAACCTGGAGCGGCCCATCCCCACCAGCGTGACAACCGTGAAGAACAGATTAGCAGAAGGTGGACTACACGGGAGAGTTGCAGTAAGGAAACCACTTCTTAGGCAAGTGAATAAACGTAAACGATTAAAATGGGCCCGAGAGAGGATGTTGGAAGCCTGTCAGTTGCCTACAGTAAAACATGGTGGAGGTTCAGTAATGGTTTAGGGTTGTTTTGGCAACGGTAAAGTTGGAAAAATATTTAGGACAGAAGGAATCATGCGAAAAGAACAGTATCTAGAAATTTTGCTAACTCAAATTCTTCCTTCTGGAAGAGATATTTTTCAAATGCTGAACAAATTAGAGAACTTTTGGACCAATGGAAATCCGATGACGTCCTGGAAGTGATGACTTGGCCTCCACAATCACCCGACGTGAACCCCATCGAATTGCTGTGGGACCATTTGGACAGGTGGGTTCGAAAACTCAATAAAAAATCAGAAAATGACTTGTGGGAACTTTTACAGGCAGAATGGGTTAAAATAACCGAAGAAACTACTGGACAGAATGCCGAAACTCTGTAAAGCGGTAATTAAAAACAAAGGAGGTCACGTAGATGAGAAAAATCCTGGAAAATCAATCTGGGTTTTTGTTGTCTTGGGACTGAAATAATTAGGTGGGCAAATACTTTTTGGCGCTAGTGTATCTCAAGGAATATAAGCCACATCGGGCCATACTTAGCTTGAGTTGAAAGTTGACGTTTGACAGTAGTAGACACGTAAAAACTGTTGGAATTCGTTTATCTAGTCTTAATTTAGAACACACCGAAAGGAGGTCGCCTTCCACCATGACAACACCAGACCACACCCATCTGTGATAACTCGGCAAAAATTAAGAGGGCTTGGTTGGAAAGTCTTAACGCATCCACCGTATAGCCTGGACATGACTACCATTTGTTCGGGCTCTGCAGAACTGCCCAAAAACTAGAGAAGTTCTACATTGACTGGATTATGGTGTTGCCAGAAAAATGACAGAGGGTCATCGAACAAAATGGCACATATATGGTTTAATAAAGTTCCAACAACCCTTTATAATAGGACCTGTAAAGTTTGCTTTAATGTTGTATTAGTCAACTTTAAACTTTGTCAAAACGGCCATATTGACTAACAGAACTGATGTATAACTTTGCTCTTAATTCACTTGATACAAATCAGGCGTAAAGGTTGGTGTTTTGAAACTTGATATGGCCCAGCATAAATTAATTTGAAAGTTTTATATCAGTTTAAATATACTGGGTATAAAAAGAATGAAAAGCTATTGTGCACCATCTCATTTAGACATTGATTGTCCCTCTAAAGGAGAGGTGTCGTAACTGTCGGTTGGTAAAATTTACAAAAGAGCAAACCAATAAATTTATTTTTACGTTTAACTTTGTTTAATAAAAATAACTTTTGTTATTAGTAAAATAATATTATCTATGGTAAGGAGCCAAAAAAGATAAAGGGTATCCTCCATTTTATTTTTGAGTCTTGAGAGATTCGACAGATAGATATATAAGTGTGAATTAATTTTGGGGGATTTCTAAGAGAGGGCGTAACTTGTATTATATCGCGTCAGGTCATACTGTTACTATATTCATGGTAAAGCACCATCGTTAGATTTTAGTTCTTAGTATATGTTATTTTGCCGAAGTGTAAACAACATATTTTTTTGAGCACTGAATATGTCGAATTATGTGCCAACAAAACATCATTTGCGGGAAGCGTTACTTATCTTGTTTAATTCAAAGAAAAGCGCTGCTGAAAGTCATCGATTGCTGTCGGAAACTTGATGATGATTATATTCCATTGATAAAAACATGTGAGTACTGGTTTCGACGCTTTAAAAGTGGTGATTTCGACACGGAAAACAAAGAACGTCCAGGCCAGACGAAAAAGTTTAAAGATGAAGAATTCTGACAAAATTGAAAAAGAGCTTGCAGAATCATTAGGAGTTGATCGCACAACATTTTCATGCGCTCACATGCATTGTGAATGATTCAAAAGCAAGGAAATTGGATACCTTACGAATTAAAAGCGAGAGACGTTGAAAGGCGATTTTCACCTGCGAGCAACTGCTTTAACGGCACAATCGGAAAAGTTTTTTGCAGAGTATCTGGTGATAAAAAATGGATACGCTACGATAATCCAAAGCGCAAAAAATCATGGATGAAGCCCGGTGAACTATCAACATCCTCGCCGAAGCCGAATATTCATGGCTCCAAGCTTAGGCTGTGTATCTGGTGGGATTAGCTGGGTGTAGTGTATTATGAGCTGCTCCAACCCAACGAAATTATTACTAAGGAACGTTTCCGACAACATTGATGCAATTGAGCCAAGCGTAGAAGGGAAAACTACCGCTATATGCCAAAAGACATGACAAAGTGATGTTTCAATATCACAACGCTCGGCCACGTGTTGCAAAACCCGTCAAGGAAACGCTAGAAGCACTACGCCTACCTTCCCGCCGTACTGACCAGATATTGGTTCTTTTGATTATCACTTGTTTCGAACGATGACGCAGGGCATGTCTGAACAACGCTTCCATTTTTATGAGGATACCAAAAAATGGATCGATTTGTGGATAGTCTCAAAAGATGAATCGTTCTTTCAATGTGGTCTTCATATGCTGCCACAAAGATGGGAGAGAGTAGTAGCTAGCGATGGACAATACTTCGAATAATCAATTTGTAACCATTTTTTTACAATAAAGTGATATTTTTACCGAAAAATCCCTCAAAATGAATTCACACATCAATATATTTATTGCCTATTTTACACGCGGTTTGTAGCAAGTCCCAATCATCAGAAAATAATAATATTAACAAATATATACAATAATACATAGACAATAATACTTTTCAGAACAAACTATTATTTTTTAAAATTATTTTAAAGTACATAATTTCCTATATACAGATTAGAGAGAAGGAATAGGCCACGGTGACATCAAAGAGTAATGATCACATTATTATCGAGCTAAAAGAGATTCATCGACTGAATAGAAACACGATTTTTTGATGCAGCTTTCGACTGTAACATCAACAATTTTCATGAATTTACTACATGGGCGCCTTATAACTGCAGATTCCTCTCGGAATAAGTGACGGGAGAATGTTCAAATAGAGAGCAGAGGAGATGTAGCTGGCAGCGGTACGTAGCACTCTGGTTTCAAGACTACAGCGATTTTTTTTTTTATTTTTGATTTGTAACGCAAAAATCACCTCGATTCTGTTTGTGACAGGTGAAAAAAATTACTAATCCAGCATGTTGTTTTGTATGTATGAAACGATAAAAAACAATTTTAAAATGTAATCTAGCATGGTGGATTAAATAAAAAAAAATTGGTAAAGTTCTCATTTCTTGCCGAGATTAATTTCAGCGGTATCGGCGAAACTTGTAGGGCTTGATGAAAATTAAATGAAAACCTGATACTCTTTTTTAATTACATATAGATTAAAAATTGGCGTAATTAATTCAGAATAAAATTGTGTATGACTCAAAAAAACCATTACAAAAATAGGTATAATTTTTTTTTGATTTCTCCTGTGTCGATTGAAAAATGTGCTGCCGGTTCGCCAAGGATCCTGTCGTCTTATTCAAAGGTTGTTCCCAGAACTGACTTCTTCGGCATTTAGCACGAAAGTGGTTTCGTGCTCGATTCCAAAGAAGTCAGTTCTCGGAACAACCTCTGAAGAAGCCGGTAGGATGACCGGCGAAACGTCGGTAACACTTTTTCAACTGACATAGGTGAAATCTAAAAAGAATTATATTTATAAGCTCTGTAACCTTTAGAAGTTTCCTAATATAAAAATAGTTAGATTGATTATTATTTCTGCTTAGTACTGAATTATCAATATAGATTTCACATGAAATAATAAATCAAATATTATTTCTGTTGTTTATTTCAAAACTTTCTTTTCTAAATCCGTTTTATGAATGTATTGTATAGACGTATTTATGTAGATACATAAACATTGTGTAAAACTGATTCTTTAAGTGTTATCCGAAACAATTAATAATGTTTTACATGTGTTAATTTCAGGAAAACAATTTAAGCTCTATATAGCTAGATATAATTGTCAGGAATCGCAGAATACGAGACCCGGTAATTGAAAGCAGAGAAATGTATTCTATTCTCGGTCTATTCTATAAGGATCTTCGCTTTTCATTTCATTTCCTTCGCGCATACAACATACATAGCGGCAATAATTTTAAATAAAGCTTAATAAAGTGTGAAGATTCTAATATTTCAAATAAATTCCAGCGATGTTGGGTATGAAATGAAATAGAATAGTAATATTATATATATATATATATATATATATATATATATATATATATATATATATATATATATATAACTAAATATGGGCTTTTGCCTATTTTAAGTTGTTTTACGTTAAACCACATAAGGTCTGAGGTTGATTCCTCGCAAATCTCGCTGCCTGCCTTTAGTGTTGGCTGTGCCAACCACTCTGTCGGCTTGTGGCTGCTGTGTCAGCCTCCGATTGAGTACTAGGTGTGCGTATTTGGTACAATTCGTTGTATCTTACCGATATATATATATATATATATATATATATATATATATATATATATATATATATATATATATATATATATATATATATATACAGTCCCTGGCCAAATTATTAGACGCACTGTATTTTTTTTAGTAATTTTATGTTTCTTAAGAGTTTTTATGCAATAATGGTATATTTAAACTACAATATTATTGATTTTTATTTAAAAGAATTGTTGTAGACTACATATTTGTATTTATTTTTAACATATGGCAACACTGTGTTGACAAAGTGATACATGAACGTAAATAAGTACAAACCTGTATCAGTCGCGATCGGAATCGAGTCAGGTACGGACGTGTTTCTGTGGCTTTATGGACTGTGATTGTTTGTTTAACAGTTTTATACTACTCAGTTATTAGTTTTATTTTGTATGCAGTGTTTTAAAAAAGTAATTGGACTATTTTCATTATGGGTAGAAAAGGCAATCTTTCACCACGTAAAAAAGCTGAAGTGAAGGCCCTTGTGATTGCGAAAACATTTACAAACCGAGAAATATCACGAAGATTGGAGGTTTCTGAAGCTGGTGTACGACGCATAAAAAAGAAAATTGAGTCAGGGAAGGAATTAAGCCCGAAAAGAAAGAAAAGATGCGGTAGAAAACCAATTTTCACTCCACGGTCAGAGAGATGTTTGAAGAAAATTTGTGTAGAAACAGATTTGCTACCACAAAGGTAATAAAATCACAACTCCAGGATGCTAGCGTAAATGCTTCTGAGCGCACTGTTCGAAGAAAATTGAAAGAATTAGATTTTAAGGCCTGTCGCCCCGCCAGGAAGCCCAAGTTAACAGCTGCAATGAAAGCAAAGTGCCTGAAGTGGGCCAAACAATGGCAAGACAAAGATGTGGACTTCTGGAGATCGGTAAGATACAGCAATTTAATCAATAATTGATACATTATTATCATTTTCAGTTAAATAAAGTAAATAAACATGGAAGTTTATATATTTTTCCTATTTTTGACAGGTCTGCTTCAGTGACGAAAGCACATTCGAAATTTTGCAGAATAAAGCTCAGTATGTGCGTCGTCGTCATGGAGAAAAGTTTCATCCTGATTGTGTCGTCCCGACGGTTAAACATCCCACCAAAGTGATGATTTGGTCAGTCATCAGCGGCAAGGGCACTGGACGTCTGTATGTCGTCAAAGGAATAATGAGGCAAGATCAGTACAAAGAAGTATTACAAAATCGGTTGATTCCGCAGCTCAGAGAATGGTTTCCAAATGGGGAACCATTCACTTTCATGCAAGATGGAGCTCCCTGCCACACTGCTCGGTCTGTTAAAGCTTTTTTGGCAGAAAAAAATATCCCTCTGTTGGATTGGCCGGGTAATAGCCCTGATGAAAAGAGAAGTGGCTAAAGATGTGATTACCAACAAAACCCAGCTCCTAGAAAAATTATTCATGTGTGGAATCATCATCCTCAAATGCAGGAGACAGTACAATCTTGCACTGATAGCATGCCGCGCAGAATTAAAGCTTTGATAGCGGCTAAAGGTGGCTCAACTAAATATTGACTTTTACTAACATTAATTTCACTTTTCTTTAAAACTTAATAAACTTATGCTTTTCTAAATTAATGCTGTTTTATTTATGTCAAATAAATAGGTAATTGATTGGATAATATAAAAATAAAAAACAAATCAATTTAAAATAATAAAACGGTACAATATCACTCGGTAATTAATATTTTACATGAAATCTTGCAGTGCGTCTAATAATTTGGCCAGGGACTGTATATATATATATATATATATATATATATATATATATATATATATATATATATATATATATATAAATAAAATGAGAGAAGAACAACAGGGGTTCCGGAAAGATAGATCTACCACAGACGCAATTTTCATTATGAAGCAAATTAAAGAAAAAGCAATAGACTTAACTAAAAGCCTTCGACTCAATGGCGTAATACAGACGTTGATGCATAAAAAGACACAGGCAAACGTTGTGAAACTCATAAAGAACTTGAACAATAACACGAAAATTAAAACAAGCAAGAATACTACAGGACATATAACAACGCCAAGGAGACAGTCTCAGTACGTTTTTGTCTTTGGACAAAATAATAGAAAACGTCACTAGGAATGGGATACAGAATGAGTAACAACAGAATTAGTCTGGTTTGTTACGCACACGATGTAGTGCTGATAGCTGAAAGTAAAGACGACCTACAAAGACAACTTTTTAAATTTTATCAAGCCTGCTGACAGCTCAAAATAAGCATATCAACTGAAAAGCTTCACTATCGCCAAGGCCCCATAAGGTGCAAACTCGTAGTGAGGGTAAATCTAATCCAATCCACAACCTTGGTGTGGACCTATCAAGCTATCATGGCCCAGTTAGAGACTTTAGACGACTAATTAATAAAGAGGCAGTTAACTCAGACTGCTTAAGAGATGTTTCATCGTGCAATTAATACATGCGAACAGACAACACGGTTAAAATATACAAGACTGGCATCAGATGCATACTTACCTACGGTATAGAATTACGAGAGGACACCAATAAAACAAAAAGTATGCTACGTACCGTCGAAATGAAAACCGTAGGAGCAATAGTTGATAAAACAAGGAGGGATATGATACGAAATACTGACATCAGGGAACAATGTGGCGTACAAGGCGTAGTAAGATGGGGAAGACGAAGAAAACAGTGGCAAAACCACGTAAAATGAATGGAGGAGCACAGACAATCAAAGATCGTTTTAGAAGGAAAACCACCAGGCAAAAGTTCATGTTAAAATGTGAAACTTATAGCCCGTTTTCAATCCAAAAGATAATACTTTAAAATGACTACACGGTGTGGAAAAAAATCAGTTTGATTTGGTTCAGTAGTAGATGAAGAGTAGGAACTCAAAATTATGTTTTACACTTTGTACTCCAACTTACGTCCTTCCTTTAAATTATAAAAACAGCCAAGGCCTCTAATAATTCTTTATCTGAAATTACTGTGTAATTTTTTTAGCATTTAAATAAGAGAAAAATCTCAGTTTTCTCAAGATTATCGAGAATTACGTTATTAAAATTCTAGTTTGAAACCTTTCGTAACTAATTTCAAAGAAAATGCTAATTCGTACTCGTACTTTTCGTTTTCTTCAAGAGAAAAAAAGTTCTTTTTATTAAGTTCAAAGAAAAACAAAAGAATAATGCTTGACGACTACTGAATGACAAATCGCATCATAAGTGGATTCAAAGAATTTTTGCCGAAAATTTCGTTTAAACAAAGAAAATTAGAAATATATATATATATATATATATATATATATATATATATATATATATATATATATATATATATATATATATATATATAAAATAGAGTTATAATAAATTATTTTGATTGTATTTTATTGATATATAATAAAAGACTGTTTTCAGTCAATTTCCACTGGTTTATTTAAATTGCGATGACGCGTTTCGCTGTCGATGCAGCTTTTTGTCATTGTCATTGTCTTTATTGAATTTAAGTTAGGCTATGCCTCTTACTTACATTTATGATAGCTTATATTCCTATACTACTTAACCTAGGTTCTATACAGTAATCCTAATTAACTTAACCTAGGACATTGGGTTTTAATTACATTGGTTGACTAATCTAACTTAACTAGAGCTTAATTCTAAACTAATCTAGAACTTAATTCTAAACTTAATCTAGGTTACAATCTTCATGGGGGTGGGGGAGGGCCATCGTCTTCGTCGGATATGGGGTCAGAAGGTCTTGGATAGTGATGGCGGGCGTTGGCGGGCACGTGGAATGCGCTCCTTATGGTGGCGTTTGGGTGTTGTAGCGCCTTTGCGAAGAACTTGATGTTGGTGGACCTCATGTGTGCCTTGATTGTTGGCATACTGAGGTCTCTATGCAATTGCCGGTTTCGGACGAACCATGGGGCTCCCGTGATCATCCTCAGGTCGATGCAGCTTCTTCAGATCTACATTTTACACTATCAAGTTAGGTTTAATGTTCACAATTTTATATAATTTTTTAATTATAATATTACACCTAATTTAAATTACATTGATAGTACTGGAAAACCCACACCCATTTGGAATTAGGAGAATAAATTCAATAATGGTGAATTGCTTAAATCTACCTGTTCGTTGAGTAAAGTACCTGTAGTCCGTAATCGATTTATTTGCATTGTCTCTAAAAGGTTTAGTTTTAAACCTTTTTGTTGGGTGTGTAAAATTTTGAAATTCTTGTTAAATCTGTGATTTTCTGTTAAAAGATGATTAGCATATGTTGAATTAGATTTTCTATGGATGAAACTTTTTTGGTGTTCTGTAATTCTTTGTATAAATGTACGTCCAGTTTGTCCAATGTATGTTTTAGGACATGACACACATGTTAATTGATAAACCCCTGATTTATTGTCTTTATTGATTTGTGGTTTGTAGTTTTTAAGATATTTCCCTATAGTATTGTTAGTCTTGTAAGCTATGTTGATATTTTTTGATTTAAAAATTTCCCCAGTTTTTTCCGTTGGTTTGCCTGAATAGGTTAAGCATTTAAATGTAGTATTTCTATCCTTAAAACGTGGGTATATTTCTGAGATTGCCTTGTTTCTAAGTTTTTTCCTAACGATATTATTGATTAAAGTAACCGAATAACCGTTGTTAACGGCTACTTGTTTTATCTAGTTTAATTCTTTAGTAAAATTTTCCTCTGATAAGGGGATATTAGTTAGTCTATGTATAAAACTATGACAAGCTGCGAGTTTATGATGGTTAGGGTGGTGAGAACTATTGTGAATTGTGGTATCTGTACGACAAGGTTTGTGATATATTGCAAATTCATGTTTTTTCATGGTTTTACTGATTGTTAAGTCTAGGAAGTTGATTTTCCCTTCGACTTCTTCTTCCATTGTAAAACTGATATTTCTATGTAAAGAATTAATATACTGTAAAAAGTGAGTTAATTGTCTGTCCGTACCTGTAAAGCATACAATTATATCGTCTACGTATCGATACCAGTATAGACAATTATTATTGTTATTATGGTTGTTAAATATCATTGTTTCAATACTGTCCATGAAAATTTCGGCAAGTAATGGACTCCCCATAATTAATTCTACATTACTATTGTAGAATGTATTGTTAAATGAAAAATAATTTTGTCTTAGGCGAGTTCTTAATAAATTAATTATGTCCATTTTTATAACTTCATTTCCTTTGTTTTTTTGTTAATAGGTCCTCTATTAAAATTATTGTTTCGTCTGGCGGAACACTTGGAAATAAGTTTTTAACATTTCCAGTACTATCAATGTAATTTAAATTAGGTGTAATATTATAATTAAGAAATTATATAAAATTGTGAACATTAAACCTAACTTGAGAGTGTAAAATGTAGATCTGAAGAAGCTGCATCGACCGCGAAACGCGTCATCGCAATTTACATAAACCAGTGGAAACTGACTAAAAACAGTCTTTTATTATATATTTATAATGAATTTCCATCAAGTAGAAGCTACAACCATCCAGTATTTTATTGAGTTTAATCTCTAATATCTTTGAATAATGTATGTGTGACTTAAGATCTATCAAAGACTTTATTAATTATATAATATGTTTATCAAGAGAGTCAGTTTTTATGGGTGGACTAAGAAGCATTTTATTTTTATTTAGTCTTCATATTGTTGTACATGGAGCCTTTAATTTACTGACCTGAAGCAAACCCAGACAGATTTTGTCAAAGTAGTGTATTTTTGCTAGAAAAATATGATGCAGTCATACAAAATATGGGTTCCCATTTAAAAAATCAAAGTTGACCTTGAAATATCCTTCAAAATGATCTTCCGAGGTCATCGTTTTCCCCTTCAAAACCCTTCAACTTTTGTCTGAAACTTTTTTTACTAAAAGTTGACATAAAAAAATTAAGAAGCCTGGTACATTAAAATGGGACACCATGTATGATAACAAATAAACAATGTTGCTACTAGAAAAAATAAGATATCTGAAAAATTCAAAATGCATTTTAAAGGGGAAGAGTAGTACTTTCATACGCTGCAACGAGTTTTGTGGAGAAAATTAATTCGCGGTGTAATGTAATCCCGAATATAGCGAAAAACCGTGTTATTTGCATTTTTAGGTTAGGATATCTCGAAAACCTGATGTAATGGAGCAATTCTGGGGTCGGATTCGGATTGAGCATACCAAAAACCTTTGAGAAAATATACTCTGGTCTCAGGGTCTTAAGTTTCGTCCAATTTTGTCGGCCTGTGTTATTTTATACCTCACAAAAATAAAAGAGAGACAGCTATATAGTTATATTGTTTTACGGGTATTTGAACGTGAGGATAATGCTCTTTAGGAGCGCTGCGTGTGTGGAAATAGTGAATTCCATTGAACTGTAAGAGCGATGTAGGTACGATCATTTTGAAATAATGTAGTTCCCTAGTACGTAAAGAAAATCAAGCACGAGGAATCGCACACCACGTTATTTTTCATTACACAAATTAGTAATTATTTAACTGGCGCCATACTAGAGAGATTTAGTAAAAATGTGCCATACTTCTATAAAATTTAAGTATTGATTTGCAGTTTCAAAAATGATTTGGCTTTGTACCAACTCTTTGTGTTTTTCCGTTTGCAATAAATAATATTACAATTTACTGGTAGGAGAGAGTGGGGCATGATGGTGTTCGAACGGTGACCATAAAAAACTTTTTTTATTAAACAAACTCAACTAAAAAAACAATAATTCTAAATTATCTGTGCTCCTTAGTTTTTCCCACAGAAGGAGTAAAACGGAGTATCAAGTCATCACCTAGTCGTACATCGGATGTTATTCACACACACATTCTTGCTTTACGCAACTTTCCGTACCAAAAACACTATTGACAATGAGAGGGGCTCATTGCAAACAATAAGTATATTTTAAATTCCTTTTTTTTTTATGGGTGTCGCACACGTGCTACAGGGAAGTCTCTAAAGCGCTACAGGAGCGACACGTGTGCGGAGAAAGCGATTCACGTTTTTCTTGAATCGCTGTAGATTGTACTCGGTGAGAAACACAGTCCTGGGCAAACTATTCCAAAGGTATGATGTTCTCCATATAAAAGACTGCTTGAGAAGCGTTGTACGAGGAGTAACAAGCTGAACCTCATACGGATGTGAAGTATTAGCGCGACGTGTACTTCTAACATGCACCGCTCTGGGAGGAATTAAGCGGGTCACATCCTTCGAACACTTTCCATGAAAGTACTTGTAGAATAGGCTCAAGTCGCCAACCGTTCTTCAATGTTCCAGCGAATCAAGGCCGCCGGTCAGTTCCGGGTCTCCAATCAGACGAACAGCTCTTCTCGGAATAGAATCCAATAAATGCAGTGTATGTTTGGGAGCAGAGCTCCAAACATGGGAGCAGTATTCCATAGTTGGTCTAATTTGAGCTTTGTAAAGAATTAACAGTTGTGGAGTGTAAAGCTTTCTGGTTCGAAATAATATTCCCAACTTTTGAGAAGCTCTCCTTGCAATGCCTGCAACATGTTCATGCCAGGACATATTTGCTCCCAAATTAACGCCCAACAAATTGAGTGACGATGTTAGAGGAATGGAGTGTCCCCACATAACTATGTCGGGTTCAGCAACGTTAACTTTTTTAGAAAAAAACTGCCGCCTGGGTTTTTGTAGCGTTAAATTCCACTTGGTTACTGTCACCCCCAACATAGAATTTCTTCCAGGTCTTTGTTAAGTTGAATGACTTCCTGCTGTCTGCGGATATTCGTCTGAGTGGCCGGTGTCCGAGTGTTCAAAGTGAATGAAGAGATAAGTGTATTGTCATCTGCAAAGCTGTAGATTGGATTCTCGGTCTTTTCCACCAGATCGTTAATGTAAATGAGAAAGAGAGTAGGAGGCAGAATGGAGCCTTGGGGTACACCGGCGTTAATAATGAAGGTGTTAGAAAGAAATCCGTGGACTGCCACTCGTAAAGATCGCTCTCTGAGGAAACATGAGAGCCACAAACAAAACTTCTCAGACATACCATAAGAATGTAGCTTAGCCAACAGCCCATCGTGCCAAACACGGTCGAATGCCTTGGATATGTCAAGAGCAACCGCTTGAGATTCTCCATAGTGTTCAATTGCGTTGTTCCAAACATGTGTTACATAAGTCAGAAGATCTCCTGTTGATCTATTTTTACGAAGGCCATATTGGTGATCGCTAATAATGTTGAATCCTTCAAGATATTTTAGAAGATGCTGATTGATAGCATTTTCCATGACTTTCAATATTATTGAAAGCAATGCGATTGGTCGGTAGTTATTTGGCAAGGTCTTTTTGCCTTTTTTAGGTATCGACTGAACTGTGGCACATTTCCAGCAGGAAGGAAATATTCCCTTTCTGTAGGATAGGTTGAAAAGTCTACAGAAAACTGGTGTTAGTTCCCTCGCACAGTTTTTGAGAACTATGGCAGGTATTCCGTCAGCGCCAGAAGCCTTTTTGGTGTCTAGCTTCATCAAAATACGCTTTATGATACGCTGTCTGAAGACAACATCGGGCATCCTTGACTGCACTATGGGAATAGTAGGTGGTGTTTTTCCTTCGGAATCGACAAAAGAATGTGAAGCAAAGAGTTCAGCTAACAAGTTCGCTTTCTCAACAGGTGTCATTGCAATAGAATTATCTGGCCGTGTGAGTGGTGGTATGGTGGATTTGGTGAAATTCTGACTAATTGCCTTAGCGACCGACCAAAAGCACCTGGAATTTTCGGGACAAGCGAGAAGTTTGTTTCTGATCCGTTGATTGTGTACCTCCTTGGTTTCGTCGATAATTTCTTTGCATCTGTTCCTGGCACGAACAAATGTGTTACGATTTATGGTGTTAGGATTTTCACGCCATTGTCGGTATGCGAGATGTTTAGAAGCAACAGCTTCTTTGCATTTTCAGTCAAACCAAGACTTGCCGTTGGAAAGGCATTTTTTCGAAAAAGGGATGTAAGCCTCCATACTGGCCAAAATAACATCGGAAACTCCCTGGCGCAGTCAGATGGGTCGTCAGATCGAAAACAAACATCCAACCAGGGGAAAGTTCGAAAATATTCCATGAGATCTTCCCATTTAGCAGACTTGTAGTGCCAAATCTGGCGCGGTTTAGGCGCCTCTCTGTCACTCACTGTTATTGAGTTTGTTTTAAAAATAAGTATTACGCCTTGTGCCGTTCTTCCCTAAACTCTTTTCGTCTACAACCCAATTAGCCCATCATAAAAACAACTTTTTAAAAGTTATTAAATTTGAATCCGTTCCAGCGTTTATCATAATTTTAATTAAAAATTACAATCTGTGTTTCCAGTAAATTAAACTTAATTTAGCGCTGTTACAAACCTTACCTTGCCCTATGTAGGTAAAAATAGTTGTTTATTAAAGTACAGAAACGAAACAGTTTGATAAATTATAGGTTGTATACAGAGAAAAAGGTACAAATAAAATTATTTTTAAGGTACGGCCATTTTGAATTAAAAAGATAAAAAAAAATATTTTTGTACACTTAAATATTTGTTTAATAAAGTACTTCAAATAAATTTTCGAATGCTTTTATTATACTCTTGAAAAAATTACCGAAATTAGCCTATCTTCCTGGGATCTGGAGTGGCCTTACCCTTAAATTTTGAAAATGGTACAAAACGTTTTTACTGAGCTGTCTATTGGAAACATAAGCTTATAATAATACAAGGCATTAACATAAGACCGAGAAGTGATTACTGATCTGCTTCGTTCTGGTCGATCTTCAACGTCTACGACTGAGAGAAAAATAAAGAACAAGGTGCTTGATAATTGTCGTCTAAGTATAATAGAGGCATATTTTCATTGTGACAAAGTCCTAACAACGGCTCCGTGCAATTTACAAATTAATTTAAATTCGGAATTGAATCGATATCAAACATAACATCCTTATCGGTTTTGAATAAACATTTTTATTGCGATCTAAATAACAGCATCCTTCTCTAATTCTTCTCTTCAGTAATATTCTATCAGGCTTGTATCCAAAAGTCCATTTGACAGATAAAATGAATATCGTCATAAATATAAAATGAGAATTTAAAACTCTCCATAAATATCAAATACGTAATAAAATTAAAGTTTTAATATGGGGCCATATAATAAATTTAAAGGTAGTAATTTTAACGACATCATTTCAAGTTATGGTTGTAAATTCTTCTTGTTTTCCCAAGATATATTAAAAATTTAAATATTAAAAAATATTTTTACACTATTACCATAATGTCTGCACCTTAGATTGGGGCAAGACGCACTGAAAAGACAACTTTTATGAATGTAAAAAGAAACTTTTTTATCGCTTGAATAGAGATTTTATGCCTTTTTATATCCTGACGATATCGGCGGGGATGTCTTAATAACCATCAACGTTGTCCAAGTGCCGAAACGTACATTTTTGTATCTCACGGTACCTTTTAGTAGTACTACTACGGACGTTGTTGCATTTCTGCAAACAACTACTACCTATATACGTGGCCAGGCCATATATACTTAAATACAAATATACCGACCTGCCAGGATTGGAGCCTTATATATATTTTGGGCAGTCGCTACTGGCCCATTATCCAATAAGGCCCAATTCGAATATATCATTTTTGGCATGAACGGTAGCACCGTAGGCGTGGTACAGTATCATTATCCAGTTCAGTAGGACTTGCGCTCACTGATTTGCAGAAGTTGATGTTTGCCTGAGGGCCCGAGGAGCCCTTTTTCTAGAGTCAAGAAAAAAAGGCCCCTCGGGCCAACATCCACTTCGGCCAATGATTGAGCGCAAGTCCCACTGAACTGGCTAATGATACTGGACCACGCCTATGGTGCTATCGGTCACGCTAAAAATCACATATTCGAACTGGGCCTTATTGAATAAAGAGAGTTTCTGTGCCAGATCAACCTGTCAAAGAGGCAAGTTGCTACTGTCCACGACATTTTTTATGCCGTAGCTCTTGGTCTATATATATAAATGTCAAGAAAAGCTGCGGTATTTTTTACGGAAATTCTACAAGTATTTTTACCTCCCTTGCTAAACATGTTTGTGATGACAATACCATTTGGGATTATAGCATTTGATTAGGTTCAAGGTCCTTGTCTACGAAAAACATTTTCCCATTTCCGCTGGTTTTTTTTAGCACAGTTAATTATAGTAAAAGATATATGAGATAGCTTCGAATACATCGTGTTGTACGTCTTTTTCAGGGTTCTTGACGTGGAAAAATGTGAAAATTATATCTTTTATTTATTTTCAATTTTAACAAAAATAGTATTTAAAGAGACGTGTTAACAGATATGTCAAAAAAATATGTAACTTAACAATGCGTGTTAGCAATTTGTTATATAAAAGTAATTGTATCACATCATAGCATCACTAAAATTTCAATTCACTTCGCATTTGGGCGAGACACTGTGTGAAGTTTTCATGCAAAAATACGGACTAAAATTCATGTAGAATTTCTGTGGAAGATGCCACTTCCTTCTCTCGGCATGAAAAGAAATGGCATTTCTAAACACTGTTCATTTAAATACATAGATTACCCAATAACGAAACAAGGTTAGTTCTGGTTAGTACCTATTGCATGTAATAATTTCATGAAATTTATTTCTGTCGTATCTCCCCATCTAAATGTAGTATTTTAACTGCGTTCTTGACTGACAAAGTCAACAAGGCATAGTGAAAAATTATTCTCACTTTGACACATAGTATACTATTATATCAAGAATGATATTACAGAAGGGAGTAGCACAGGAACGGAAGTTTTACAGTAAACAGAAATAACATTAAATATATTTTTTTTAATTATTTCCTTTTTATATGTAATGTCTATTCTCTGCATCGTAATAGTTGTTTCAATGTTTAAGGGAACTGCGTAATATAGCATTTAAAAGAGTCATAGGAAACGGTAAACTCTCTCTCTCCCTCCATATAAACATTATATATATATATATATATATATATATATATATATATATATATATATATATATATATATATATATATATATATATATATATACAGCGACAAAGCAGAGAAAAAAAAATTTGCTTAAGGTTAAAAAGTTTTCTGTTTAGAAATATGGCATACGTTACAAAAATAATAACAAATTTTTATTTAAATTGACAGCGCGATTTTTCTTTAAATGAGACCCATCATATATCAGGAATCCGAGAATAGATTAGCTGCTCTTAACATTGCAATCAACTTCAGAACAAATCATGATTTTTGTCTGTACGGGGACCTCAGTGTTATCCCACATCACTCAGAAAGTAAGTCCCGATACATCGACACAAATTCATAAATTAATTATTATAATGATATATTATATAACATATCATATACTGAAATTATTTTAAAAGAATTTGGCTATATTCTAAAATAAATCATCATTCATCGTCGTTATAAATTGATTCAACCAAACTATGTCTGATTAAAATAAATAATATTGAAAACGCTAAAATCAATACCATCTATATAAGATAAATATTATTTATAAACAAGGTGGTCAAAAAATGTTTGCGACAACAGGGAAGTTTTCTATATACGTGGTAAAAACAATTTTTTAGCAAGAAACGTTTGAAGATTTTTAAAAAATATACTTTTGTTATAATTAGAATTAGATTTTCCCTTAAGATAATAAACTGGGGCTAATTAAAAAACATTTTCTGTCTTTACTGGCGATTAAAAACGCTTACTGCCCGCTGAAAACATAAGATTATCTCATCAATTTCTGTCTAAGTTAAATTAACAAAGCAAACAGGGCCGAAGAAAAAAAATTAGACGGAAAATTCAACAATTTATACAACTTCATTAATAAATGGCGTTTAATCAAATCTTATTTATTATTCCTCTAAATTCTTTAATTTTGATTAACGGGAAAACATTTCATTTATTCCTGAATGTTTAGGAATTAATTAGATTTAAATTGACCCAATGAATATAAAATTAACTACCATTTGACAGAAGATAACAAAAACTGAAAAAATATGCTGATAGAGATTTTAACAAAGTGAAGATAAACAATGTATAATTGTTTCATTTCGTATTCTATATTAATCTTACCTTTCCATTGGGGGAACTTTTCTTGAAAACCCTGAAATAAAAGAAAAAAATAATTAATTTTGATTCTTAACTAATTTGTAAAGGGTTTGTAGCGATACGTAGAGACCTATTTACAACAAAACCTAAAATAATACTAATAATAATAATTGTCCGGCCTGGTTTCTCTTGCTTGGTGAAATAAATACCGTGAACCACTGCAAAGTAAGATGGTACGGCCAGCGAACTTCAGAGGGTCACGAGCAACACCAGGGAACATTCGTTTCGATAGCCCATGCAATATCGGAAACTTGGAAAATGCGTTGTTACGAGGAAAAATGAAATAAAAAACTCCCGACAACTCGTCTCGATCGGATAGAGACGATGGGCAAGGTGGAGGCGCTGCAGGAGGGATCTCCTTAGCTGACGACCCTGGCAATGAACAAAGACGCTTCGAGTGGACTGACTCAGGGATGACTTGTATGACTGCTACCAAAAGTCCGAACCGACGCGTAGAGGATATACGTTTGGAACTGAACTTCCAGACAGTGTATCGATCGGGACATTAAATAACACTGTCTACCGCTTTGCCTCAAAATTAATGCCAAAGCAGCCACATGGCGATGCAGATAATAGGATAATGAAAAATGAAAAGCGTGTAGAACAGGTGTCGAGAAAAATTCAGGAAGCTAGGTAACAAGCTTATCGCATTCATTGTTTGATTGAGTATATAACATTCACAACCAAGGTAAGGAAAATACCACAGAAAGTTCGTTATACCCATCACACACTCTCTGAAAACTCATTGAACACCATCCAACAGCATTGTCTAGAACGAATACGAGTTCTAATGGTAGTAAAGAAACATCTCGCAAAACGAATAACATCCATTGTCGATAACAGGGCTTTTCTCACACAACCATCTTGCTTACTCGAGGAAGACACCCAAAGTTGAAACACCGCCATTCATAGAACAAGTAACCATATTCTGGAAGGACATTTATGAGACAAAGAAACCATTAAACGCAGACACTTCGGTCTCAGACTGCTTCGGAAATTACTCCTTAAAGTTCCAACAGCAGAACGAAGTTAATCATGCGATCACATCGAAAGAGCTTTCAAATGTCGTTAAAGGCACAAAGAGCATTGCCGCCCCAGGACCAGACGCTATCAACAATTTTTGGTGGAAAAAATTTTCAAACACCCACGAACATTTTGCTAGCGGTAACTGTTGTAAGCTTAGCTGGACAATATAGTAGATATAGAGAATCAGTTGAAAAAAATACTAATTCAGGCAAAAATCCCAATACTTAACAGAAGTACAATATTTCAATCACTTCAGAATTTTTTATTCGCGCAGACCTGGAGATATCCCGGGAGAATTGAAGCTAAATTTTGTATATTTTTAATATCATTATGAGTTTGTCTTCTCTTCTATTATAAAGTATCTCTTATTTAAAAATGTCCACTTCTACGGTGTAAGAAAGTCAAATTCAGAACGTATTATAGAACTACGTGTTTGAAAGAGAAGAACTGGTAAATGATTTCCAGATTTTTTGAAAATTGCACCATTCATTTTAATACATACTGTCTAACATATCATCCACACAGCGTTACACTTCTGATATATTAACAATTAAGCCTGTTTGTACATGATTCCCAAGATTAGTTTTTATATATAAAATAGTTTTGCAATCATACAGACACGTGTTTCAATTGAAATTTGGAACAAATCTAATAAAAAAATCAATGTAATTTTTTTATTTCTCTCGTTGCTATGAAACCGCCCTTATGACCTTGTGTATAGCGGAAAAGAAAGTGCCTTATTGGTCAATACCTGTGGGATATAAATTCATATTTATCGGCACGTGGTAAAAGATGAAATTTTTTTCTAGGTTTGTCCATTCATTTTAAAGATTTTAAAGACATTTATTCAGAAAAATAGATAGTTTTCTTGCTAATGACAGGAAACTAGATTCGCCTTTCGGTGCACCTGGAGGCAAAAAATGACTGGAATACCTCGCGATCTATTCCGTGGAGCTGTATTGAGCAGACAGTAAAAAACATATTAACGATTTTTCAGATATTTGTTTTAGTACTTTCTACTTGCCTGGTTCAGTAGAGTATATGTTTTTTTAACGTTTTTGAGTGCCTAAATCAGGCATGTTAAAGATACGGCCCGCGGGCCGCATCCGGCCCCCGGGACGTATCAATAAGGCCCGCGATCGCTCTTTTTTATAACTTTGATATAATTTTTAACAACCATAATTAATACATAATTAAATAAATTGTTATAATTCAGTACATTTTTTTTATTTGAATCTGGCCCGCCTACACATTCTAAATTTAATATATGGCCCTCTGCAAAATTGAGTTTGAACTCTGGCCTAGATCGTAAAAAGCATAATTCCAATTTTCTACTTCTCTCTTACGATAACTCTCGAAGAAAATAGGATATCGATTTAAAATTTAATACTTATTGAAGAAGGAAAGGAGCCTGAAGTTCTTGAGGGATATAGTTACAATAGCAGAGGGTGAATGTGTGTAATTTCAATGGTATTATGAGGATTTTTCCAAGATTCTAATTGCAAAAAAGATTAACTTTAACATACGAGGCTGGTTTGAAAAGTCCATGCAAAGTCCGAGAGATGGCACTACGGCGCGTATCGAGGTCATGTTTAGTTAGTAGCATCTTTTGAATAAACGCACACCAATTTTCAGCCATATTGGTCTATTTCTTTGTGTTTGGCATTCGTGTGAATCAAGGAAGTCGATGATTTTCAAGAAATGGACGAAAAAGAATTTCGTGTGGTGATTAAACATTACTTTATGAAAGGCAAAACGCCTCAGGAGACTAAAGAGAAGCTTGATAAACATTATGGTGACTCTGCACCTTCGATTAGAACAGTTTATAAGTGGTTTCAAAATTTTCGGACTGGCCATATGGGCACAAGTGACGCTGAACGTTCTGGACGGCCTGTGGAGGTTACGACTCCAGAAATCATTGATCAAATCCATGATATGGTGATGGATGACCGAAGAGTTAAGGTGCGTGAGATTGTTAGTGCTGTGGGCATCTCGACTGAACGGGTACATAATATTTTGCATAAACATTTGGACATGAGAAAGCTATCCGCAAGATGGGTGCCGCGATTGCTCACGCTTGACCAAAAACGGAATCGTGTGAAGTGTTGCAAGGATGGTTTGCAGCTGTTCCAGAAGAATCCGGAGGACTTTAAGCATCGTTTGGTCACTGTGGATGAAACATGGATACATTACTATACTCCTGAGACCAAACAACAATCTAAACAATGGGTTACCAAGGGGGAATCTGCACCAAAAAAGGCGAAGACCGTTCCTTCGGCCGGTCACTTCTTTAAAGAAAATAAAAAGAAAACTATAGGTGGAGCAGCCAGTAAAAGGGGGCGGGGCAAACGACAACAAAGGGCCCTCTCGTTGAAAACACCCTTCTTCACTGGAACTCTAAAACTTTAAGCCCTAAAGACTATTCACGAAAAAAGAATTCTTTGTACAGTAAAACAGCAGGTCGCGCAGGAACCAATGCTTGCCTCCCAACCGTTCTTTTACAGGGTCAAACAAATAAATGTTGTAAGGCAACAAATCTGGGCTGTGAGCGGTTGTTCCGAGGTTTTCCAGTGCACTTTTCCAATTTTTGTTGGGGTAATGCAGCTGTGTGGGGCTGAACGTTGTCGTGAAGCAGTTCCACACTCCAAATGGGCATGTCTAAGTCTAACTTAATCGAGGAGATGGCAGCAGTACATCGCTCATGAAGAAAATCAATCGCCTGAATGTTCGAATCCGTGATGCTGGTCCGAGGTCGGTCGAGTGATCTCTACCAGTTCTGACACCCTATTTAACTAATAAAGGAAGGGTAAGGCCATCGGATAATCTCACGAGAGCTGACAGCAGAATTCTGGTTTATATTTGATTTACCCCCGTACTATAAACACTTACGCCGAACATAAAAATTTAAAGAAATACTTTTTAATATTTTAATACACGATTATATTCATTGAACTTAATAATACCACAAAATGGGTTGTAAATAATAACACAAATGAATTTTAAATAACAAAATTTCCAGTTTCATTTATACCCTCCAACTTAATATTTTAATGAAAATCATCTGAAAAACAGGGAAGAAGATGTTTGCGAAACATACAGACGTGTTTACGGAAATCAAGGTAATACTGGAAAATTTAAATTTTAAATGAGGAAAAATTATGAAAATTGCAAAGTTTATGAATACAGAGTAATATGTAAATTTCAACGGTTGCTAGGGTAATTGACGCAGCAAAATTTTTAATTCTTTTTTTTTATGATGGAAAAAAAATCATTTTTATGATTTTTGATCAAATAACTGACACAGCGTCCGTTTTCTCTTATCTTTTTATAAACGAAGGTAAGTTATGATTCCAATTAACTCATTTCAAACAAAAAGAAGAACAAAGTCAAAAAAATGCTCGTAAAACTTTACCAAATATCCTTCTAACCTTTTCCCTCTAAAACAATATGGTTCAGGAATTATAGGTTCATTGAAATCGAGATTCCATATCGTTCGAACTTACGGTAGCGACAGATCTACGAAATTAGATCCGTAAATACCAACATCTTTTTCCACAATTATAACACTCCCCTCAGCAACGAAAATTCAAAAACTATTATTTAAACATAATTTTTGTACGTCTAAATTTTTGAATCATGTGAAATACGAAGGACAGAATCTTTAGAAATCGGATATTAAGCGGCTATTTCTACAAGTTCTAAAAAAAATTTACCTATCATTCAGATTAGACCCATTTAAATGCATTTTGACACTAGAATTGCACCTTGCACTTGCACACTTTTTCATGTTGTGAACTCCTATATGGTATACCTTAACACTTGATATACGTTTTAAATTTTATGAAAAAAATTCACTCGAATTATGTACCATCTAAATATACCTTAAGGCCTAGAGATAAGGTAGCGTTTTTACAAAAAATTGTTGTACTTTAGGTGAGATGTGTTGCACAATTATCTGTAGAAATGTGTTTGGAATTTGCTGTAAAAACAGCACCGCGCTCTAGGCTATTAAGGACATCAATCGCCGGGGACACACTGAAGACACAAACTTCATGAAATTTATTGCGCGTACACGAAACTTACTTTATTATTGTTAAAAAATATCAGGGTGCACAGTCTCATTTAGATAAATGAAATATGCGATAATTAAACAATTTTCTTTTTGTTATTAAAAAGCAATTAAGCCATTTGTTTTTTTTTCATGTTAGTTAACGTTTACGAGGTGTAAACTTTACCAAAATCTTTTGTTAATCATATACAGTCTGTCTAGTAAGAGTGTGGCAGTGCTTACCCATACTTGGTAAAAGTTTAACTTCGAATTTTTGTATTCTTTTTTTTATGGGCCCAGCATACATGCTACAGGGAAGTCCCTAAAGCGCTCCAGGAGCGGCATGTGTGTGTAGTTCGCCGATAGATGTCATCTTTTTGTGCTTCAGGTATTATAACCAAAGTATCAGCTGCTGTTTGAACTGTGGTAAAATAAAGAATGCTCAAGATAAGTGCAGCATACGCATCTCGCATCAACGCTATATTCTTATATTCTCATATAAAAGGACTAAAATATATGGAAAAATTAAGGTCGTTCCAGAACGGGGTATGTTATTTAGAGACAAAAACTGTTGATGATTTGCCGGAACGTGATATGGCGCGGACCAATACCGACAAAGACAATTTCAAAACAGTAGCACGGAGCAATCGAGAAATCGATAGAAATAGAGCGCGAAATAGAGGTTAGGCACAAGAAAATAAGAATCGTAACTGGAGTAATGTTATTTTTACAGATGAACCTTCTTTCTGAGCGCATTATGCAGTAAAACGGTACTGGCCTACTGTCACCAACAGACTTATCCAACGAACTGTTAAATACATGTTTGGAACTGCTTCCCAGAGCGAAGATTTGGTTGACTTTTTTTTTTATGGGTCTAGCAAACATGCTGCAGGGAAGAAGTCTCTAACGCGCTACAGGAGCGACACGTGTGCGGAAAAAGCGATTCACGTTGTTCTTGAATCGCTGTAAATTATACTCGGTGGGAAACACAGTCCTGGGCAAATTATTCCAAAGGGATGATGTTCTCCATATAAAAGACTGCTTGAATAGCGTTGTACGAGGAGTAACAAGCTGAACCTCATACGGATGTGAAGTATTAGCGCGGCGTGTACTTTTAACATGCACCGCTCTGGGAGGACTTCATTGCTTTACTGGCAACCTGAAAGCTTTAATTCAGTCTACACAACGCTAGTTTATCAGTAGAGATGAAGACTGGATATTGCATGTCCTGGAAAGAGGAAAATGAGATCAAGACCCTGGACTGGCCTTCACGATTACTTGATACGAACCCCGCGAAAATGTATGGTCACTTATCAAGAGGAAGCTTCCTGGAAGACCGTGCAAGTTGAACTTGCACAATTAGTGTTCCGTACGTTGATTGCTTTTAAAATAAAAATTTTTGTTACGGAGGTATAAAATGATCAGTAACTTCACAAAACACACCCCAAATGAGTTTTCAAGAAAGTTTGTTTCCAATCTTTACTGAAAACTGATGACCTTGAAATTTTTTTTTTATATACCAGATAAATTATTAAAGGTAATGCACTCGTGATAATTTTCGTTCAATCTACACCTCGTGGAGAATATTCCAGAATTTTTTCGAAATTTTTTTTGATAAGTACGTTTCGAGATAAGGCGGGTGGACAGCGATTTTTCGCGATTTTTTAAAAATACTACAAAGAAAAGTGCGCGCAAGTATTACATTATACATGTATATATATTACTCGTATTTTTTATTTGACACCACACTCGATGACCTTGTAAAAGATTTTTTTTGTCACTTCCGATTTCACCCCCCAAAACTAACCTCTTAAGTCCAAATTTAACTTTCAAAACTACATGGCTCTGATGAGGCCATCAGTTCCTATATTATTACCAAATTTCAACTTTCTATGACAAATAGTTTCGGAGAAAATCGGGTGTGGCAGACAGACAGACACCGAAGTCCTCTTATAAGTTTTCCGTACGGAACACTAATAAACGAGAATCGACGAATCTGCAGGTCTTTGCCATATGAATACGATATTTCTGAATATAATCACGCTCTTACTAGACAGACTATATTAAAATTGCTAAAAAAAACATTAAATACGAACCTGGTGTATAAGGTGTTTTTTTTCTTGTTTAGTTAAACAGAAGAAATCAAGTTCAAATTGATATCAAAATGTTTCATTGGCTTCAATAAATGTCAAGTGACAGGTTGCCAATAGTCAATTAAATGTAGTTGGTAGGCGGTAAAGTAAATATGAAAACGTATTTATTTGGATGAAATGAGAATTTTAAATAAAATATTACTTTTTACGGTTCAAAACCTACGGAATATTTGATCTCTCGCACAGAAAATGACAACTTTATTTTATAACAAACAGAATAAATAAAAGAAATATGTTATTTTACATGAGCTTTTTATATGAACCAAGCTCATAAATACTTCCTTTTACGAGCTTTCGTCACCTTATGACTTTCAGTAAAACATAAATATTGTATTTCAAAGATATTTTTAATATATTGCAGTTGATAGTGACAAGAAATAATAATGTTTTCAGTGTTTTTAAATATATCAAGCTTCAGAAATGCTTAACATTGGTACTTCTGAGAAACCTACATATTATTCTGACTGATTATAAAGTGACATTTGAAGTAGGAACTACTTCTGATGTCTTACGCGGGTCATTTATTATCCCCATGGAGATTGAAAAATAGGTATATATGGTCGGGTCACATGCCAGTGAGCGTTGCACTTGGATTAAAAGTTTGGGGGGTTTCATCAGATGACGCTGATGTTTGTTGACTACTAATAACTTTAGCGATATGGTTTTTAACTCGTCGCTCTTGTTGTCGTGTTTGTGTTGTAAGACGCTCAGCTGACGAACTCTAAAAAGAAACGAAACATGACATATCCTAGTTTGGTACTTGATAAAACTGAAATCTCCCGTACTTTTACTGTAGGGCAAAACTTACTGATGGTCATCGGCCGATAAACCACTATACATTTTTCGGCATTTCCTGGTTTTTGGGACACTCTCTATAAGTGCAACTTTATCTTACAAGACTATCAAAGAGGATCTAACATATATCTTTACGCAAATACAGTAAACAAAAGAAATACGATTCGAAACCTTATTTTGTTTCTCTCTGTTTCAGCTGACGCAAATAGTAAAAATTGGTTTATTGTAAAACTTGAAAAAATAAATCGTGCGTTAAACCGCGAGCCTGTACTTGAATAGTTGCTTGGAACATGTTTTTTTTTTTTACGCGGTAAACAACAAGTTTTTAAACAAAAACAAGCCTGCTGAAGTTATTGTGGTCGCTAATTTTAATAAAATATTATTGTACGACATTTTCGGAAGGGACAATATTTTGGCTTCCTTCTGTTATTAGACCTAACTTTGAAACACTAAAATATATTTTAGTTCAAGAAAGATTACCTTGTACGTGGGCTGTCTAAAAAGCTCTCGGCCTAACAATGAAAGAATTTTTTTTGTCGTGAAATATGTTTTATTTTCAATATAATCTCCTGAAACCTGAATACATTTATTCCCACGTTTCTCCAATAATTCAATACCACCATTAAAGTGTAATTTCGGAAGGTCAGTAAAATATCCATCCACGGCTGCAACAGCTTCGTTATTTGATGGAAAACGTTTTCTAGCCAGGAATTTTTCAGGTTTGGGAACAGATAATAGTCAGAGGGAGCCAAATCTGGTGAATACGCTGGATGTTCAAACAATTTGTACTTTAATTCGTTGAATTTTGCTATTGTCAAAACACCTGTGTGAACACGCACATTGTCTTAATGAAAAATGATTCTTTTCTTCTTTAAAGCAGGTCTTTTCTTACGAATTTTTGCATCTAACTGATCCAAAAGGTACAATAATACTCAGAGTTAATTGCTTTACATTGCTAAGGATAATTGATCAACAAAACACCTTCGTAAACCGAAAAAACTGTTCTTCTGCCATAATCTTCCTTACTGATGGAACCGTCTTTGCCTTCTTTGGTGCACTTCCACCTGCTTCAATCCATTGTTTTGACTGGTGTATAGTGGTGGATCCAAATTTCATCAACAGTTATGAAACGACGCTTGAAGTCTATTTTAGTATGCTTAAAACGATCCAAACACGCTTGAGAAATACGCATTCGAATGCGTTTTTGGTCAATTGTCAGCAAACCCAGTTTGCACAAAGTTTTTCCATATATTTTTTTTATGGGTCTAGCACACGTGCTACAGGGAAGTCCCTAAAGCGCTCCAGGAGCGGCATGTGTGCGGAAAAAGCTATTCACGTTGTTCTGGAAACCCTGTAAATTGTACTCGGTGGGAAACACAGCCCTGGGCAAATTATTCCAAAGAGATGATGTTCTCCATATAAAAGACTGCTTGAAAAGCGTTGTACGCGGAGTAACAAGCTAAACCTCATAAGGATGTGAAGTATTAGCGTGACGTGTATTTCTAACATGCACCGCTCTGGGAGGAATTAAGCGGGCTACATCCTTCGAACACTTTTCATGAAAATACTTATAGAACAGACTCAAGTCGCCAACCGTTCTTCGATGTTCCAGCGAATCAAGGCCGCCGGTCAGTTCTGGGTCTCCAATCAGACGCACAGCTCTTCTCTGAACAGAATCCAACAAATGCAGTGTGTGTTTGGGAGCGGAGCCTCAAACATTTGAGCAGTATTCCATAGTTAGTCGAATTTGAGCTTTGTAAAGAATTAACAGTTGTTGTGGAGTGTAAAGCTTTCTGGTTCGAAATAATATTCCCAACTTTTGAGAAGCTTCCCTTGCTATGCCTGCAACATGTTCATGCCAGGACATATTTGCTCCGAAATTAACGCCTAACAAATTGAGTGACGATGCTAGGGGAATGGAGTACCCCGACATGACTATGTCGGGTTCAACAACGTTAACTTTTTTCCTGCTGTCTGCGGATATTCGTCTGAGAAGCCGATATCCGAGCGCTCAAAGTGAATGAAGAAATAAGCGTACTGTTATCTGCAAAGCTGTAGATTGGATTCCCGGTCTTTTCCAGCAGATCGTTAATGTAAATGAGAAAGAGAGTAGGAGACAGTATGGAGCACTGGGGCACACCGGCGTTGATAGTGAAGATGTTAGAAAGAAATCCGTCGACCGCCACTCGTAAAGAACGCTCTCTGAGGAAACATGAGAGCCACAAACAGAACTTTTCAGACATATCATAAGAGCGTAGCTTAGCCAACAACAGTCCATCGTGCCAAACACGGTCGAATGCCTCGGATATGTCAAAAACAACCGCTCGACATTCCAAAGTGTTCAATTGCGTTGTTCCAAACATGTGTTACATAAGTCAGAAGATCTCCTGTTGATCTATATTTACAAAAGCCATATTGGTGATCGCTAATAATGTGTCGCTAATAATATGTAATTCGTCATGCAAAATATTTCCAATTCATTCTTTTGAGATATGGTACCTATG
>CM032450.1:28182809-28195309 GCA_019049505.1 Pachyrhynchus sulphureomaculatus | reverse complement strand
GCAGAACTCCCTGAATGGTTTTAAGTTAGTTTCCAAGGAAACCTGTGAACACTACCTGTCATAATTTTTTTCCCAAACACCACAGAAGTTCTACACTGACGGGATTATGGCCGAAGGTTATCGAACAAAATGGCACATATTTCGTTTTTTCCCTAGACGACGAAAAATATAGTCCCCCATTTTCATCTGCCTGTTGGCACAAATTTGGAAGTAGATATAAAACCTACAGTTTTTAAGTGATATCACTGAAGGGGAAGGGGGGTAAAAAAGGTTGGGGTAGATAAATTTTGTTTATTTTTAATATTATTACGAAATTTTTTTTTGTTTTTTATTTACGATAAAGAATAAATTTTAAACACAACTACTTATAAACATATATGTCAAAGATTACGAGTGTGAGACGAGGGTGTTGGAGGGGTTTTCTCGTATATATCGTGTTATACGTCCTTTTCGGGGTTCTTAGAGTTGAGGAATCTAAAGATCGTGTTATTTTTTCATTATTTCAATCATTTATAGTAAACATATCAGGAGTTAGTCAGGTGATGGAGGAGATTTTTTCCTGTTTTATTGGCCTCACGAACTTAGCGTAATATCGACGAGATTGTACATATAATTTAAAATTTGGGACGTCAAGACACCCGGTCACTAGGGTCGGATTCGAACCAGCGATTCTTGGGTCACTTGGCAGGCTCAGCCCATCGAGCTACCGGGATCGGCGGGAAGGGGATTACAGGAGTTTGTATATATTGTGTTGTCTGTTTTTTTAGAGTCCTTGAAATCACGGAATATGACAATTGTGTTATTTTTTTTCATTATTTTTAATTTTAGCAGAAATAATATGTGTAGAGCAATATCAGAAATCAGCTGTAAATATCTCTGAAACTCTTCCCAGTGTATTTGTTAGGAAAACCACTTTATCGTTCTTTACGTATCCTACTCATTCTCCCACGTAATATCTGACATAATATTTTTATCTCCAACACCTTGTAATTTACCTACTTATACCGAAATTAAGTACAGAATGGTATCCGTTAATACATAAATAAATGATATGGAAGACCATAAAATGCACATCATTACTACTCTGCACTATCCTCAAATGTTGCAGCTTTGTTTTTGTTTATACACCTGACATTCGTATTTGCATCACTCATCAATGATCAGAAGCGACCGAGAAAACTTGTGAAGTTATTACATTTTGATAGCACTAAACTTACTATCTAGGCCACTTGTAGTTGCTCTTACGAGTCTAACCAGTCTGTTACTCATTTAAGCGCTTTAATGAACCCTAACTAGTATACCTTGTTCGACATACTAAGGGTATTGGTAATAGTTTTTAATTTACAGCACTGTAATCCAAAAGGGTGGATTCACAATTTTCCAGAAACATAAAAAGGACTTCCCTGTTAATAAAATGCTACAAAAATAAAGTTTTTTGAAGATTTGGACGGCATTTTGGAAACAGCCTCCCTGAAGGTCCAGGGCGAACATTTGTTTACCTTATATGTAAAAATTATTCCGGTTACTACCAAAAATATGTGAACTGAATTTCATAGAATTAAGCAAAAGTGTAGTAAGCATTTTTTTCTCAAAATAAATTTGTATTATAAAATTTCAGAATATCAAAGATCTAAGGTACTTTTTGTTGATTTGTAAAAGAAAATGATTTTATTTTACAGACATTCATAGACATTTTTTGATGACAAGGATTGATGTTTAAAAGTAGACACATCCTATATGAAATAATGTTAAAAATCGAAGATGTCTTTGACAGTTCCTAATTTAAACTTGACACATTTTTATTGACCCAGAACTCCAGAAAAGAACATATTGCTGCGTACTTCCTTTTTATATTATCATCCTTAGACCTTTATATCAGTATATTATGTTTATACTTACGTAAACATAGCTGATATTGCTTTCAATTCTTACTAAAGGAATTTTGATTAAATAAGAGTTACTGACGTCAACAAAAATCAATTTTTAAATTAAAATATTTTACTGTAATTTAATTTATTCAATGATTTTATTTGTAGTTCAGTCTTTGAGCTCTTTTACGTTAGTGGAGAAGTCAAATATGTTATATTGTCCTATTACTGCACGCTCTGGAGTGAAGTCTCGCAATGTTCTTGACTGTAACTTAATGAGTGATAAATTCAGACAATTTTCATCTATTATGAGCAATAATTTTATCGATTTGCAAGATGCAGCGGAAATAGTATTGCCTATGACGATAACGGATGAATATTATATAAAAATGCTATTCATAATTTCCAAATCGTTGAATTTTCCGATAAAAGCAAAATTTAAAAAGGAAATAAAATGTGGAAACTGCTGTAACGAGCATTTACAAGAATATTTCGTATCGTCAAATGAGTGAGAGTTTCTCATTAAAAAGGATATACAGGAGCAAGTTTATTATTTAGAATAGTTATTCTGCATTTTTAAAATAAATATTATGAACTTACATCATTAAAAACGCACTCTTTCATAATTTGATTTTTTTTTGTAAAAGATAAAAATCTTTGTATTACATTTTTTTTTAATTTCCTAAAATAAAATTTGGGAGAAACACAAAGGCAAGTACGATCATTTTTCTACATTTAAGTGAAATTAGATTTAAAAAAATACTGACCAAGACACCTTAATTTAATTACATACTTAAAAATCAATTAATACAGCTATTGTCTTAAATTGTCTATACTAATTTTCCTTTATTTAATAAAACATATATTATCTATGATTTGTTTTTGGTCTACTGACGTCATTTCAAAAATTGGTCTTTAATTGAAAAATTATCGTACACGCATAGGAGCAGATCGAGAAAACTGGTCTTAGATTTTAATGAAATTTGGTATACAGGCAGTTTACCGAACAATAAGGAACACATATACATTTGAACTTAGGCACTAGAGTTGAACGAGTATTTTAACAGCAAGCCAAGTAGGTTCGGCACAGAAACGAATTATTACATTATGAGATATGGTACTTTACTAAAAGAAGAACGAAATGTCCCAGTTAAAATAAAAAAAACGGCGTTTAACTCACCTCGTAGCTTGTCGCTTACTACTGACGTCATCCATATCTGGGCTCGAACTACTCGGAGCCAGTGTAGCGGTTCCTGTATCTGATGGGGAAGCTGTCGAAGGCACTTGGTGCCCCTCCAGTCTGACGAACTATAAAAAAATTCAATTAGCTAAATGCTGTCGTATTAAAAAAATGCCTTAACTAATTTCCCTCATAAAAATCTAGGTTTTCAATAAAAATTAAAAATTGGTAAAATGATATATACAACATGGAGTTCTAAAATAAATACTAAATTTAATTATCTCACACTAAAGAATAACTTAACTCAATCCACTTTATAAGTGAAATATTAATACTTAATAAAACTACAATCCTTCTTTTAAAATCACATCGAACAAAATATGCTCTCTACCAACGAAAAACATGCGTATGTGAATGAGATTGAAATATGGACTATTCATTTTTGTGATGTGTGGCTACATTAATATTTCTACGATATTTTATATTATTTATTATGAAATTGGCAGTTACAAAAATATGTTTTTTGTGGTCTAAAAACCTCAAGATATACAAAAAAGATGGACGGAAAAATGGATGATTTTTTCACGTATACTTCCCATTAGCAGGGAATGTACATCTCCGCTAACTTAACTCTATATATTTCTAAATCTTGTTCTAAATTAAACATCTTTTTAGGTTACTCGGTAATAATAATTGCAAATAATGGAAAATCAAGAACACTGAAATAAAAGTATATTACGATATACATGCAATCACAGTTTTAGCCCCCTGCCTCTCCCTCAGTATAAATATAAAAATTATTTTATATTAAATATCCAAAATATCCCAATCAAAACCAGGAAATATATTCATAATACTATTGAAATGACACATGTTCAAATATTAAAAATGATTATGCTTAAAATTCTCCCATCCAAAGGACCCGGAAGAATTATCATAATTCTATTGGAGCTGTGTGTGTTGAAAAATAACTTAATTTCCATATTCCTATAGCCCAAGAACCCTGAAAGGGCATATAGCACGATATACATGAAGCAACCCTCCAAGATCCTACCACACCCCATTACCCCTTTATACACTTTATTATAAATAATATAGTTAAAATTTTTCAATTACATTAACCGAAAAAACCTGGAAAAATTCTCAAAATACTATCGAAACTATACGAATTTTGACGATCCACACGGGTTAAAATTGAAAATAATGAAATATAACCTAATTTTGGAATTCCTCGACTCCAAAAACCTTGAAAAAAGACATATAGCGCTACATATGTGAAACAACCCCTCTAATCTGCTCCCCATCCCTTTCACTGACATATTTTATTTTAAGTATTTATGCTAAATATTTGTTTATTATCTCTATAATAAACCAGGAAAAATATTACTATTAAAGCCATACAAATTTTCGCTTCGCCTTGAGCGATATCGTTCAAAAACTATAGGCTTCATGTCCTCTTTAGATACTCTATCTATCTATCTAATAAGCTTTCTTCCATCCAGTGTCAGACACAGACCTCCCATTCCTTTTTCCACCCTTCTCAATTCTGCGTCTTTCTGATCCATTCTAAACCAGCCGTTCTTTTCAGGTCATCTTTCCATCTTGTTTGGGACCTTGTTCTGGATCTTTGTCCTAACTATAGCCTCCATTCTTGTATTCTTTTACTCCATCTCTCATCTTGTTGTCTCATTGTGTAACCTGCCCATTACCATTTCAAACCTGCTACCTGTTCTCTTACGTCTATCACTTTGGTCTTTTGTCTTATACTCGTACTTTCGTTTCTGATTCTGTCTTGTAATCTTATATTCAGCATCTGGCGTTTCATTGCTCTCTGTGTTTTACTCAGTTGGTCCATCATCTTCCTAGTCGATGTCCATGTCTGGGCCGTGTAGGTGAGACCCGGTAGAATGCATTAAGTATTTTCCTTTGTTTGCCAAATGCTGACCATGCTAGTCTGATTCATCTCTGTACTTCTGTCGTTTGATTTGCTTTTCTACACTTTATTATTTGCCCTAGGTAAACGTATTCCTCTGCATATTCAACTGTTCTGCCTTCTCTTCTTAAACCACGAGGACAGGACTATCTTCGCTTGTCTGCCTTTGTCTTATCTCTATTCAGCAGTAGTCCTACTCTCTCTAATTTATTTTATAGTTCAGTGATCATTTCCTGTATGTAATCAAAATTATTTGATATTAGCACTATATCATCAGCATAACGCAGATGATTTAACTTTTGTCCATTTATACTGATTCCCTTTTTTTCCGTTCGAGTTCCTTGAAAACTTCTTTTAATGCTGCTATAAATAGTTTTAGGCTGGTTTAAAGGTATAGGATTTGTTTTATTATCCGTTTCCACTATCATTTGAGCTTTCTTGTAAATTGTTCTTATGAGCTGAGTGTATCTATAGTCTATTCTGCTGTTATACAAGGCTCTTTCGACGACCCAACTCTCGATACTATTAAAAGCCTTTTGATAATCTATAAATACCAGGTATAATATTTTTCACAATCTAATAAAGTGACTTAGCTACCTATACCCAAAATTTAGATTCGAAAATGATTAATTTATGGCTGTTTAATGACAAGGCATCGTGCAGGGCCGCAATATACCTGATTGTATAATTGTTGGGTTTAAAATTTTATTGTGATAAGATAGTTCAATTTTAATGTTTTATGTACTGAATAATACTCAATATAGTAATTACACAAATATATTAAAACAGTGTACAGTGTCCTCGCGTACACAACTTCAGTTATTAATTAATATCTAGTTCAATTTCCCTATCGCTACTATCTTGCAAATCAATAATAAGTTTTTTTACAAGTTCTAAACTATTTATATTTATGTACATACATCTATATGAGTTTTCAATTTTTTTGACGTGTTAAATACAGTTTCTCCGGTTTTCAACGGTTACATTTTTGACTTCTGTCTCTACCAACTCAATCACACTACTGTTTAAAGTGGGTGTATTATTGTGAGCACGTATATTAGACTTTATTTTATGCCATATCAACTCGATCGCATTAAAGATACAATAATATGGTGGAAGCCGAATTATTTCGTGTTCTGCTTCCTTTGCAATTTTATCACAAACATATTCCTTTGAAAAATTGTAACTTTTTAAAACTTCTAACAATTGTTTAACTGTATAACTTTCATGGAAATATATGTCAAGTTCGCAAAAAAAGGTTTGTATTTCCCTTTTTCTACTGGTGGAACTTGGTACCATATTCATTTGGCGGTTGTATCACAATGATAATCCAAGGTGGAATCTGAAATATTCTTGGCTGCGCTAGAAATAGACATTCTGGTATCCAGCCTTTTTCTGACCCCGCATGCAAAATAGTTATAAGTTGTAGTGGAACATTTTATGTCACAACTATCCTCGGACAGCCTCCGTGACAGTGACAATAACGTAGGAACCTTTTGTTCTGCATACATTTCATAAATTTTGCGGCGGAATAAGTCTTCTTGACAGAAATCACTACATTTCAACACACCTTTGTCTTTTCGTGTATTTTTAGGCCCTATTGAATTATCTACAATTTTCCAAACTGTACGAGGCTGGTTTGAAAAGTCCGTGCAAAGTCCGAGAGATGGCACCACCGGCGCGTATCGAGGTCATGTTTAGTTAGTAGCATCTCTTGAATGAACGCACACCAAGTTTCAGCCATATTGGTCTATTTCTTTGTGTTTGGCATTCGTGTGAATCAAGGAAGTCGAGTGATTTTCAAGAAATGGACGAAAAAGAAGTTCGTGTGGTGATTAAACATTACTTTATGAAAGGCAAAACGCCTCAGGAGACTAAAGAGAAGCTTGATAAACATTATGGTGACTCTGCACCTTCGATTAGAACAGTTTATAAGTGGTTTCAAAATTTTCGGACTGGCCATATGGGCACAAGTGACGCTGAACGTTCTGGACGGCCTGTGGAGGTTACGACTCCAGAAATCATTGATCAAATCCATGATATGGTGATGGATGACAGAAGAGTTAAAGTGCGTGAGATTGCTACTGCTGTGGGCATCTCGACTGAACGGGTACATAATATTTTGCATAAACAATTGGACATGAGAAAGCCATCCGCAAGATGGGTGCCGCGATTGCTCACGCTTGACCAAAAACGGAATCGTGTGAAGTGTTGCAAGGATGGTTTGCAGCTGTTCCAGAAGAATCCGGAGGACTTTAAGCGTCGTTTCGTCACTGTGGATGAAACATGGATACATTACTATACTCCTGAGACCAAACAACAATCTAAACAATGGGTTACCAAGGGGAATCTGCACCAAAAAAGGCGAAGACCGTTCCTTCGGCCGGAAAGGATATGCCGACTGTCTTTTGGGATTCGCAAGGGATAATCCTCATCGACTATCTGGAAAAGGGTAAAACTATTACAGGTGAATATTATTCATCGTTATTGGACCATTTGAAAACCGAGCTGCAAGAAAAACGCCCGCGATTGGCCCACAAGAAAGTTCTTTTCCATCACGACAACGCACCAGCACACACCTCAGCAGTTGTGGTTGCAAAATTAATGGAAATAGGATTCCAACTCGTTTCACATCCCCCCTATTCACCAGACTTGGCTCCCCCGGACTACTATTTGTTCCCCAATTTGAGGAAATGGCTGGCGGGACAAAGATTTTATTCAAACGAGGAGGTGATTGCAGACACTAATGGATATTTTGCAGACTTGGACAAATCCTATTATTCGGAAGGGATCAACAAACTAGAACATCGTTGGACGAAGTGTATAAGCCTAAAAGGAGACTATGTCGAAAAATAAAAAAGGTTTACCCCAAACACATAAGTAGTTTTTATTTTTGCACGGACTTTTCAAACCAGCCTCGTACTTTCAGGGATGCTTGTTAAAGCTGATGTTTCCATAAATGAAAAGTACTTTTCGTGGCCTCGCTCCACTAACTTGTAGAAGCTGTGTTCCAATTTTCTCAATCTTTAGATATTATCATATTTCAAATTACATTACGTTCGAGAGTTGTACCAACAGACCGATAGGCAGATCTATGGAAATGAGTGACTATGTTTTTCGTGATCTACGAACAATAAAACGTGAAGAGAAGCAAAAATCTAGGGTTGGCATTTTTTCACGAATACAATTCTATTTTTAAATGTCCACAAATATTTCTAACGTTACATAATATTTTTTAATTTTTGAATTTTACTTTTGGCAAATAATATAATATAAAGAAGAAGAATAAGAGTAAGCTATATCATTAAAACAACAAAAAAATCAACGAAAGCAAGCACTACAAATTTTAATAACCACGCAAAATTTCAATTAGTTTCAAATAAATTTTAAGTCGATTTCAGGATTAATTAACTTAAGAGTCCTCATCTAAAATAAATTACGTCCACAAGCATCAAACTGGAGTTTACGTAGGCATGTTTTTATTAGTTTTTGCTGAACAAATTAGGTTAGCCCTTATAGTGAATTCGTCTAAAGAATATTCTACCTGATACCAATAATATTCCGGTATGGTATGGTATAGTATAATTTGGAAAGGTTTGTAGCAAGGTATTTATACTAGTGAGATCCCTTGGAATGTTAGATTAGTTTTTCTACAAATTTGATTGATCCTACTCGGCTGATAAAGAAGGACGCCATTTAGTGCGTTGTTGTCAACGCTAATAGTGTTAGGAAAAAATTAAATACACTGTTTAAAGTTAAATATACATTAAATCTAGTCTCAGATTTTGCTAAAAATTATTGTAAATTAATAACATATTAAAAATCCAACAAAAATCTGGTCGAGTGCAAATTGAACTTGCGCAATTAGTGTTCCGTACGTTGATTGCTTTTAAAATAAAAATTTTTGTTAAGGAGGTATAAAATGATTAGTGACTTTACAAAACACATCCCAAATGAATTTTTAACTAAGTTTTTTGCCGACTTTTACTAAAAACTTATCACCCCTTAAATATTTATTTTTTTATATACCAGATAAATTATTAAAGATAATGCACTCGTGATAATTTTCGTTCAATCTACACTCTGTGGAGAATATTCCAGAATTTCTTTCAAAATATTTTGATCAGTAATTTTCGAGAAAAGGGGGGACAGCGATTATTTTTTTTTTTTTTTTGCGATTTTTTGAAAATTAGACAAAGAAAAGTATTACAATATCTATTTTTGAACTCGTGTTTTTACAAGCTTTCGTTTGACACCCCACTCGATGACGTAGTAAAAAAATTGTTTTTTCACTTCCGATTTTACCCCCCAAAATTAACCCCTTAAGTAAAAATTTAACTTTCAAAAATACACGGCTCTGATTGGCCATCAATTCCTATACTAGTACTAAATTTAAACTTTCTATGTCAAATAGTTTCGGAGAAAATCGGGTATGACGGACAGACACCGAAGTGATCTTGTAAGTGTTCCGTACGCAATACTAATTCACTAAATTCGTAAAATATATTTTCACATTTTAATATGCGAGTCATGATTATGTTACCTATAGTTATGTGTTTAATACGCCGGGATGGTCTACACCTGTTGGTGAATAGTACAGGTTAGGTAGAGCTGGCCTATCCAAGACGAAAATTAGGACGGGACAGAATTTGGCGCCACTCTGTCAATCGCAAAGATCTCATCAATATAGTAATGACCTTCTCTGTATAATAAATATTAAGATGTATTTTACGTTAACAAAAATCGCCTTGCCTTCTTAATGTAAATATAAGCATAACCGAAATATAAATTACTGCTTACGTATCATATCATGTGCATTAATTAGATGTGGCTTACATGTCTTGCGTTTTTTGTGACACCAACGAAGATTATTCTGTTAATTATGTTGAGAATGTGGAATCTTTGGCACAATGACACTACTCAGTATATATCACCACTACACCAAACGCTTTATTTTTGCACTCGACGCGTGTTTCGCTAACCATGTTAGCTTCATTAGAAGCAATGATTGACTGACTTGAAGTCAATCATCGCTCCTGATGAAGCTAACATGGTTAACGAAACGCGCGTCGAGTACAAAAATAAAGTGTTTGGTGTAGTGGTGATATATACTGAGTTTTGTTATATTTTCATCTATATGCAGATAGCACCAACTTTTTAAGAATAAATACTTTTGCACTTTAAATCACTTTTGAAGTCGGATTATTATTTTTTTATTTTAGTTTTTTAAAAACCTCTTTAATTGACGAGGTCGACAGAAAAAATTTCCAAAAAAAAATAACAAAAATCCTTCTAGAGGCCGGGAAATAGGGGTATTTTCGTAAAATATTTACTCGGGATGATAGAAAAAATTAGGGCTCTTAATTGTTGATTAAAATTTAAAAATTTCAATTATCCTCGAAAAAAAGAACCCTATGTTAAAATATTTTCATTAAAGATTCAAGTCATATCCCGAGCGGCGTACAAGATAAAATTTCAGGAATAAAATTTGCGATTTAAAAAGCTGTCCATCATTTTGAAACTTCCATTTCTACAAAGAAAAAAAAAACTTTTTATATTCTGTTTTTGGTGTGAATTTTAAATATGCGTATATACCAGAAAAGTCAAGACAGATATTGGTAATACATAATAAACAACCTCTTAGTTCAGGTATGGGAGTAAAACTAGCCGCTTAGCGGACGAAGCTTGTCCTATTCTCCTATGTCATTGAAACTACGGCGAGTTTGAAAATAAATATCCTCAGACGCTCACTACTCGAAAATCAATTCAGTACATGCTCGTCACCTGGATGCAAGGCAAGATAGTATCGTCTACATTAAGATGTCTTAAGACGCTAACAAATAAAAGACAGTAGAACAAAGAGGATAAATAAGAGAGATGGAGGACTCATTTAGTTCAAATGGGATTCATAGGATTAGGACGAAATGCAGTCGGCAGCAAACAAAATTGAGGCTTGAACGTTTCCTAAATAATATCACTGATAAAATAAATGGATTTACATGTACCTCCATTCTATATAACTGTAAAACAATGGTTAATGGCTGCATTGACTAAGTGTAGTTGTAATAGGTGGATGTGGTGGATAATGATATTTAATTGCTATGTAGCTTCTCACTAATTCGCTTTGCATCGCGGATTTATATCGTTATTGTCGGAGCAAATAATAAATAATTAAACTAATTACTTTCGTTTGCCAAACCCAAGAGCTTAAGAGATTAACCAACTTTTCAAAAGGGGGTCATAGACGTTCATTTTAGCTTTTTATGTGGTCTTTATAATTAGCGTCAAAAGGCAATATAGAGTGATAAAGGAAATATAACTTTTTTATAATTATATATCGTGTCTCAGATGTCCAGAATCCAGACTTTTTGTCAGAAAATCTGTATGTACATATATATAAATAAATAAATAAATAATATATATATATATATATATATATATATATATATATATATATATATATATATATATATATATATATATATATATATATATATACATATAATATAATACGTATATATATAATATAATATATATATAATATATATATATATATATATATATATATATATATATATATATATATATATATATATATATATATATATATACATATATATCTATAATATATATAAAATGCAACGTCTCTCTGTCTGTCTGTCTGTCCGTTAGTGCGCTTATCACTGGAGAACCACTTATCCGATTTACGTACTTTTTTTTTTTAAAACATACATATGTTCTCTGGCCAGGTTATAGGCTATATTTTATTACGATAGGTAGCATAGGGAATGAGCAGTGACGATAACAGTGAATGAAGTCGAAAAAAAAAAAAAGTTTGCCGCTAGCGCGTTCCTTTGCAGTACACAGCCTAAACCATTAAATTTGGAACAATATTATGTAGCAGAGAATATCTATAATCTATAATATATATAAACTGCAATGTCTCTCTGTCTGTCTGTCTGTCCATTAGTGCGTTTATCAGGCGAGAACCACTTATCCGATTAACGTGTCTTTTTTTAAATTCATACATATATTCTTTGGCCAGGTTATATAGAAATAATAATAATCTATATCTATAATACATGTAAAATGCACGATCTCTCTTTCTGTCTGTCTGTCCGTTAGTGCGCTTATCCCTCGAGAACCACTTATCCGATTTACGTGATTTTTTAAATTCATACATATGTTCTTTGACCAGGTTATATAATAATAATAATATTCTATATAATATATATATAAAACGCAACGTCTCTCTGTCTGTCCGTTAGTGTGCTTATCATTCGAGAACCACTCATCCGATTTACGTGATTTTTTTAAAATTCTTAATTTAATATATGTCAAAAAAAATCTATAATATATATAAAACGTAACGTCTCTCTGTCTGTCTGTCCATCCATTACTGCGCTTAGCACTCAAGAACTACTTATCCGATTTACGTGTTTTTTTTTTATAAAATACAAAGGGAATAAACAGAGACAAAATGCTAATATGTAGGAAAAAAGATGGAAGTATAGCAGTA
>CM032450.1:28040309-28177809 GCA_019049505.1 Pachyrhynchus sulphureomaculatus | reverse complement strand
TCTTAGTTGAACCCAGAATCACGAAACGACTCCATTTTTCTTCTTTTTTATGATTTTTTTTCTAGAAATTTTTTCTTACTCTTTAGAACTAATTAAAATGAAATTACTTCCTTTTCTTATGAAAACGGATCAATTTTTTTTTTGGTATGGTTGTAACGAAAACGCCAAATTAATTAATTTCAACGGACGATTTCTCTGAGAAGAAATAAAATATCTGAAAAATTCAAAATGCATTTTGAAGGGGAAGAGTAGTACTTTCAGATGCCGCAACGAGTTTTGTGCAATTCTGAGATCGGATTTGGATTCAGTGCACCAAAAACCTTCGAAAAAGCATAGCCTGGTCTCAGTTTGAAAAATGTTACCCTGTGTTATTATCTGAATTACTAAAGAAATACCTTCCTTCTGTGCTCCTATAAGCTGTAAACAATTTGTAGTAATTATTAGGAACACCTGCAAATTGAAATATTTCGTCCATTTAAAGACGAACTATCGTAACTGACAGTTCGTGTTTAAATATACAGGATGAATAAAATACGAATTTGGCAAATATTTAACTTGTAATAAGAGGAATATTTAATTATCTTTCGTAATTTTTAAAATGCCTGAAGTGTCAAAAAATATGTCAGATAATTTACCCAGTACTTCTTCCGCAAAACATGCAGTTCCTAGAATAATGTTTCACGTTTAATTGACACTTAACAAATCAACATCTCTCAGACACAAAGTTTCAGAATATTTGCTACTTTATTCGAACTATAAACGAAATGAATAAGACATATTAATGACGGTTTGTTTGCTTTGTTAGGAGTTCAGTCTAGGACTTTTTGCTTTATGGTATACAAACTAAACCATTGAAATCTTGTCAAAAACACAAATAGGTATTGCAAAAAAAATATTTAAAAATTTAAACAGCTGAAAACACTTATAAAACAAACAGGAAAGTGGATTTTAACCAAAATAACTAGTAAAACGATTATATTATAGCCCTTATTACTAATAAAGCAACAGGTTACATATAAATAAACATCAAACTCTAACCAAACAAATATCACATTTAAAATACCATGCTGTCCCGTCTTCTATTTTTCGTTGGAAAACTCTTAATTTTCTTGAAAACTTTTTTCATCGGGAACGGCTTTTATTATAATATAAATTACATATAAAAACTTATGTATGTAACTTAGACCGTCAGCATTTTACGAAGAATAACAAGACGCGCAACAACTTTATTTCTTTCAAATTAGCTTGCGATGTGCGTGCCACCGACCAGCCAACTCGTGGATGTAACAAGTCGCTATGCCATAGGCAATGGACTGTGCAATAAAAGGCATTGCAAGACCATCCTCCACGGATATCCTCCTGAAAATCACTTCTGGCGCAAGCCTGATATTTGATTCTTTAGTACGGGAGTCTGGGTCATTAAAATAAATAACGATGATTCTTAAAATATTGAATAAATAAAAAAGAACTTCAAAAAATAAAACTCTTTTTTCGCTCTGTTGAGAGATCCGCAAGCTAATAAATTAACCTATTAAGTCACAGTATAATGTAAATGGGGATAAGTCGCCACTTTCGAGTGCTTCTCCCGAGTAAACGCCAAGATGAGTGCCATATAGAATTTTTCTACAATTTTCGCAGGGGCTATACTCAGTTTCGGTTGGGTATAAGCGACCCAGAACAGAAAAAAAGTAGCAAGACTTGAGGGAGCCGTTCGTCCTGCAGTAGACAGTATAAGATGATGATGATGATGATAATCAGTTTACTCAGAGCTTATAGTTACACTTATTCAAATGACATTATGTGTCGTAGTTAGCAGATGCAATCAACAAGTAGTCGATACGACAAACTGAGAGATGGTTTGCAGTTTTTTAGATAATGCAACTTCAATAAACTACAAATGAAATATTTTTAACTAACGAAATAAAACGATTTGAGCTGCCTGTCAACCAGCATAGTCCATAATCCTTAAAATTATCTTTAACTATTTTAATGAAATTAATACAAATAACACAGAACTCAAAAAATACAAGAATCTTCAACTGAATGTCAATTAAGAAGCTAAGTTGACTAGGCCTAAAAAAAAATAAATACATATACCGGCATACTATAGCCGAGAGCGCATCCAAAACGTCATTTTTTTTTGCTATTTCCAAAATTGTTCTTATATACAATCGATATTGACAGTGTTAACTACCTTATATCACATAAGGGGTTACATACACCTGGAATTTCTAAAAACTCGATTTTTTTTAACGTATTTTTATTCTCGTACGGAATTCAAAAAAAAATTAAGAAAATTCCATTCCATTATAAAGTTATAACATTAAATGTGACCTGGCGTATACTCAGACAATTTTTAATATTTTTTAACTTTTTTTTAATCTTAATAATTACTTTTTCTACAAAATGGCGGAGATTTTATTACATTTTTTTATAAATATTTAAACATAAATTTTTTGGTCGAAAATTGCATACTAAAGTTTGAAACAAAGTAATTTTTTAGTGTTCCGTACGGAACACCTCCAAGATCACTTCGGTGTCCGTCCGTCCGTCTGTCACACTCGATTTTCTCCGAAACTATTTGGCATAGAAAGTTGAAATTGGTACCAATATAGCAATTGATGGCCTCATCAGAGCTGTGTAATTTTAAATGTTAAATTTTGACTTAAGGAGTTAGTTTGGGGGGGGGGGGGGGGGGGGGGGGGGGGGGTGAAATCGAGTAGGGTATCAAATGAAAGCTTGTAAAAACATGAGTTCAAAAATATATATAATGTAATACTTGCGCACATATTTTTTGTATTATTTTTAAAAAATCGCTGCCCCCCGTTATCTCGAAAAGTACTGATCAAAAAGTTTTGAAAAATTCTGGAATATTCGCCACGGGGTGTAGATTGAACAAAAATTATTACGAGTGCATTACCTTTAATAATTTATCTGGTATATAAAAAAAACAAAAATTTCAAGATCATCAGTTTTCAGTAAAGATCGGAAACAAACTTTGTTGAAAAGACATTTGGGGTGTGTTTTGTGAGGTCACTGATCATTTTATACCCCCGTAACAAAAATGTTTATTTTAAAAGCAATCAACCTACGAGAGGAACACTAATTGCGCAAGTTCAACTTGCACTTGACTTGGTTATTTATTTTTGAAAAAAAAACCCTTCGACAATTTTTAACTACTACATTATTTTACAAGATTAATTTTTATTTTTCTAGATTGGATTATTGTTTGTGAAGTTACCCTGGAGACCAGGACGCGCTATAGTTTTCATCAGTGGTCCATTCAACCCGATAAAAAATAATGTTAACATTTAAAACATATTTAAAAAAAAAAATCTTATAATTTAAAGCACAATAAAAATATATAATCGCCCTTCTTTTGTATTATTCACTTAATAACCTTTAAAATATTTTTTTTAATGTACATACTTTTTGCAACGCCCAGGTGTATGTAAGCCCAGCAACTTTTCCGTTTTGTTAAAATTCAAGCCGTACTCTAAGAGCAAGCTAAAAAAATTGAGATCAAGCAACTGTGACAATTTTCGATAACAACTGTATTAATAATTTCAACTGACATTACGGCTTCAAATCTATTAGTAGCGGTATTTTTTTAGGCATTTACTTTAAAAATTTCCTAATGCGATAAAAAAAAAATCGATAAAGTGTGTGACCTAGCACGTCCTCTATAAACAAGCAATTCTAAAATACACATTAACATTTAACTTTCCCACACAAATGAGAAATTTAATTTAAAAATTACGAATTGACATTTTAAATGACAGGTGCTTTATGCTGAAATCACATATCATATCCCAAAAAAAGTTGAGCATAGAAAGAATATTTACACCTAAAAGCTGACATTAACTTTCACATAATATTTCTAATAAAATTGGAACTATGAAAAAAATACCATAATTTTCAGATTCCTCGACTTCTGAAAAGGACATATACCACGATATATACAAAGCAACCTCTCTAACCATCCCACCTATCAACATACATATTTTTGATTATAAATAATGTAGCCTTAAAATTATGTCAACCGTTCTCATAATACTTCCTTTCTTCGAATATTATATGTGTACCAAATTTGAAACCGATATCTTAATTTGTTCGAGCGCTGTTGTGCCAACGGATCGACACTCTGACAAAAATGGGAAACTAAGTTTTTCGTACTCTAGGAACGTGAAGGAATCCAAAAGTCTCAGAGGTTGATTTATTCGAGAATGCAATACTTCTCCTTAAGAAGACTCCAACCGTTTCCGCTTGGCGCCTCGTCCGGAAATGCCCGATTTCTTTCTTAACTCGACTGTCTAAAAACTATTCCATAGGTTCTAACATTTTTTTTTTGCTCGATTAATGTATTTGTATATGTAATAATGTCAATTTTCTACAATTTTACTGCTCCAATTTTTAACTTCTTTTGTTCCAGCTATTTGTCAATTATTGGGAAACGATCTGAACGTGGTAAATTTGTAAAATTTTGCTTTGTCTAACTATAGCTTCAAAAAATTAAAGTACTAAAATGCATCTCAATTTTTTTTTTTCGGAATTTTTTGACTTACGGAAAATCTGTGCACCTCAAAATGTTTAGGGCCATGACCTTAATTATTAAAAAAAAAACCGTAAAAATATTTACTACGATAGCTGAAAAAAAGAACATTGTGTTTCGGGTAGCAACCTGTGGACCTGTTGCTACCCGAGCCTGAGCTCGTTTATTTGCGACTCTTCTTTTCTATTGTATGATGCCACGTTCTAGCGTACCTAAAGTTTTTAAAAAACGGAGAATCATACCAAACCCAGAGACAGTGAGTCCAGTAACACCCGGTGCCACTATTTCCAGTAATGAGATCCAAGATTCTCATTCTTCGACTTCTGTCAAAGTGTCTCCGGAACGTGACTACTATGATAGTTATCACTGTTCCAATAAAAATGATATCGTGGATTAGCCATTAATAAACAGTATCGTAGATAAGTGCAAACCAATTTTATCAAAATTGTTCAAGTCGGTCCTGTAATAAAACGAATGGAGTGCGTGATGTAGTAATCGAACCGAGTGAGAAAAACGACCCACTTCCAGTGATCGATTTAAAACTTACGCACGTAGTTAAAAAATAAAAACATTTTTTTTGCCCAAAAACAGTCAGTCACCTTAACAAGGAGAGTAAAGAAAGATGGCCAACGGTGATTGAATCTGCACGACACAAATTTCACGAACAAAAATTTTCTTATTGTCCCAAAAAATCTTCTTCAATTTTCTCTATGTTGTGTCAAAAATTATTCAGTTACATTTGTTCTCGGTTTAAAATGTTCGTCGCTCGAAGTGATTTCCGGTTTTAGAATACTGAATATCAGATTCCGTAATTTGCTGCGATAGCAGCTGTTTTTTAATGTTTTGATGTCTCGTTATTTCGATGCGAAGCAATTGCAATCGAACCATAATGAGATTTAATAACTTGATAATAAGTAAATCAGCTAAAAAGAAACACAATTCTGTTTTATTCCTCCCTCAAACGCCAATCAATGAAATTAAGAAATAGCAACAATAATGAAAAATGTTTCAAATTGCATTTTGATGCTTCATGATTCCTCTTTGTACTGTGTATTTTCGGTACTTTCACAAGCTTAACAAAAAGAAGTAATTAAATATTTGAAGACAAAGAAGAAAAACTAGGACAATACAACGCTGACTAGAAAGCAAGTTCTATTTCTTAATAGAGATGAAGGCTAGCCTTGCAGTAGTCTTGAATTCTTACGCTTACGTTTTTTATGTTATATTTCATTTAGGGTTTAAAGCGATAACTTGGCCGAAAATATTACCAGTAATCGGTAAAATGGACTCAAAATCACTGGAAAACTTGCCCACAGCTTAAAATCTAATTGAAATCGAGGAATTTTATAATTTACTAGTATATTTTCCTTTACCTTAACTTTGTGAATTGCATTTTTATCTTTTTAAACATTACATATTGAAAAAAAAAATTGTTAAAATTTCCGATAATTTTCGTTATATGCTAGAATTTGAATCTTACCAGTAATAACAGTTTTAAAATATCCTGTAGTGATGCTTGAATTAACTTACTTTCCAGTTTGACAGTCAACATGCAAGTTAGAACGAGGGAAGTATTGCCTAAATAATTTTACACTTTTCTTTACATTTCAATTAAAAATATCCCAACCGAACTGACTTTGAAAGTACAAAAAAAAATAGGTGGTTCTCACGCCTTGACGTGAATTCTAAAAACACCACGAAATTACTAAATTATAATACGTCACTTATAGCTAGCGGACGCGTAATCAATAATGAAATCTCAGTATCTCCCCATAGATCGATCAACTGAAGACCAGATAGCATAAATATAAAAAACCTATAGATTATGCGCCAACAATTACAAAACAAAAAATGCACAAACGATAACCATTAGTTAAAATTAAAACAAGTTGCTGATCGATGAATAGCTGATAAATGACTGATTGTATATAGGTTTACAGCAAAGTTTTAACCACCAATGCCAATCAACACGACCATCTGAGGAGGCTTTCAAACGTCAATTTGCCGAGAAGCGCGTACATAATGATTTTAAAAACTTATTGAAAAGTAAATAAGGAACTGCTTTAAAAAAAAAAAAACATACATAATTTTTATTTATTCTTATAGCAAAATTGAGGTAACAACACGATAGAGAACAAAAACAATATAAAAAAAAACATCAAAAATAATACTACGACGAAACGTCTCGAGACGTTTGAAGAAAAAATAATGTTCTTGCCAAAAATCGATTTTATTTTTCATATTTTCACAATGTCAGCTATCTCTCTCACTTTTACTTTGCGGTCATTTGAAATAATATGGTGGATTTTTTGAATTTTTTGGAATGACTGCCTCATTTGAACATGCATCATCGGTGCTTATACGACAGCTTTTAAGTTCACCAAACAATGGACATAACAAGTAGGTTGAAAAGTTTTTGGTTAAACTGTTTAAAACATTTTTTTTTTTTTATAAAATTCGACTTTATTCATCAGTATAGTCTCCGTCAAGAGCGATTTTTTAACATTTTTTTATACCTTTCTTGTAGAAGGATTTGTCTTTGCCTTCAAAATAGGCTTCAGTTTCAGAGATAACTTCTTCATTGGAGCTAAATCTCTTTCCCGTCAGCATTTTTTTGAGGTCTGCGGATAGATAATAGTCGCTGGGGCCAAATCGGGAGAATACAGTGGATGAGTAAGCAATTTGAAGTTAATTTGCCATCTTAACTATTGACTTATGACACCGTGCTTTGTCTTAATGAAAAAGCACTTTTTTCTTGTTCGTTTGGGGCCATTTCCTTGCGATTTCTGCCTTCAAATACACCAATAACTTTATATAACACTGATGGTTTTTCCCTTCCGAGTATAGTCGATGAAAATTATTCCACGCGCATCCCAAAATACAGAAGCCAAAACCTTTCCAGTCGACCGGGCGGCTTTCATCGGCTGCTGTCCACTCAGCTGAATGCCGATTTGATTACGGTGTGTAGTGATGGATTCATGTTTCATTCACTGTCACATATCGCATGAAAAAATCCTTTTCATTGCTCTTAAACAGGTCAAAACAGCGCTCAGAATCATTAACACGTTGTTGTTTTTGGTCCACTGTGAGCAAACGCGGTATGCAAAATATGACCAAACACAGTTTTTTTTTTTTATAATTAAACAAACTGTTATAAAAAATAATTATCACTAATCTTCAGACACATTAATGAAGCACTTAGGGTGCTTTTTGCAACACCAATCTGCAATATTTTAAGAAAAAAACATTTATTTTTGAGGTATATTTTGCAGATGTAACACAAGACGGTGAAATGTTAAAAACACATTTCACCAATACGTGTCTGTCATCTCTTTTCAACTGACTTTTAAAACTCCTTATCTCTCTTTTAGGTATTCCAATGTTCATCTCAGATGTGCCAGTGACGGCGCATTAACTTGTAAAACTGCGCAGTCCAGGGATTTATAAAATTTTGAACGGTATTTGTTCAAATGTAATCAAATAGTTATTAGTCAGGTTTGTCTTCACTTGACCCGAAGTGTCACTCAGATAAGCAAAGAACGACTGATTCAACGTTCATGCAGTTTTTTCGTTACATCTAGACGGGCTATAAAGCAAAGTTTTATATGAATCAAATCAATTCAGTGGTTTGGGAGAAATACCATATTACGTGAGTGACATACTCCCAAAAGAAAATTCATAATAGCCATTTTTTATGGGTCCAGCACACGTGCTGCAGGGAAATCCCTAAAGCGCTACAGGAGCGACATGTGTGCGAAAAAAGCGATTCACGTTGGTCTTAAATCGCTGTAAATTGTACTACGGTGTGTACGGTGGGAAACACAGTCCTAGGAAAATTATTCCAAAGGGATGATGTTCTCCATATAAAAGACTGCTTGAAAAGTGTTGTACGAGGAGTAACAAACTGAACCTCATACGGATGTGAAGTATTAGCGTTACATGTATTTCTAATATGCACTGCTCTGGGAGGAATTAAGCGGGCTACATCCTTCGAACACGTTTCATGAAAATACTTGTAAAATAGGCTCAAGTGGCCAACCGTTCTTCGATGTTCCAGCGAATCAAGGCCGCCGGTCAGTTCCGGGTCTCCAATCAGACGAACAGCTCTTCTCTGAATAGAATCCAACAAATGCAGTGTATGTTTGGGAGCGGAGCCCCAAACATGGGAGCAGTATTCCATAGTTGGTCGAATTTGAGCTTTGTAAAGAATTAACAGTTGCTATGGAGTGTAAAGCTTTCTGGTTGGAATTAATATTCCAACTTTTGAGAAGCTCTCCTTTGCTATGCCTGCCACATGTTCATGCCAGGACATATTTGCTCCCAAATTAACGCCCAACAAATTGAGTGACGATGTTAGAGGAAACTGCCGCCTGGGTTTTTGTAGCGTTAAATTCCACTTGGTTACTCTCACCCCAAGATAGAATTTCTTCCAGGTCTTTGTTAAGTTGAATGACTTCCTGCTGTCTGCGGATATTCGTCTGAGTAGCCGATGTCCGAGCGTTCAAAGTGAATGAAGAGATAAGCGTACTGTCATCTGCAAAGCTGTAGACTGGATTCCCAGTCTTTTCCAGCAGATCGTTAATGTAAATGAAAAAAGAGTAGGAGACAGTATGGAGCCTTGGGGCACACCGGCATTGATAGTGAAGGTTTAAGATCGTAGCTTAGCCAACAGTCCATCGTGCCAAACACGGTCGAATGCCTTGGATATGTCAAGAGCTCGAGATTCTCCAAAGTGTTCAATTGCGTTGTTCCAAACATGTGTTACATAAGTCAGAAGATCTCCTGTTGATCTATGTTTACGAAAGCCATATTGGTGATCGCTAATAATGTTGAATCCTACAAGATATTTTAGAAGATGATTTTTTCCATGACTTTCGATATTATTGAAAGCAGTGCCACTGGTCGGTAGTTATTTGGCATGGTTTTCTTGCCTTTTTTAGGTATCGGCTGAACTGTGGCATATTTCCAGCAGGAAAGGAATATTCCCTTTCTGTAGAGTAGGTTGAAAAGTCTATAGAAAACTGGTGTTAGTTCCCTCGCCAGCCATTGCATGCAATATACTTTATTACTGATTAGATCGTGTACTTATATGAAATGGTGAGCACCCACAGCTTTTTTGAAATAAGTAGTTTGTCAACTTCCTCGAATATCAGTGCTTGAAAAGTAGCACACACTATGCATCTCAATATATTTGTCCCAAAATCACTGTATTGCCAAATATATTTTAATTATTAGTGTGCTAATTCTCTTTCAATAAAATGATGCTACGAACAAATATAAAGTCTCCTATAGAATTTTAGTAAAATAAAATCCTTCAAACGCTTTAATTTATACGACGTTACCATTAAGATTAGTGTGCATTACATCTTCTTTAAAATCAGGTGTATACGTTGTAAAAATACATTTCTTCGCATACAAGTATCAATACAACGCCATTCCCCTTAATGGTAATCCATATAATGTGTCTATATTTTAAATTGTTCCGGTTGCCGCGTGTGCAGGATGAACGAAAAATCATTTTAATTTTTTATGACTTCTGTTATTCATTAAAACTCTACAGAAATTACTTTAATGAAGGTTAATTTAATTCTGGGATGCTTAAATAAACAACAAAATCTCCATAAATCTGCTATTAATGATTTAAATAATTATTCAATACAGTGTAGTTAACCATTATAAATTCTTCTAAACAATTAAAATGGCAATCATTTGAAAATTAAAACCGGCAGGCGTTTATGTGGTCAGTATCACTGACGTCATTTGTGGCTTTAAAACAAACGAATCGCAGCGAATTTGTCTGTCGTTGTCATGGATACGACGCCAGGTTACTTGATAAAAGTGATTGCTTGTCGTCCCTGAATAAAGATTGCTCGGCTCAGATTTTTGATTGATAGTAGATTAAAATAAAGAAAAACATGGTTTTTTTCCACATTTTTTGTTACGCAGAAATAAAATTACGTTTTATTTCCTTCAGGATATGTTTGTTTAGTTTTTTTTATATAAAATTATTAATACGTGTGTATGTTCAGGGGGCGGGGGAACCTACTGATGCAAAGTGCGTTTTTTAAGGAAAAAAGATTTTGCATACAAAACCGGCCAAGTGCAAGTCGGACTTGGGCAATTAGTGTTCCGTACGTTGATTGCTTTTAAAATAAAATTTTTGTTACGGGAGTTTTCTAAAAATTTGTTTCCGATTCTTGTTGAAAACTGATGACCTTGAAATTTTTGTTTTTTTTTCTACATATCAGATAAATTATTAAAGGTAATGCACTCGTGATAATTTTCATTCAATCTACACTTTATGAAGAATAGTTCAGAATTTTTTCAAAATTTTTTAATCACTACTTTTCGAGATAAGGGGGGGACAGCGATTTCTCGCAATTTTTTAAAAATAATACAAAGAAAAGTGAGCGCAAGTATTACGTTATATATATTTTTGAACTCGTGTTTTTACAAGTTTTCATTTGGCACCCCACCGATGACCTGGTATTTTTTTTTTTTACTTCCGATTTCACCCCCCAAAACTAACCTCTTAAGTCAAAATTTAACTTTCAAAACTACACGGCTCTGATTGGGCCATCAATTCCTATATTAGTGCCGAACTTCAACTTTCTGGAAAAAATCGGGTGTGACAGACGGACAGACACCGAAGTGATCTTGTAAGTGTTCCGTACAGAACACTAAAAAGAAGCATTCCGTATAGTAAAAGTATAAAAACGGTGGTTTAAAAGGTCGCCATTTTTTACATTCATAGAAGTTGGGGGTATATGCTTCCTACCCCCCTCAGCTAGACCACAAGAACTAATATAATAAATAATCATTGGAAAAGTACGAGGCTGGTTTGAAAAGTCCGTGCAAAAATAAAAACTACTTATGTGTTTGAGGTAAACCTTTTTTATTTTTCGACATAGTCTCCTTTTAGGCTTATACACTTCGTCCAACGATGTTCTAGTTTGTTGATCCCTTCCGAATAATAGGATTTGTCCAAGTCTGCAAAATATCCATTAGTGTCGGCAATCACCTCCTCGTTTGAATAAAATCTTTGTCCCGCCAGCCATTTCTTCAAATTGGGGAACAAATAGTAGTCCGAGGGAGCCAAGTCTGGAGAATAGGGGGGATGTGAAACGAGTTGGAATCCTATTTCCATTAATTTTGCGACCACAACTGCTGAGGTGTGTGCTGGTGCGTTGTCGTGATGGAAAAGGACTTTCTTGTGGGCCAATCGCGGGCGTTTTTCTTGCAGCTCGGTTCTCAAACGGTCCAATAACTGAATAATATTCACTTGTAATAGTTTTACCCTTTTCCAGATAGTCGATGAGGATTATCCCTTGCGAATCCCAAAAGACAGTCGCCATAACCTTTCCGGCCGAAGAAACGGTCTTCGCCTATTTTGGTGCAGATTCCCCCTTGGTAACCCATTGTTTAGATTGTTGTTTGGTCTCAGGAGTATAGTAATGTATCCATGTTTCATCCACAGTGACGAAACGACGCTTAAAGTCCTCCGGATTCTTCTGGAACAGCTGCAAACCACTTCACACGATTCCGTTTTTGGTCAAGCGTTCAGTCGAGATGCCCACAGCACTAGCAATCTCATGCACCTTAACTCTTCTGTCATCCATCACCATATCATGGATTTGATCAATGATTTCTGGAGTCGTAACCTCCACAGGCCGTCCAGAACGTTCAGCGTCACTTGTGCCCATATGGCCAGTCCGAAAATTTTGAAACCACTTATAAACTGTTCTAATCGAAAGTGCAGTCACCATAATGTTTATCAAGCTTCTCTTTAGTCTCCTGAGGCGTTTTGCCTTTCATAAAGTAATGTTTAATCACCACACGAAATTCTTTTTCGTTCATTTCTTGAAAATCACTCGACTTCCTTGATTTACGCGAATGCCAAACACAAAGAAATAGACCAATATGGCTGAAACTTGGTGTGCGTTCATTCAAGAGATGCTACTAACTAAACATGACCTCGATACGCGCCGGTGGTGCCATCTCTCGGACTTTGCACGGACTTTTCAAACCAGCCTCGTATAACCATCAAATAAAGAATCTAGAAGTTAAATCCGGAAAGATGGATTCCAGCAAAAAATCCCGGAAAAGCTCACATTCTAAACAAACGAATCATACTTTAATGTAGAAATATGGACCTCACTGCACTCAAAAGTATACATAAATAATTTCAGCACAGATCTTGTCCTACTAGAGGAATACGTCTCCATTTATAAATTTAGGTTAGGAAAGCTGTTGATGTCCTGATATATGTATGCATAAAAGATTTCACATGAATCCTCATATAATTAGTTTGGCTTAACAAGACCATTTTAAATAATTAATGCTTAGTGACATCTTAGCAGACTGTAAGAGCGTAATTCCGGGCCTTGGAATTAATTTGATAAAGCGACTTTCGCTGAAGCATGCCTTTAGCGTGCAAAAGTTTTACAAAAACAATTTCTCTGCGATTCTCGTCAGATGAAAATTTCAAATTATTTAGACAGAAGCTTGACTAAACTAATTTGACTTTAAGTAAAACCCAGGTAGAGCGATCAAGGACATCAAGAAGTGATGCAAATACACGTTGTATTTGAGTGTCAGTTCGTGAGAGTCTAGACCTGCCAATACACAAATGATCCAGGGTAGCAAATGCCAACAGGAGTTAGTTAAAACGCATTTTTCGCAAAGATTTATCTGTATACAGGGTGGTCCAAATTGGACACTTTTAAAAGGTAAACCCCTTTATCTAAAGGAGATAGACGAAAACTGATGTCGGTGTCTGAGGCTCAATTTTTGTGATAAACTCAGTGGTGACAACGGCATATCGATATATAGTACCGTTTCAGATATACAGGGTGTTTTTCAAAAATCTGCATTTTGGAAAAATGTTTATAATTCTTTTCCTACTGAAAATTTTGGTTTCTGTAAAAACATTTTCAAAGCACTTTTTCACGTGGATTTCAACAGTGTAAGGGAAATAATCAACTCGGTAAGAAGTGTCCAGAAACGGTGCCGCCTATGTATAAATGAAACTGGTCGACATTTTCAACATCTCTTGTAGAAAATTGTTTTAGTTTTGCTCTACTCGGAATAAATTTGTTTTATTGTTGTTTTGTTTTATTTTCTACATAGTTTAAAGTACTATAGCATTTAGTAAATTTCATTGTAGTTATGACTCTTAGAGTTACTTCTGGGAATTTTTTTTTATGATTTGACTGCTATCGGTAAACAATTGATATTGCCGCTCCGTCCAAAGCCTACTTCACAAAATATGCATTTAAAACTCGCGTAAAAACCCAAAAGCTTTATATTTTGAAGTAGATTTAAGCAAAATATAAAATGTGTTACATTTTTAGAATGGTAATTTAAAGCTCTATTCGGATAAGGAAAAATAGACAGGGTATCCCATTTAAAAAATATATTTTTGCGTTAATAACTATTAAAATATTAGTTGTAAAAAAATGTAATTTACGCTGTTGAAATCCACGTGAAAAAGTGCTTTGAGAATGTTTTTACAGAAATCAAAAATTTTCAATAGGAAAAGAATTACAAACATTTTTCCAAAATGCAGATTTTTGAAAAACACCCTGTATGTCTAAAACGGTATGCGGTTTTCACCATTTTATCATAAAAATTGAGCCTCAGACACCGACATCAGTTTTCGTCTATATCCTTTAGATAAAGAGGTTTACCTTTAAAAGCGTCCAATTTGGGCCACCCTGTACCTCCACAAGATACAACCGACGCAGTATTAAAGTCAATTAATACGGATCAGAACATTATTTTCATTAATCAATATTTGGACGTTTTTTTTTCGACCTTTACCAACATATCATTGTCGGATAAGCCATGTTTCTATCTTAAAAGCCCAGTCAAGAAATAGAATTGCCGTTATTAGAGAGTTTTTTTTGGAGATATCAAAACTAACGTTCCCTGGACCAATTAAGAGAAAATATTCGGGAAGAACGGACACCAAATCATAGAAGTGGCGTACTCAGCAGGGAATAAAAATTTCACCGCTCCAGGTGCCAGGAATATAACGATTCACAATTTTAAGAAATAATTTTCCAAGGATTTTAATTTGACGTACAGTAAAAGTTTTTCATTCAGCAACTTAAAGTCAAATAAACCTTGAAGTGTCTGTCGACCCGAGAAAACTTGGAAATGGTATCCACTAGAGCAAAGAAGAGATGACACGTCAACAATAAGCTACCAACAAGATCTAGAAAAAGTTATAGTGGAAAGAACTTTACAGGATGATGACTAGAATGATCGGCTCAACCTGGTAACTGGGAAGTGAGAGGTGGTGCCAGCAGTACAAAAATTCTCACAAATTATTATTAATTTGTTTTCGATTACGACCCTCGAGTACAGTAACACCCACTGTATCCACGGGCTCAAATCCAGAAAGCCTATACAATTCGATGAACTTTTTAACTTTACTAAAGCTAAAAGTTATTTTAACGAACTTCTAACACTCAAATCTCATCTTCCTCTTACATTTATACTTATCAACTTCATAATATTAAGTTATGGAAGTATTCTTGATTATAAATTGAAGCTAACTTTAATATTCTAAATACTTTTAATATGACTTTGAAACGAGCTGACGTCAAATGTCAGCATCAATGGCACTTCTCAAACATTACTAACACAGCCTAATAAATTTAACCAAAATCAAATTGAACAATAAACAGGCTTTCCTAATTTTGGAAGCCTTAAGGTCGAGTTAGACGTTTATGTTTGAATTTCTGATCCTTATTTTATGGTTTTAACAAAACTAGGGTTCAGTAAACATTACGTGTGATATTGAGCGTGCAATTAAGAAGTTAATAGGTGGTTGAAATACAGCATTTTTCCACCACCTTATAGTATCTCGTTAATAAAGCCATTTAGTCAAATATAGGCAACAAAAGTACTGAAAAAAATGTTTTAAAGAAATCGCTATAATATCGTCTATAATCTCCACAACAAATCAAAAGAACAATAGTCTCGTCCGTTGAGCCTTATTACGCCCAAAAACTACACGTTTCTATTTTACTTTTACGTGTGTACAAAATTTAAAATCAATATCTTAATTCATTTCAAAGTTATTGTATCGATAGGCAAACCGATTGAAATTGGACACTGCTTTCCATGATCACACCTCTCCCCAAAAGCGACAGTAGAAAGTATTACGTGTATACCAAATTTGAAATTGATGTCTAAGTTTATTCAAGAATTAACGTGCCAATAGATCGCCAAACAGCCAGATCGATAAAAAAGGGAAACTGTGTTTGTCGTGATATAGGAAACCCGAAAAGTGAAGAAATGTAAAAATCTCAGATTTTTCCACAAATACAATACTCTCTCTAGCGAGGGAAGTAGAAAGCCACCTTAAAATTGTGGTAAATACAAATTGTATACAAACATCGCCACGGTCCGCAATAAACCAGAGAAACCATGGAATTAGGTCCTGTTAACTTAAATTGGCTTCCTCCAACATCTTACCTACATTCTGTGTTATAATGTCGAAGACTAAAGATCCCCGAAGATGTCTCGTGCAATCGTAGACGAAACGATGAACTGCCACTCCAATTTGACACGGACTAATTAAAAAAATCGTAAATGTTTCGGTTTGATGACCTAAATACCGTTAGAATCACCGCATCACGATATCCGTATCCGACTCACGAATTTCGATTTTTATTCAGTCAATACGATGACTGTCTGAAATGTTGTCGGCCTAACAATAAAAGAAAAAACTTTTTGATGTGATTTTTTAATACAATCTCCTGAAACTTCAATGCATTTATTCCGATGTTTTTCCAATAATTCAATAACATCATTAAAGTGTCATTCCGGAAGGTCTGCAAAATATCCATCCACGGCTGCAATAGCTTCGTCATTTGATATAAAACCCTTTCCAGCCAGGAATTTTTTCATGTTTGGAAACAGATAATAGTCAAAGGGAGCCAAATCTGGTGAATACGCTGGATGTTCAAGTAATTCGAACTTTAATTCGTTGAATTTTGCCATCGTCAAACACTTGTGTGACCACATGCATTCTCTTGATGAAAATTATTCTTCTCTTTTTTAAAGCAGGTCTTTTCTCACAAATTTTTGCATCCAACTGATCCAAAAGGTTACAATAATATTCAGAGTTAACTGCTTTACTTTTCTGAAGAAAATCGATCAACAAAACACCTTTATAATCCCAAAAAACTGTTGTCATAACCTTCCTTACTGATGGAACCGTCCTTGCCTTTTTTGGGGCACTTTCACCGGCTTCACCGACTATTCTTTTCGCTATGGTGTATAGTGCTGGATCCAAGTTTCCTCAATAGTTATGAAACTACGCTTGAAATCCATTTTATTTTGCTTAAAACGAACCAAACACGCATGAAAAATATGAATTCGAATGCGTTTTTGGTCAACTGTCAGCAAATGCGGCACCCATCTTGCACAAATCTTTTTCATATGTAATTCTTTATGCAAAATATTTCCAATTCGTTCTTTTGAGATGCCTATGCCAGCTGATTCACGCACTTTCACTCGTCGATCATCTAGCACCATATCATGGATGATTTGTGGAGTTGTAGCCGGTTTTGGACGACCTTCGTGTGAATCATCTTCAAAGCTCGTACGACCAGGTTTAAAAAGAGCAGCCCATTTTTTCATAGTGATAAGTAATGATGATGCATCCTTATACACTTTTAACAATTTTGGATAAATTTCAGTTGGTGTTAAACCATCCAAAACTCACTGCACGATATTAATTTTTTTTCCATTTTCAATAAATCAATAACACGTCAATATTAAATAGCTGCTACTGCTCGAATGAATTGACAGATCGAAATGAAATTTTAGATATGTTTATATAAATGATGAACTTTCTAATACAATTATAGTTTCACACTTTCTAATGCAATCTATGTGTCAAGCTGAGAACTTTTCAGACAGCCTCCGTACAACTGAAAGTGAAATTACAAAAAGGTTCCAGAGTCCAATAACTTATTCAAGTGGCAGCAGGATAGGAATTTACTCAGGTATACGCTAAAAATTTTAAATAATTTCAATGACCGTTGTCCTCTTATTCATTTTTTGCATAGTTTAAAGAAGACTGATGTAACATCTTTACCAAAAGAAATCAAAAAAAGATAAATAACACTGGTCCATAAATTTTTTTTTTCCTTTCACAAGAGCTATATTAACGGAATATCGGAATATCTTTTCCATGCTAAGTTTAAATATGTTCTCAGATTTTATCCATTAGGCAGGGTTTTTTTGTGGCACGTGTTTAAAGTTTTAAAATAATTAGTACTTACAAAACACTAAATAATAAATACACGGCTAATTCTGCCTAACCTAAAAAGTCTTATATGATGATTTTCGGGCATATTTTGAATTCCGGATGTCTCTTTTCATGGTCCAGCAGTAGTCGACCAGTATACTGGGACTCCATTTGCCTTGGTACCTCTTTTCCATAGTAGAAATCTGCTGATGAAAACGCCCACCATGCTCATCAGAGACAGCCCCAAGATTTTCAGGGAAGAAGTTTAGGTGGGAGTCAAAGAAGTGACATGTTGTAGCCCATTTCTTTGTATGAAGTCAGTCACTATTTCATTATAGTTTTCTTCTTTACTATTGCCAAGAAATCCACAACAGATATTTTTGAATGATTTCCACGCTGCTTTTTCCGGTGGATGTAACAGTTCCTCAAAATGTTTATTCCGATATTAATGATCTTATTTGGGGCCCTATAAAAATTCCTTCCTTCAATTTTGCATCACTTATTTTAGGGAATTTAGATTTCAAATACGTAAATGCAGCAGAACTTTTATCCATTTTTTTTACAATTTTTTTTTAGTTTTATGTGCAGGGGAGGTAAATACACCTTTTCGGGATTTGGGGTATTTGATACATTTTTATGCCCAGGAATAAGAGATTCACGTTTGGGCCATTGTTTCCTCATGTAGTGAGACTCCTTATCCCTGCTATCCCATTCACACAAGAAACAGCAGAATTTCGTATATCCAAGTTGCAAACCTAACAATAAAGCTATAACCTTCAAATCACCACAGATAATCCAGTTATATTTAATATACTGAATTTTTTCTAACAGCAATTTCATAATTTCATATGTGTCCTTCATATCATGCGCGATAGATATTGTTGGTAATTGATTCCCGTTATGGATTAGTACAGCCTTCAAACTGACTTTCGATGAGTCTAAGAACAATCGCCACTCATCTGACTGGTGTTGATGTTCAAGAGCCTCCATTACTGCACAAACATCATTACAAAAAACTACATGTCCTTCTTTAGAGAAGTAGTCACTGAAATCACTATGGCATCTACGATAAACGCATATCCTTTTTTTTTGGAGTAGATACCAACCTTTGAGCCTGGAACTTAAAAGCTGACTGTTTAGACAAATTTAAATCCCGTATAAGATCATTAAGATCTTCTTGAGATAAAAAGTGAGGTTCTGATGAACTACTTGCTTCAAATGTAGGGTCACTTGTCTCGCTTTTTCCGTCTTCAGTATGAACTGGGTCGGAATCGGAGTTATCACATAAGGTCATGAAATCTGCAAACTTTGGCACAGGATACTTTCCACTATGTGGCACAGGTCTAATTGCAGATGCCAAATTGGGGTACTTAACTGTATATTTTGTTTTGGACGTAATTCCTTTAATGTTAGTTAAGCAGAAATTACAATCAGTTAAATGGTCCTTCTGTTTTCTCCAAATCATAGGGACTGAAAACGGCATATGATAAGTACTATTTTTCCAACCAGTGAGAAGCCTAACACATGACACAGCATACATTTGGGACCCAGTATTTATCAAAATCACCAGCTTTACACCCAAAATAAAGCTCATAACATTTTTTCACAAGCTGTGTAAAATTTCGCCTCTGAGACTTGAAAGTCAGTTTACCACATACGAGGCTGGTTTGATAAGTCCGTGCAAAAATAAAAACTACTTATGTGTTTGGGGTAAACCTTTTTTATTTTTCGACATAGTCTCCTTTTAGGCTTATACACTTCGTCCAACGATGTTCTAGTTTGTTGATCCCTTCCGAATAATAGGATTTGTCCAAGTCTGCAAAATATCCATTAGTGTCTGCAATCACCGTTTGAATAAAATCTTTGTCCCGCCAGCCATTTCTTCAAATTGGGGAACAAATAGTAGTCCGAGGGAGCCAAGTCTGGAGAAAAGGGGGGATGTGAAACGAGTTGGAATCCTATTTCCATTCAATTTTGCGACCACAACTACTGAGGTGTGTGCTGGTGCGTTGTCGTGATGGAAAAGGACTTTCTTGTGGGCCAATCGCGGGCGTTTTTCTTGCAGCTCGGTTTTCAAACGGTCCAATAACGATGAATAATATTCACCTGTAAAAGTTTTACCCTTTTCCAGATAGTCGATGAGGATTATACCTTGCGATTTCTGGAGTCGTAACCTCCACAGGCCGTCCAGAACGTTCAGCGTCACTTGTGCCCATATGGCCAGTCCGAAAATTTTGAAACCACTTATAAACTGTTCTAATCGAAGGTGCAGAGTCACCATAATGTTTTATCAAGCTTCTCCTTAGTCTCCTGAGGCGTTTTGCCTTTCATAAAGTAATGTTTAATCACCACACGAAATTCTTTTCGTCCATTTCTTGAAAATCACTCGACTTCCTTGATTCACACGAATGCCAAACACAAAGAAATAGACCAATATGGCTGAAACTTGGTGTGCGCTACTAACTAAACATGACCTCGATACGCGCCGGTGGTGCCATCTCTCGGACTTTGCACGGACTTTCCAAACCAGCCTCGTACGTAGCAGAAATTGTTTGGTTGATTTACACACTTTCTTGGCATTTTGAAACGTTTATAAAAAAACTTACAAATAAAAAACAATAAACAGCACGAAAATAAGTAGGTACACGTGTTATCAGACTCACTACAATTACAATACTGGCTCTCTGCTTGCTAAAAACGTGCAATATTTCTACAAGATAGGACAGGTTTGAACATCATTAAGCCTGGACAGAGTTAAAATATGTTTCAACATGAATAAATCTGCCTGGTGCCAAATTATTCTGAATACGAATTCCCATTTCTATATTTATAAGAATTATAACAATGAAATCCTAATATACAGAAGTATATTACACAAAAATGACTGTCACAAGAAAATTATGCCTGACAGAAGAAATCTGATAACATATCTGAATTTAGCATAAAAAACTGAACTAGGGTCTCTATTCAGTTTCATTGTGAAAAAAATCATGTTGACCAGTGTAATAAATAAAATATTCAATATATTTCTAAAATTAAATAATTCTTTTAATGATCTGAAAGTTACGCTATATCGTTATTTGGTTTTAATAACTTGATATGTTAAGCTGGGGATGTTGTGTAAAGGTTTCTTTAGGATTATTGTTAACTCCGTTACAGCTAAAACTCAACTAACCTGGAAAATCTCGCCACAAAATCTGACAAAACTTTGTTTACAATCCATTTACGAAAGGTTAAAAGCATTGCCCTGTTTTAATGTTAATTGTTTGAGAGTGTTTTCCACAACATTTTCCTTACTTGTTGATAACCAAAAATATACATGGATATTTTCTAACTTGTGTCATTTTCACATAGGTTATAGTGTTCACAAAAAAAGTAACTTTCCCAAATAAAGCATATAGAGCTTACGAAAATGCTGCTTAACAAAATTTCCCGCCTTTTCGTAGAAATTTATTAGACTTATCAATCTACCCTCCTATATTAAATATTCTTTCTCAAAATCAACCTTTAACCTGAAGAGACCACTATGTAACACGTAGGCTGAAAAGTTTTTGGTCTAGCTACTTAAAACACTATTTTTTTTGCAAAATTCGACTTAATTCATCAACATAGTCTCCTTCAAGAGTGTCCAACGGTTTTCTAACATTTCTATAACTTCCCTGTAGAAGGATTTGTCTTTGCCTTCAAAATAGGAATCAATTTCGGCGTTCACTTCTTCATTGGAGCCAAATCTTTTTCCCGCGAGCATTTTCTTGAGTTCTGCGACTAAATAATAGTCGCTAGGGGCCAAATCTGGAGAATACGGTGGATGAGGAAGCAATTTGAATCTAGGTTCATCCAATTTTGTCATCGTAACCATTGACCCGGTGCCTTGGCTTGATGAAAGAGCACTTTGTTCTTGTTCATTTGGAGCCGTTTCTTTGCGATTTTTGCCGTCAAACGTACCAATAACTTTATATAATATTCGCTATTGATGGTTTTTTTTTCCTTCTCAGCATAGTCGATAACAATTATTCCATGCGCATTCCAAAATACAGAGGCCAAAACCTTCCCAGCCGACTGTTGTGTCTTTGGTCGCTTCGGGTGGCTTTCACCGGCTGCTGTCCACTCAGCTGACTGCCGATTCGATTCCGGGGTGTAGTGGTGGATCCACGTTTCATCCATTGTCACATATCGCATGAAAAATCCTTTTTATTGCGCTCAAACAGGTCCAAACAACGCTCAGAATCATCAACATGATGTTGTTTTTGGTCCACTGTGAGCAAACGCGATACCCATTTCAAACAAAGCTTTCTCATGCCCAAATGTTCATGCAAAATAACCAACACGTTCTTTTGATATCTTTAGGGTGTCAGCTATCTCAGGCAATTTCACTTTACGGTCATCTAAAGCAATTTTGTGGATTTTTTGATGTTTTCCGGTGTGACCATCTCATTTGGGCGTCCAGAGCGTTCAGCATCATTTGTGTCTGTACGACCGCGTTTAAATTCAGCGTACCACTAAATGATGAGTGATTTTCCAGGGGCAGAGTCCTCGTAATACTTAGCAAGCCATTGCTTTGCTTTGCGGTATTTTTTCGCATACATATAGTTTATTTTTTCTGTAAATATCAAAATCACTAAAATATTTCACTTGTCGAAAAATAAATTTTAGTCGTATCGTTTGAAATTACAAGTAATGGATTTTTTGAAAAATATGTGTCAGACCAAAAACTTTTCAGCCTATAAGCTGATATATGTTACATATATATCTTCTATAAGAATAATATTTCACTTGTAGGCAAATAAGTTAGTCGAAATTACAAGTAAATTAAACTTGTGTCTTTACATATAATATTTTGTGCATTAATTACATGTCGCCTACATTTTGTGAAATCAGTTTAATATTTTTAGTGTTCCGTATAAAAATCGAAAAATGGAACACTTATGGATTCACTTCTGTGTCTGTCTGACACAGCCGATTTGCTTCGAAACTATAAAAAGGTGAAATTTGTCACAAATATGGGAGTTAATTGTCCAATCACAGCCATGTAGTTTTTAAACTTAAATGTTGACTTAAGGGGTTAGTTTTGGGTGGTGAAATCGGAAGTGAAAAAAAAATTCAGGATGGCGTGGAGTGGGGTGTCAAATGAAAGCTTGTGAAAATACAAATTCAAATTCTTGCGCACACTTTTCTTTGTATTATTTTTTAAAAAATTTCGAAAAATCGCTGTCCCCCCCTTATCTCGAAAAGTACTGAACAAAAAACTTCGAAAAAATTCTGGAATATTGTCCATAAGGTGTAGATTGAATGAAAATTATCAGGAGTGTATTACCTTTGATAATTTATCTGGTATGCATAAACAAATACCGGAAAAAATATTTTAACCGCAATCACGGTACAACACTCACTGCGCAAGTCCGACTTGCACTTGGCCAGTCTTTTAAATATTAATTTGTATTAAGTAAGGAGTTTGCTGAAAATGGACAGGCCTCCGACAAGCAGTGCTGCCAAAGTAATATGCGATACACGAAGATGAAGTTAGCGCAAAGAAATAAAAAGAAACTTGATATGCAGCGTTTACATTACATGAATTTGCACGACTCGCCAAAATCTCAGTTGACATTTTCAAGTGCTCTTGCTGCTGCTGCTACTCGATACTGTGATCTTGCTGCTATTGCCGCTCGAAGCTAACTCCACTCCAACAGTTAGCTTCGAACGGCAGCACCAGCAGCAAGATCACAGTATCGAGTAACAGCAGCAGCAAGAGCACTTGAAAATACCGAATGAGATTTTGGCGAAACGTCGTGCAAATTCATTATTAGACGAACGGATTGAAACCAGGAATTTCCGGAATTTTAATGTATTATTTATATATATATATATATATATATATATATATATATATATATATATATATATATATATATATATATATATATATAATCTAAAAAGTCCGTTAGGTTACCGCTGTCAGGGTATGTAATATGGTACGCATTACCGAGTGCAGATTTTTTAATCAGAACTCCTTCGTAAATGTAAGACTTGGTGCCTTTACTTCCCTTACCAGAGGGCATAACTTTTGAACAAATTGAGATACTGATTTCAAATATAGTACCCATATAATAATTAAAGTATAAAAAGTACCTATAGTTTCTAGTTTCCGGGCGAAATCGTGGTGGAATATAAATAAAGTATATTTGCTCTCTAATATACCCTTCACTTATTTTCAACCCTTCATTTTCCTGTGTCTCAAGCTACTTCATTTTATGAAAAGTTAAAATTATTTCATAAACACCACGGTGAAGCAGACTTGGCGTATTTAATGACTTACTACTTTCGAAAATTTTAAGAAATATTTTGAGTATATTGTAAACGAGATAACGGTATGAATTTCCTTTTGAGAAAGTTTATCAAATGAAAGTTAACTAGTTTTAATACACAACGGCATTTCACATAATGAATGCTACAAAATCCTGTTAAAACTTTACGCTCATTTCTAAAATAACTGTCTGGATTCTTGTATTTAAAACAGAAAATTAAATTTAAAACCATTGGTACAGTTATTTAATAAGAACTCGAAAGTTAAATTTGTGAAATTAAACGATATATCAATTTTTTATAACATCCCACTACCCTCTACTGACAACGTTAGTTATGTTTGTAATTAGTAAAAAACTGATTTTATCTTCGAATTTTTTAACCCGAAAACACCCAACCATGACATACATCAATGAAAGTTATCCAAATTCCCTTCCCCCCCCCCCCCCCCCCCCCCCCCAACATATCATTTAGATACTTAACATTACAGTACTTTATAAAATAAAAAAGAAAAATCAAGTAACACGAGATAAACCTAAGGGGACCAATTAATAAAACAAAAACTATTAATGTATTTATCTAAAGTTAGTTTGTTTGGAGTTGATAGCACACAACATCGGTTATAAACATTAAAATGTCATAAATCATAAGCGTCCGAAATTTCTCTACCAATTTTGCATTTTTAGTTTTAATCACCTTTATTTTCTATCTCTGTACAACACTGCGACCTTTTTCTAAAAAATATTTTATTACATGCCTTCTAAACTTTACAATAAGCTATATAAATCAACACATTTCAAAGTTTATTCCAAGGAGTAAATGAGGAAACTAAAAATCTTAGTTGTATGACAAACGCCTAAACGAGTACAATTAACAATTCTTAAGAACTAGAAATCCACAGTGTTATAAAGCTTAATGACAATAGGTATAATAAAATTATTTGGGATTTTAGTAGTTATTGGAATATAATTAACCAAAGTACTTATTGGTAGGTAGGGCCTAAGTACCTAAGTATGGAATAAGAATATTCTGTGTAGGTATAAACATAAAGCAAAAATCTATAATACGAGGCTGGTTTGAAAAGTCCGTGCAAAGTCCGAGAGATGGCACCACCGGCGCGTATCGAGGTCATGTTTAGTTAGTAGCATCTCTTGAATGAACGCACACCAAGTTTCAGCCATATTGGTATATTTCTTTGTGTTTGGCATTCGTGTGAATCAAGGAAGTCGAGTAATTTTCAAGAAATGGACGAAAAAGAATTTCGTGTTTTGATTAAACATTACTTTATGAAAGGCAAAACGCCTCAGGAGACTAAAGAGAAGCTTGATAAACATTATCGCGACTCTGCACCTTCGATTAGAACAGTTTATAAGTGGTTTCAAAATTTTCGGACTGGCCATATGGGCACAAGTGACGCTGAACGTTCTGGACGGCCTGTGGAGGTTACGACTCCAGAAATCATTGATCAAATCCATGATATGGTGATGGATGACAGAAGAGTTAAGGTGCGTGAGATTGCTAGTGCTGTGGGCATCTCGATTGAACGTATACATAATATTTTGCATAAACATTTGGACATGAGAAAGCTATCCGCAAGATGGGTGCCGCGATTGCTCACGCTTGACCAAAAACGGAATCGTGTGAAGTGTTGCAAGGATGGTTTGCAGCTATTCCAGAAGAATCCGGAGGACTTTAAGCGTCGTTTCGTCACTGTGGATGAAACATGGATACATTACTATACTCCTGAGACCAAACAACAATCTAAACAATGGGTTACCAAGGGGGAATCTGCACCAAAAAAGGCGAAGACCGTTCCTTCGGCCGGAAAGGTTATGGCGACTCTCTTTTGGGATTCGCAAGGGATAATCCTCATCGACTATCTGGAAAAGGGTAAAACTATTACAGGTGAATATTATTCATCGTTATTGGACCGTTTGAAAACCGAGCTGCAAGAAAAATGCCCGCGATTGGCCCACAAGAAAGTCCTTTTCCATCACGACAACGCACCAGCACACACCTCAGCAGTTGTGGTCGCAAAATTAATGGAAATAGGATTCCACTCGTTTCACATCCCCCCTATTCTCCAGACTTGGCTCCCTCGGACTACTATTTGTTCCCTAATTTGAAGAAATGGCTGGCGGGACAAAGATTTTATTCAAACGAGGAGGTGATTGCAGACACTAATGGATATTTTGCAGACTTGGACAAATCCTATTATTCGGAAGGGATCAACAAACTAGAACATCGTTGGACGAAGTGTATAAGCCTAAAAGGAGACTATGTCGAAAAATAAAAAAGGTTTACCCCAAACACATAAGTAGTTTTTATTTTTGCACGGACTTTTCAAACCAGCCTCGTATGTTTAGTTCAAATCAGAACAGCGATGGCTTCAACTTTCAGTTTTGTCCCGGTCAAACTTCGTGGAGTCTGTAAATCTGAATTTTCCCTGCGAGAAAAAACGATACTTAACGTCCACGATGCCCTAGTGCCATCAACAGCCAACCAGTCAAGTCCGTGAAATTGTGGAAATCTGTGCCAACATGACGGGAGTTGGATCAGCAACTATTTATAGATTTCTAAAAGAAAGAAAACGCGGTCCTTGCAACGAACCTCAGAATCACAAAGGGAAAGAGCCCTTAGAGGTCGATGAAGACTTTAAAAACGCAATAAGAAGAAAATTACACTTTTTTTGTGATTAAGAAAGAAATACCTACACTACATAAAGTTTTGCAAGAAATCAGAGAAGACCAAGACGTACTAGATTTTAAAAAATAGAAATTATGGAAAATCCTTCATAACCTGAATTTTCTTGGGAAAAACACGCTAGAAAATCTCTTCTTACCGACAAAACAGAAATCATTTGTTGGAAAACAGAATATCTACGAGCAATCAGAAAATTTCTAGCCGAAGAAAGAAATATTTTTTATTTAGATGAGACTTGGGTTAATGAGGGACACACAGTGAAAAAATTCTGGGTTGACAAAAACATTAAGAGTGCCAACCAAGCTTTTATGGAAGGTTGGTCAACTGGACTACAACCCCCTTCAGGAAAAGGTCGCAGGCTAATTATAGCACATATTGGTAGTGAAAACGGATTTCTCGACTGTGGCTTGTTGGAATTGGAATCAAAGTCAACTAAAGATTACCATGAGGAGATGACGGTCGATGTTTTTGAGGAGTACTTCCAACAAATGACTGAATGTATACCAGCAGAATCAGTTATAGTATTAGACAATGCCCTATACCATTCACGATTATTAGAACGACTCCCGACAAATTCATGGAAGAAAGCCGATATTCTTATGGATAAGAAACAAAAATCTCAAACATAAAGATGGTATGTTAAAAGCGGAACTTCTCAAAATTGCGAAACAAAATAAGGCACAGTTCAAGAAATACGCAGTCGATGAAATGGCAAAGGAACGGAATATTACAGTGCTTAGATTACCTACGCATCATTGCGAATTAAATCCCATAGAGCTAATTTGGACGCAAATGAAAGGTTTTGTTGCAAGGGAAAACACCATGTTCAAACTTCAAGACGTCAGGCAATTATTACTCGCCGGAATAGAGAGGATCAAAGAGGATAATTGGAAAAATGCCATTCAACATGTTACAGAAGAAAATAAAATGTGGAAGGAAACTTGACGAATGCATCCAAGAAACTATAGAAACAGAACCTTTAATTATACAGCCCCACAAAAAAAAAAGTGGGGTATACTTTTGATGCGATATATCAGATCCGTAGTATTTTTGCCCGCTGATCACGAATCTGACGTCAGAATATCGCCATCACATCTCAATTTTTTTCTAACCTCAAAAAATAGGTAAAAATTAAGAAAAATATACTCCTAAAAAATTGATTCAAGCTTTTTCATGAATCCAAAGATGTATTAATATGTATTCGGACACGCTAAGCTAATATTCATCGGTTGGATTAAGCCATACAGTTCTGTTTTCTTTCTAACCTCAATAAATCAGACAGATATAGTGCTTCTCGAATGCAAAAACGAATTCAAATTAAAATTCAACCGATTCTTACCAAATTTGGTACACGGGGGTTTTTCGGGTTGCTGATCATGAATCTGAGGTCGGATTTGCAAAATTCAAAATGGCGGATCCAAGATGGCGGACAAAATTTTTGAAAACCAACCGATTCCTACCAAATTTGGTATACAGTTGGGGAATCCTTAAACCTGATACTCTTAAACCCTAAACCCTGAAACCTTAGACTCCCACACCCTGTAACCTCAAAAAATAGACCTCAATAACCCTGTAACTTTAAAAATGAGACCCAATAAACTCAAAACCAGGACTTTTAAACCATATACTCTCAAATAGTAGACCCTTAAGCCCTAGAATTGCGAAGGTTAGACCCGCGCCAAACTTTCCTTTTTTTGGCTGTATCTTGTTCTTTTTTCCGCGAATGACCTATTCAAAGGCTTTCTGCCCAAACGCTTTTGAGGACTTGTTTCTCTTTTTAGCGACCAGCAATAGTCCGCTAGCATATGGTCATCCCATCGTCCTGATACCGATTTTCTATAATTTTCAGATCTTGGTGAAAACGTTCCCCTTGCTCCTCACTGTAGTGACCAAGATTATCTGGGAAATCATCGATGTGGGAGTCCAGGAAATGTAATTTTAGATTCATTAAGCAACCTAATGTTTGAAAATTTTTTACCATTTTCTCGACTATTTCTTTGTACTTAGGACTTTTATTATTTCCCAAAAAGTTTGTTGCGACTTCTTTAAAACTAAGCCAAGCAGCTTTTTCAACTTTATTCATTTTAGTAACAAATAATGAATCTTGAAACAATTTTCTTATTTGTGGCCCGCCAAATACGCCTGCCTTAATTTTAGCTTCAGAAAATTTCGGAAATTTTTTATGCAAATATTTGAAACATGGGCCGTTTGTATCTAATGCTTTCGTGAATTGCTTCATAAGTCCAAGCTTAATGTGAAGAGGGGGAATAAGAACTTTTTCTGGATCTACCAATGGTGGAAACAATACATTATTTTCACCAGGAGTGAACGATTCTCTTGTTGGCCAAATTTTTTTCTTATAATGACGTTCCCTGTCTCTGTTATTCCACAGACATTTATAACAGGGATAAAGTGTAAACCCTGACTGTTGGCCAAGCAATATTGTTACAATTTTCAGATCTCCACAAATTTTCCAGTTATGATCAGCATATTTTATTTTTATCAAAAGCTGCTTCATTTTTTCATATTGCTCTTCCATAACTGTGGAATGAGCAATCGGAATGGGAGCGTAAACGTTGGTATTATGCAGCAAAACTGCATTAATGCTCCGTTTAGAAGAATCAATGAACAGTCTCCATTCTTCAGGATCGTATGAGTTATTTTGAAATTCATCCATTAGACCTTTTACATCGGTACAATATGAAAGTGACAATTCCTCGTCCATTGTGAAATATTTTCGAAATTCTTCATCTCTGTTTCTATAATAAGAAATCGTAGCTTCTGGCTTAAGTAAATGTCTTTTCTTTAAAAAGGAAGCAAGATGCTCTGAACCATCTTTGGATAAGCCTAAATCTCTGACTAGATCACTAAGTTCTGACTGTGATACGAGTATTGGTTCTGGTTTACGGTTGTATGGTAGAAATTCTTTATGTGTCACTAGTATATGATAGGTTGTCACTAGAACATTCATTAGTAACAGTGTTTGAATCTTTTTCGACAGTCTCAATGTTTTCGGCATGAACTGATAAGGTGAAATCATTTGTTTCCATAACATCAGCATCAAGTGGTTCAGGAGGCGGAATTAGTTTAGTTGGTCTTGTTACTGTCGAAACATCGTTATAAGTAATAGTGCTTTTATTTTTTCGGTTATGCCTAGATACAACATTCATACAAAAGTAGCAATCATTTTCACTGTATGGTCTATTCCATATTGCTGGTCTGGAATATTTAATCGCCTTCTTATTGATGTACAACATTATTTTGCAAGAACTGCAAATGATGTGGGGAACCCAATCTGTATCCTGGTGCTGTATTTCAATGTTAAAACAATCCTTATATAAGGTTTTAATCTTATCCGTTATCGGTGACCCCATTTTACTCAATACGTGTTGACAGCAAATATAACAAAATGAATCACTGTTTTTATCGCACTTATGAAAAGTCCTTGTACCGTGAGACCGTTTTCTTGTAGCATTATACTCTACATGAGCCAAGTCACCCACACATGAAGAGCTACGGTCTCTGGATGACGACGGCTGCGGGCCCGCTTTCCCACCCTGACCAACCGCCGATACTGGGTTTCCGAGTCCCTGCATCGTAATTCTCTTTCTTCTACCTGCCATGACGGCATCTAAGCCGTTATTCAGGGATTCTGCCGGCTAGTGGAGTAACACCGTTGCCCACCGTCACCACGTGGAGGTGCCCTGGATGCAGGTAGAAGAATAAAAATTGACCGATGAATTTTCTCGGCGTTCAAAATGGCGCGAAAACATCTGCCATCTTGAATTTTGCAAATCCAACCTCAGATTCGTGATCAGCGACCCAAAAAATCCCCGTGTACCAAATTTGGTAAGGATCGGTTGAATTTTAATTTGAATTCGTTTTTGCATTCGAGAAGCACTATATCTGTCTGATTTATTGAGATTAGAAAGAAAACAGAACTGTATGGCTCAATCCAACCGATGAATATTAGCTTAGCGTGTCCGAATACATATTAATACATCTTTGGATTCATGAAAAAGCTTGAATCAATTTTTTAGGAGTATATTTTTCTTAATTTTTACCTATTTTTTGAGGTTAGAAAAAAACGGAGATGTGATGGCGATATTCTGACGTCAGATTCGTAATCAGCGGGCAAAAATACTACGGATCTGATATGTCGCATCAAAAGTATACCCCACTTTTTTTTTTGTGGGGCTGTGTTATCAACTTAAGAGAACTGGAGTCTTCAGATTTTGATTGTAATTAAAGTACTTATATTTATTTATTTATTTATACAAATTTTACGGGAAACCCCATTGTAGTACAATTTTAAAACAGGCACAAATGCAGATACAAAAATATTAAAAATTAAAAAGACAAACACGTGACAAAGACTATGTCTAAATAAAAATATTCAACAAACACATAAACATCCTCAATAACAAAATATATAAAATAGATACAGAAAATGAAAGAACTAACCTCAGAAATGTAAAAACAATAATAGTATTAAGAATAGTAAACACTGATCAAGTAGAACCTCTACAGAGCCCTCAGCAGCTGGGACCTAAATCCCGAGATAGAGCTGTTAAACATACCGAGCCGGCCATCCAATGAATTCCAAGTCCTCAAAGCTCTATGAATGGGAGAGTGCCTCCCATAATTCGTGCGATGGAAGGGGATGCAAAAGAGATCATGATGGCGAATATATCGTGAATTATGAATTTATATATACATAGATCTAGATTAAAAAATTTTTGGTAATAAATCTTATATTTCTATAACTTTATTTTTAAGATAATTTTATTTATTAAACACTAAAAGCAGGTTACGCGCAGACGGCTATGCTACCGATGAACCCTATCTATGTGATGATGACTCTATTGTATGGCAGAAGTTTTCTGCCCAAAATAGGGTCAAGTGCGCCCTTAAAAATAATTTAAAACAGGTAGCAAAATTCAGTAAAATGCATAGGAAATCTTTTTTTTTTTGGACGCACCCCAACATGTTTTTGCATCTACAATGAGAGAATTCTGCTATCAACTCCAAACAAATACACATTAAATCTATTTAATCCTCGTCAAAGTAATCTCCTCCCACTGCAACACACAGCCAATGTTTTATCCACTCTTAAAACCACTTGTTAAACTCGATTACGGTATTGCTCAGATGACCAGGGAATTCTATTTTATAGCTTGTATAGATTTAAAATAATATCCGCGGAGTATTTATTTCAGCCTGGGGTCTCAAACTCAGGAAAAGCTTCATATGAAGAACGACAGTCCTGGAGGAAACACCTAAAGCTAACCGAATCGCGAAGTGGAGAAATCAACTAAACCACCTGGACTTTGAAACCAGGGAAGAACTATCACCAGGCAGCGAACAGCTCTACGCAATGTGGAGAATACTTAACAAAATGAGAGCAGACTTACAGAAATGGGGGCTGCTACCAGCTGGAGCAGACGTCCTGTGCTGTTCGAAGGCCATATCTTTTGACTTGCTCAAATTTGGACCAACCTTGCACAGAGAAAGACATTATGCTATCGAATGACAAAACTGGATCCGCTGCAAATCACTAGAAATACTGTGTTTGACCGGACACGGAACGTAAAATAAGTAACCAGGGTAATCGATAAAACAGTTAATATATTCTAGATTTTGGACTTAGACATGTTTTTTTTTTCGGTTTTAATTCACCATTTGCTCGATATTCATTTGAGTATTGTTCTATTTTCAGGACATAAGAACAGATTTAGGTCTTATCACCAATAATTTATGTATTTCAAAGTCGTTATCCAATGAAGACATTTCTTTAGCGACCTCAACACGTCAATGTTGTGTCAAATTCAGACGAGAGAACTCACAAGACAACTTTAAATCGTTCTTTAACATCAATTGTATTAATCCAAATAATAATTCAGTAAGGCCTACAAGATCTCTACTGCTTCTAAATTGATTCATTTTAAAAATCGCCAATAAGAAATTTCCACAATTATAAAAAACGCTTTTATTTCTAACTCAAAAAAACAATGATGTGGTAAAAATAGTTCTACCAACCTAAAAAACAAATACTTTAATAGACAGCAATGGCGCGCGGATTAAAAAAAATTAGTTCCCTTAATTTTCAAACATAGTAGTATTTTTACCAATTGTTTTTAAGAACTCTACTACTATTTTAACAGACTGCGAATAAAATGATCCTAATAATTTAACCATATATTAAGGAATTAGGAACATTTCTGCCGCCACAAATATCTACCGAACAAACAGGCTTCATTGCAGGAAGAGGGACTAGAAAGCAAATACTCAACATACGCTAGAACATAGAAAAAGTCAGGGAAATCCAAATAACAACCTATATCTGTTTTATAGATTTCTCTAAAGCTTTCGACTCCATACAATGGATCAAACTGTGGTCGATTCTAATTAGCATGGGAACACCTATACATCCTGTAAACCTTAGCCGATCCCTATATGAGAATACAAATGGCAGAATTAAAATAAATAAATCTTTTTCCGATCCATTTAACGTAGAATTCGACATCAGACAGGACTGTATTTACCCTTACTTTTTAACATATAATGGGATCTGTTTTGGATGGCTGCAGTGGGGGTGTGACAATCGGTGGAAAAAAGCTAAGTAACTTTAGATATGCAGATGATACTGTTATACTTGGAACGTCAATACAAGACCTAGAGTAGATTATGAGGCGCCTTGAAATCACTAGCAAAAACTATGGATTGACAATTAACAGAGCGAAAACCAAAGTAACGATTGTTAGTCGTAATGAAGATCTGTCACACACAAATGAAATTGCTGGTTTCACCGTTGTAGACCATTTCAACTATTTGGGATCCCTCATAACTAACAATGGTGGCTATGAAGGGGAAGTAAGACGTTTGGCTATGAGTATCACATACTGAACACCGTACTAATGTCACTACTCAGTATATACCACAACTACACCAAACACTTTATTTTTGCACTTGACGCGCGTTTCGCTAACCATGGTAGCTTCATCAGGAGCGACGATTTAGTCAATTATCGCTCCTGATGAAGCTAGAGCGACGATTGAGTCAATCATCGCTCCTGATGAAGCTAACATGGTTAGCGAAACGCGCGTTGAGTATAGTGGTGATATATACTGAGTAGTGTCATTGTGCCAAAGATTCCACATTCCCAACTTAACCCTACTAATGTATCTATTTTTGGAGAGCTTAGTATAAATGACCTACTTTCCAATATAATTAATAGACAGTGCCTGAAATATTTTGGTCACATTATAAGGAAATGGATGCCATGGAAAAGCTTGTAGTAACGGGGAAGGTAGAAGATCAAGGGTCTCCAACAAGAGGGTAAGATTTCTTCTTGGTATGGGAGCCAAGCCAGGTCGTGCAGGATCGATATGGCTGGAGAATGACTGTTAAGGCAATAACTGCATAGTGTCACCAACCCTCCTATTGAGATGAAAGGATTGAGAGAGAGAGAAGGAATTAATATTAATACATTTTTTACTCTGGTTCTATATCTCTTAGGCGATAACTCGAGTATAGATAAAACAAATTTTACGCAATTTTTTTTACGTATAGGTACACCATCTATCTAGCCAAGTTTCCCCGTATATTTAATTAAAATTGGTACAGTAATATCAGAGAAACAGTAACAAATATGTAACCAGACTAGCCCATATTCAACAGCAATTTCGAAGAAATATTTAAAAAATGTTTAATGATAACTGAGTCACATACAAATTCTAGCTGACTTACTGTATATAGAAGTATTAGTCACTAAGATCCTCACATTTAATTATTAACATAATAATGAAGTGAATTTTAAAATACAAAACAAAAAGGGAACCGGTAAAACATAATATTTCAAATTGTTTAATACGTGCATTCAGTTTTAATACTGGTCGAATCGATTTTATAACACACGACACGGGTTTCATTAACTATGTAACACAAAGAAAAATATTTAATTTGCTGAAACCAATATTTATTTAGTGTCGAGCAATTACAATCTAAAATATTCAACAAATTTAACGTAAAAATATTTTTTTTTCCCAAAAATTTAATTAAGGCAACATTGGTAATTCCCTTGATAAATTCGTTGGAGTTCTCTAAATTCTATCATTTATTTGCTCGATACCTGTGTAGTATTTTGAAAACAAATAAAGCACTAAATAAATATATCTCTATTCGACAGCGGAGGCAAATAGCATGTAATCGTATGCGAAACGTCGAAAATACACTTAATTTAACATAGTCTAACCCCAAGAACCAGGATATTTCTCATTTAGTCTACGCTGTGCAGGCTCCCTTTCTATGTTTGCATATTCCTTTTTCAACCGATCCTTCTTTATGAATCCTATCTTTGCCCATGGCTCTCGTTCGATAATGGTCGTGACCACCTAATAGTCTTATCACAGAAGAAACTGCCACGAAGTAACGGTTTTTAACGGAAAACACTAGGAGTATAAATTGATTCTTGACCCCTACCTTCCATCGTTTAAAAAATGAAATTGGCATTTTTTTCCTGCCTACATTCATTTTACAGTTACAACCCTACTGTGAATACAACTTGAAAAATCAGTTGGAAACGCCATGTCGTTCGAAAATCAACATTTGAGATACTGACTTATTTCCTCATTTCAACTTAAAAAGAGGAAAAATTAATTTCTCTCCCAAACAGGCAGTGAAAAGTAGAATAATGACATTGATTTTTTAAAGGACACTCATAAACAGATTCCAGTCTACATACTTATTCTGTTAGGATTGGATAAACGCGATGTTAATGAAACGTCCTTTCTTCCCTACTGAAGGTACTAAAAATGTACCAAATTTTAAATCAATATCACGTTTCGTTGGGTAATGATTAGACAATTACACCTATACATGTACATACTCATATATTTCACAATGGGGTATTTGTACCAAAAAAAAACGGGTGAAAATTATTTTTTGATGTCAAACCAGACGGCCAAATTGATCTATTATTTATTTTCAATTTTTTTTGAAATTACATTTTTCACCAAATTAGTTTGTTGAAATACGTTCTTTTCTACTGATTATCCCCAAAATTATTAAAAAGGCAGGGAATGAAGTCGTCAATCAAAAATTTACACACCTATGCCGAATTTCGACAATGAGATAAGTTTTTACCATCACATCACGCCTCTGCAACATCATCCACTTTACTGCCTTCATTGCCCATGATACTGTCTTTATTTTCCAACAAACTACTGGTAACTCGTCCATAGGCATTAATCGACATTATGCATTGATCTCGATACTTAGCGCTCAATGATCAACTGCCTTATTGCCCGGGCTATATTGATTATGGCAGAAAATTTGCACACCACTGCCATTCTTAAGATTCCCTCTATAGACATGTTTTAATATTAGTGACCCGTCTCAGATTACTGACGTACGCCTCTATTACAAATTAAAAATGTTTCTATCTTAAGTTACAACATTTTTCGCATAGATTTGTTAAATTCGTAAAGAATTCGACAAATTATTCTGACCGTCTGAGGGGATCCTTAGTTTTTTTGTTCCAGGCAAAAAATTCTTATTGTATCCGTGGAAAAATTACTTACTGAAATTTCTGTCGATTTTCACGGTTAGGGTCCCTAGATCACGAAAAACATGGTCCCAAATTTCCGTTGGTGTACTTGTGCGGTGGCACGGAAACTCTCGAACTACATGAGGTACCAATTTTGAACTTGGCACATCTATAATACTTGAAGTACGAATGAAATCTATAGTTCTTAAGTGAAATTGCTTTAGGGGAAAGGGGTAGACGCCAATAATTTCGGAATACAGGAATGAACTTGTTTTTGCGCCATATCGCTTTAGACAAAGGGGATGAAGGAGTGGGGGGGTCGATAAATTTTGAATATTTTCAATTTTTTTGAACATGAACAAATTTTAGGCATATGTTAAGGCGGCTGCTTCGTATATATCATGTTACATTCCATTTTTCGGAATCTTGGAATTGAGGCATCTTTTTAATTATTTTCAATTATTTATGGTCAAATATATAAGAATTAATAAGGTAGGGGAAGTGGTGAAAGGGGTTTCTTCATATACATGTGGAATGTAATACATTAAAATTCCGGGTTTCAATCCGTTCGTCTAACAATGAATTTGTACGACGTTTTGCCAAAATCTCATTTGGCATTTTCAAGTGCTCCTGCTGCCGCTGCTACTCGATACTGTGATCTCGCTGCTGCTGCAGCTCGAAGCTAACTCAACAGTTAGCTTCGAGCTAGCGAGTAGCAGCAGCAGCAGGAGCACTTGAAAATGCCAAATGAGATTTTGACGAAACGTCGAGCAAATTCACTGTTAGACGAACGGATTGACACCAGGAATTTTAATTTAATATAAATATATATATATATATATATATATATATATATATATATATATATATATATATATATATATATATATATATATATATACATTATAAGAATTTTTTGGTTTTTGGTTGAGATAATGGATACCTTTTAAGCATACTTATTTCTAGTTAACATGTAAGGGGCTAAATGGGTAGGGGGAATTGACAGGAGCGTTGCGTAGTATAGTATATATAATGTTACATGTTATTTTTCGGCTTTTTGGAATCGAAGATTCGTTGTAATTATATAATCTATAATATATATAAAATGCAACGTCTCTCTGTCTGTCTGTCTGTCCGTTAGTGCGCTTATCACTGGAGAACCACTAATCCGATTTACGTACTTTTTTTTTTAAAACATACATATGTTCTCTGGCCAGGTTATAGGCTATATTTTATTACGACAGGTAGCATAAGGAATGAGCAGTGACGTAAAATAGTGAATGAAGTCGGAAAAAAGTTTGCCGCTAGCTCGTTTCCTTGCAATACACAGCCGAAACCTTTAAATATGGAACAATATTATGTAGCATAGAATAATATCTATAATCTATAATATATATAAAATGCAATGTCTCTCTGTCTGTCTGTCTGTCCATTAGTGCATTTATCACGCGAGACCCACTTATCCGATTTACGTGTCTTTTTTTAAATTCATACATATATTCTTTAGCCAGGTTCTATAATAATAATAATTTATATCTATATATATATATACATATCTATAATGTGTATAAAATGCAACGTCTCTCTGTCTGTCTGTCTATCCGTTAGTGCGCTTATCCCTCTAGAACCACTTATCCAATTTACGTGATTTTTTAAATTCATACATATATTCTCTGACCAGGTTATAGATATATATTTTATTACATCTATAATATATATAAAATGCAACGTATCTCTGTGTGTTCGTCTGTCTGTCTGTCCGTTAGTGCGCTTATTACTGGAGAACCACTTATCCGATTTACGTGCTTTTGTTTTAAAACATACATATGTTCGCTGGCTATACGCTATATTTTATTACGTTATACATGAGGAATAAGCAGTGACGATAATAGTGAATCAAATCGGAAAAAAGTTTGCCGCTAGCGCGTTCTTTTGCAATACACTGCCTAAACCACTAAATATGGAACAATACCATGTAGCAAAGGATATCTATCATATATATAAAATGCGACGTCTCTCTGTCTGTTTGTCCGTTTGTGCGCTTATCACTGGAGAACCACTTATCCGATTTTAGTGCTTTTTTTAAACATGCTAAACCATTAAAAATGGACAATATCATGTAGCAAAGAATATTTATAATATATATAAAATGTAACGTAATCTCTGTCTGTCTGTCAGTGCGCTTGTTAGGACAGGCAAGAATTTTGATTTATATATAAATATAAAATGCAATGTCTCTCTGTCTCTTTGTCCGTTAGTGTGCTGATCACTGGAGAACCACTTATCCGATTTACGTGCTTCTTTTTAAAACATACATATGCTCTCTGGCCAGGTTATAGGATATTTTTTATTGCGTTAGGTAACATAAAGAATAAGCAGTGACGATAATAATGAATCAAATCGGAAAAAAGGTTACCGTTAGCGCGTTCTCTGGCAATACACTGCCTAAACTATTAAATTTGGAACAATATCATGTTACAAAAAATATAATATATATAAAATGCAACGTCTCTCTGTCTGTCTGTCCGTTAGTTGGCGTATCACTTGAGAACCACACATCCCATTTACGTGTTTTTATAAATTTATACATATGTTCTATATAATTCGATATAAGTCAAGATAATGGGAGATAAGTATAAATAATGGGAGATAAGGAGAAATAATGGGAGATAAGGAGAAATAATGGGAGATAAGGAGAAATAATGGGAGATAAGCAGAGATAAGTCAAGATAATGGGAGTTATGGTGAGATAATGGGAGATAAGGAGAAATAATGGGAGATAAGCAGAGATAAGTCAAGATACTGGGAGTTATGGTGAGATAATGGGAGATAAGGAGAAATAATGGGAGATAAGGAGAAATATTGCGAGGTAAGTCGAGATAAGCCTACATAATGGGAGATAAGGAGAAATAATGGGAGATAAAGAGAAATAACGGGAGATGAGCAGAGATAAGCCTAGATAATGGAAATTATGTAGAGATAATGGGAGTTAAGGAGAAATAATGAGAGATAAGGGGAAATAATGGCAGATATTTTATTACGTTAGGTAACAGGAATAAGCAGTGACGACAGTAGTAAATCAAGTCCACGCGAGCGGAGCCGCGGGTACGGCTAGTATAATATATAATTATATGTGTGTGTATATACATACATACATACATACATACATACATATACATATATATATATATATATATATATATATATATATATATATATATATATATATACCCCGCTTAGCGCGACCCCGTTACGCGCGGTTTATATAACGCGAATCAAATATAGTATAATATATATATTCTCTTTGAAGAATGGGAATTCCCTGTCCTTCGATATCATTTGTTCCGTAATAGTTCGGTCGGCTGGCAGTTTTGTTTTATATTATATATTGGGAGATATACATATATTTACCCTACGTTAAAAATATAAAAGCGTCACTTTGGAATTAAGATGAAATATAAGAAGAATATAAATGGAGGCAAAGCAACAATATTTTGGATCAGATATCGACTGTGAGAACGATTTATAAAAATCGGAAAAAATTAAAATCTCCAGCGAAGGTTCAACACCTATAAGTGCAACAAAACTTTCTCGTTCGAGATCATCTATCTTAGAAAGAATGGAGAAATTACTGTCAGTCTGGATCGAAGATTTGAATAAGAAGAACACACCACTAAGTCAAGATCTCATATGCGCAAAAGCAAAATCTTTGTATGAGATGCTGAAAACAAAAGAAGGAGAAGGGAGTGCCACTCCGACTTTTGCTGCCAGCAGAGGCTGGTTCCATCGGTTCAAGCAGCGTTCTAATCTTCACAATATCCACATAACAGGCGAGGCGGCCAGCGCGGACATTCAAGCTGCAGCTGAGTTTCCAGACAAGTTTCAAGACTTCGTTAGACGAGAGAAAATTCCTGCTTGTCTCATCTTCAATGTTGATGAGACCGCACTTTACTGGAAAAAAATGCCATCTCGAACATTCATTTCTAAGGAAAGAACGTCAAGCCAGTGGTTTCAAAGCTGCGAAAGATCGACTAACACTTCTGCTGGGTGGTAATGCCACTGGTGATTTCAAACTGAAACCTTTACTAGTGTACCATTCAGAAACACCCCGTGCAATGCGAGGCACAGACAAGACAAGTCTACCAGTTGTGTGGCGATCAAATAGGCGTGGGTTACACGGGAAATTTTTATGGTATATATTTTATCAAATCATACTGTGACAGAAATGGGCTTGAACCTAAAGTTATATATATACTATATACGCCCAGAGACTTAAAAGTGTACGTAAATCCACCAAACATACGTCAATATTACAACCTATGGACCAGGGAGCAATAGCAAACTTCAAAGCTTATTACCATCGCCGCACTTTTAGCCAACTAATTCATGAAACTGACGGGGAAGGAAGACAGTCTATGCGAGAGTGGTGGAAGTCATACAACATTATGAAGTCTATTCACAACATAGAAGAGGCTTGGAAGGAAGTTAAAATGAGTTGTATGAATGGGGTGTGGCGTAATCTTTGGCCAGATGTAGTGGAAGCACCTAGAAGAATTGTCCAGATGCAGAGACAAGTGCTTGAAGACATTGCTGCAATGATTGAGGGGTCTGAACTTGAAGATGTCACGGTAGAAGATCTCGTAGAACTTGTAGCAACGCACGACGATCCTATTAGCAATGAAGATCTGATCGAGTTACAGAATAATCCTATCTACGATGAGGAAGAACAAGTAGAAGAGAAAGTTTTATCTTCAGGGGAAATACAAAATGCACTTTCAAAAATTTATTCAGGTTTGGACATATTGCAGAGTATAGACAATAATGATGACCGTGTCTTGACCGTGTGTCAAAGACAATAGATGTATTTTTCCGTAAAAAAAATAAGAGTATGTATTGCATAAAGTGTTCTTAGAATTAAAGTGATTGATTAAAATGATTTGTATTTTTTTGTATTAAATTTTGATATGTTTAATCATAAACCTCGATATACGCGAATTTCAGTTAACGCGATTTTTTTCGGAATCCCTCGCGTAAAGCGGGGTATACTGTATATATATATATATATATATATATATATATATATATATATATATATACATATATATATACATATATATATACATATATATATACATATATATATATACATATATATATATATACATATATATATATATATATATATATATATATATATATATATATATATATATATATATATATATATATATATACATATATATATATATATATATATATATATATATATATATATATATATATATATATATATATATATATATATATATATATATATATATATATATATATATATATATATATATATATATATATATATATATATATATATATATATATATATATATATATATATATATATATATATATATATATATATATATATATATATATATATATATATATATATATATATATATATATATATATATATATATATATATATATATATATATATATATATATATATATATATATATATATATATATATATATATATATATATATATATATATATATATATATATATATATATATATATATATATATATATATATATATGTATATATATATACAGTAAGTAATTTGATGTTAATTATTTGGGTTGCTTTCTATTGTAAAAACCTTAGGATACTGATAATCTACTGTATTTGTAGCCCTGATGAAGAAAAACTTTCCCATGACCGTTTACTCCAACAATTTTAAGTTTGCTGTTTAACGAGTCAGTCAAGACTACCTTTCTCCTCTCTCTCTCTCTATCTGATATATATGTATATATATATATATATATATATATATATATATATATATATATATATATATATATATATATATATATATATGTCCCTTTTAGGGTTTTAAGAGTAGAGGAATCTAAAACTGGTGTTATTTTTTCATTATTCTCAAGTTTCACAAAAATAGTATGTGATGGTAAATCTCAGGTTTCAGTTGTACATATCTCTGCTCAGTTCCTTTTTTTGATTGACATATAATGTCCGATTGATATATTACCACAAATTACCTATAATTTAACATATCAACTTGTAGTTCTCAGATTAAATTACTGTTTGTTGTGAGAACGTCAAAGTAAGTTTTAAAACTATGTGTTTGCAAGAGACGTTCTCGGTATATCACTTTACCCAGTTTTCTGATTCATTATAGGTATATTAAAAACGACAACAGGAAAATGTTTAAGGAAAAAACGTTTTTAAAAAAAATTTTGGCCAGTTTTCCGGCACAAATACTCCAAGGCATTACGTTCCCTTCTACCAAAATAAAATAACATTTTTTCTCGTAGCTTAATAACATAACAAATAACTTTAGGGAGAAACACGGCACACCGGTGTTGGAGTCCTTATTATCTAATGACTCTCGTGATCCCTGAGGAATAGCTTCGTTTTTATATTAATAAAGAGAAAAATATGCGTTTTCCCGGTGACGAACACACCTATTTCTAGTTGGACAAGTACACAGTACAGTATACACTAAAAAAAATTAAATCGATACTTTAGATAGTCAAACACTCCTTTTGTTTTGTTTCATTGTGAATACGTTTTAATCTTCTCGTAAAAACGCTAATATAATAGTGAAATAAGCAAAGAGTGTTACAACAGTCAACTTGAGTGGATATTGTAGAACTGCCAGTTGACTCCGACGTAGTCATGCATTAACCTTTTTATGATTATTATGAATAGTTCCAAACAAATAGCGCCCTAAGGGCCCGAAAAATGTTATTTTTTTAATAAAACTTCTATTAAATTATTAAATTTATAAATGTCGATAACCATATTTTTGTATATGATTGTTTTATTACTGAAGAGTCCATGTATCTATTGAGTGTACGATTAATTTGGTATTTTTAAAATAAATCTGATCGACGAGCAGCATTTGAGGAGTTGCATTTCGAAAAAAAAAAATGCGTCTGGAGTGAAGCAAATTTGTTCAGGTTAGTTTGAGAAAAAGTGCAGTAACGCACAAGCAAAATATGGTGCTAGCGTTTTAGAGACGATGACTCTGGTCTTTTGGAACGTGTTGTGAATGTTCTAAATAGTCTCATTTAATAACTAGGTTATCCAATAATAAAATAAATTTTCTGCAGAGAAAGAGAGGAGGGAGAGGGGGAGAGAGAGAATGATGACAAAATATTCAATGTTAATTAAACACTTTTTCATTTTATTGGGTTCGCAGTTAAGCACCACATTCCACAATGATATTGTTCTAAATGACAATTAACAGGCGGTACTATCAAATGTTATTTCAATTTCTTTCTTCTCTCAGATCTAAGAGTGGAATATAGTACATTTTGTGTGTCTGAAGTTTGCAATGTTATATCTGATTTGATGATAATTTTATAGAAAAAAATGTGTTGCCATAAATACCAGATGTAATCAACAAGATTACAAACTGCGAAATTTGGACTAAACGCTAATTCCCGGGCAAATAGTGAATTAAAAGTACACGACAAAAATTTATTTACGTAAATTTCCTTACGTCACAACTTCAAATCTATTTTTTTCGTCACCACGCAATATACGTTGTAAAAACTTTATCACAACCATAAGTAACAATTTTATATCCTTACGAGTAAAAACAATAATTAAAATGTAGACTTTGTCAAAAAAAAGTTAAACATTAAATTAAAGGTTATTGCAAAAAGCATTATTGTTAGAAATTATTATTGTAAGTATCAGTAATGACTTTTGAGCAAAGGCGTTCCTTCGTGAGGGGATTTACATCCCGTTACCTTCAAGAATTATATTTATTTTATAAAAAACATGATTAAGGGGTTAAATGTGCGCCATTGACATCCTTAAATTCCGGTTCTGTGCAATACTTTTCCACATCATTTGAAAGTCAGCATCAATAAATAAGAGAGTGCAGTACTTATTATAGTAATAGCGAAATATTGTGATAAGATACAAGTCATATCTCTGGCTGGTGAAAGCTCCTAAGGCCACAAGCCGACAGAGGATCGTCCAGCTAAGTTGGCAAATATTTCCGCCAGGCAGCGCGATCGTCAGAGTCCATTTTATGTACGTACATAAAAATCAGTATCAACTATTAAAAAGGAACAAGTCCGCTTTTCAGCGGTGGCCCATTCTTCTCTTATTCTACTAGAACCCTGACTAACCGCTGCCTGGCGGTAATTGTTGCCAGCTTAGCTGGATAATCCTCTGTTGATCTGGGGCCCTCAAAAACCCCAACGGAGGGCAGGTATGTTTTTAAATTTTAGACTCTCACTAGCTGAAAATGCAATTTGTTGTATCTTACGGGGAGAGTAAATTTAATTTTTCGCATCTAAATGTCTTATAGAAACTGCAACTTTTGTCACAAATCTCAAATTATTGTTACAAAAAAATGACACACAAACGCTAGTTGTTTTGAAAATATGAATTATTTTACAGCGTACGTATATAGGCTGTATTTCCATAATAGTATTTAAAACATATTTTGTATGCATGTAGTATAACGTTATATCACATTGTTTTAAATCTAATTTTTAATTCAGTCGCTTAATTAACTAAATTAAAATGCTACTGTGTAAAAAAATATCAGTATAAAAAGTTATTTTTGAATGGCAGTCAATACCAATTTTGAGTTTTTACTATCGAAATTTGAAACAGCAACATTCCTTTAGGAAAATATACGAAGAAATATTAAAACTACATCAAAATTTGTACAAGCAAGCAAGTAAAAACCAAAAACTTTCATTCTGTTAGCAGATGCATAATGAATATGGTCCGCCCTAGGACCTTTATTATACTCTTCGTATGTATTGACCCTACTATGTTCTGGATTGGAGGAATCAAAATATGATATGATATATTGTCATAATGTTAGAATCAATTCTTGTATTAATAAACCAAAGAAGAAAACACAAGGATAAGAAGGCATACAGGAATATCCAAAATTTAATAAGAACCAAAATACGATCAGAAAAGGAAGCTTGAATATCCGAGGAGTGTACAAAAATTGAAAAATTACAACAGGGGTATGACAGATTTAACCTATACAAAAAGATTAATGAGTTTGTTGGAACTACATATGATGAAGATGAACCAAGTACCGTAGTTCTGGACACAGAAGCAAAATGAAACATTTGACAACGATATATATCACGACTCTTTATGGATCAAACGACATATTTACGTAATTTAACAACAGCGCTTGAAATAACACGCAATGAAGTCGAACACTTTAAGACTGCAAAATCCGATGAAGCGGTAGGACCAGACGAAGTTCACTGTGAAGTGAACATCGCCTTATAAGTCTGATGAGTCACGTTTTGAAGATATTTTTAGGAATCGTACACACTAGAATATGCAATAAGTGTGAAATTGAAACTTCAGATATGCAATTTGGTGTTCGTAACGGAATGGGAACCCGTGAAGATATCGTTGCTTTTAACATCTTATCACAAAGGATGGAAATCAAGATGTATATGCTTGCTTTATAGACTACAGCAAGGCATTTGATAATGTAAAGTACGTCAAATTGCTAGAGATTTTACAGATGATAAACATGACATACAAATAATATCAAACCTCTATTGGAGACAAGTTGCAAAGGTGAAAGTTGACAATGTACTTTCAGAGGAAATCAGCATCCAGAAAGGTATCACACAGGGATGCATACTTTCTCCAATACATTTCAACATTTATTCGGAGTTTATATTTCGATAGGCACTGGAGGATGAAGGAGCAGAGATAGTAATAAACGGTACACCCATGAATAACATTAGATATGCTGATGATACGGTCCTGACCCAAAGTTCTCTGGAAGATCTGCAGAAAGTGGTCGACAGAGTGACGAGAGCGAATAAGAAATACGAGCTTAACATAAACATAAATAAAACCAAAATGCTAGTAGTGTCCAAAGAAACAACAACATTGGGCAACTAAGGTTAAGTATCTCGGTACTATAATTAACGACAATGTCACACATAAAGACGAAATCTTAACAAGAATCAAACAAGCAAGAACTAAAAGCTTTTATCAAAATGGGGAAACTATTGACAACACGGGATTTATCGCTGGTCTTGAGAATGAGAATGATCCGTTCTTACGTATTCTGGGTACTGTTGTATGGCTTAGAAGGGTGGACCCTAAACCACGAGACTATAAAAAGGCTAGAAGCCTTTGCAATCCAGACGCATGCGGAGAATCTCTTGGATGGATCGATTTACAAACCAACGAGTACTACATCAAATGACTAAAGACCAGAAATCTTATTTACCATCAAAGAAAGGAAGGTGGAATTCCTGGGGCAAATCTCTCGTAGCCCCAAGTAAAATTGTCGGCACAAGAAGTATCGGACGGCGCAGAATTTCATGGCCGCGGAATTTATGGCACTAGTTTAGACTAACATCAGCCGAGATATCCTGCCCAGCTATAGCCAATGTCAAAATCGCCATGCTGATCAGCAACCTACAGAGGAGACGCTAGTGAAGGCGACCACTCATTATAATGTGCGTGATGTAGATAGTTATACTCGTAGGTATTTGTTAAGAGGAATTAAAAAAAGGTCTGTAAAGGCATATCTCCAATTGAGTCTGGCTGATGTAATTTGAAATACAGTATTGTACTTTACTTATAATAATTTAATTTTTGTTATTAGCTTACTTTGGTCAATATCACTCTTCGCACGCACCGCTTGGAGATAATTGGGAATGATATTTTTATGATTTTACAACTATTTAAAAAAAAAAAACCGCCGAATTTCACTTGAAAAAGAAAACACAAATATATGATTTTACTACATCGTGAACAACAAACTTTGTTCTAAGAAGATATTTAACCAAAATCTGAGTTATCCTTAAGGTTTAGATTCTGTGAAGTAGCTAATACAATGGACTTAAGCAAGAAAAATATCTATACCGAACCTAAACTAATATAAATCTTGAAAAATAAGAAAATCCTACTGGAAAATTTATAGTACCTATTATTCTTGTGTATACCTCGCTAAAAACATTTCCAGTTTATAACTTTTACAGCAAATATTCCTGAAGAATGTTGTTCACTGAGATAACTAATGTGACAATATTTTCAGGAACTTCACGAGGTGAAGCAAATAATATATTAAAATAAATGAATCATTTAGCATGCTTTAAAAAATCATTGCTTACACACCAAATTGTGTGGTCTAGAATCCTTTAGCCTTAGTGCCTACAGTTTCATGTAGCTTCTGAATCACGATCTTCAACACGTAACTAACCCTATACTTTATCCTCCGTGAAGGTACCAATTACCTAACTTTTAGTGCTTTGTTCGACTTATGCTACTGAATGACACTTATGTTAAAAATCTGGCCTGGCATATAGTCGAAATACTCACACCGAACTAACAAACTGGGGCTACCTGAATGGTGCAAGATATTATTGATGTTTCAGATATGTCTTAGGAAACCCATTGGATATTTTAATACCTCGCTAAAATTATTTGAAATTTTTTTTTATTAATTTTTGATATTTCTCCTACTATTGACAGTTAATTTTCCATATACACTCCCAATCCTCAGTTGTGCTGAATGACTGGTAAGGACTATAAGGATTTATCCTTGTTTTAGAATAATATATATTACCATAATTAAGAATAAAGCATGCTCTAACCGAAATTCCCCAAAAAAAAAACCAGCATTAAAATGATTATTTCATGATGATTGATCGGCGCTACATTTAATGGGATAGGACTAAAGATAATGACATTATCACCATAAAACAAAATTATACCTACCTCTTGTAATGATAAGCTAATGATTTTGTTTTCTTTAAAAATAGACTGGTTATATTTAGATAAAAGGGGACCAAAATATTTTTTTAATCAGTTACATTTTATGTTTAAAATTATTGGAGATTTTGTTTTGAAAAGATAATGTACTAAAACTTAAAAGAAGTTTTTAAACTAGCAGTAGTAATTTCCATTTGCTTTTTTTTCTTTTGGAAGGAATTATGGACAGTATTTTATAACGCAATACTCAATATAATATGAGTATTAATATCATCTGTAATTAACATTCTATGTTAAGTATACCAGTGAGTTATTCAATTACATTTTATGTTTAAAATTATTGGAAATTTTGTTTTGAAAAGATAATAAACTAAAACTTAAAAGAAGTTTTTAAACTAGCAGTAGTAATTTCCATTAGCTTTTTTTCTTTCGGAAGGAATCATGGACAGTATTTTAAAATGCAATACTCAATATAATATGAATATTAACACCTGTAATTAATATTCTATGTTAAGTATACCAGTGAGTTATACAATTACTCCGTGATCATGTGATTTTAATTGAGGAATTTGTAACTCTAAACTCATACTTTTCCTCTGAATTCAGACTTTAGACAGTTTGTTTAAAGTGTGAATATAAATTTCCAGAAGAAGTCTAAATTCTGGCTTTACGGCCTAAAGTATGCACAATTCAGACTCTCAAAGAAAAATTATCAGTGTGTATGTAAGGATGAAATTCTATAAAGTTTTGAGAGTTCTTATGAATTATTTTCTGAACCAGTTTTCTACAAATTATTAAGTTAGGTACGCTATGTTACTACTTCAACAACTGGAAAAATTTCCTTTATTAATATGAATAAAATTTATATTAATTACAATGTAACCTGTCATTTTGGGACGCATAACTTTAAAACCCAGCAATTAAATGAAATATTTGTATTTTGACTTGAACCTGATCTCTTTACTAAGCTTTGATTCATGTTACATTACTAACACTATAGTAGTCTGAAATTGGAACACTGTTTTCACCTACATAATATAAAAATATTCTCTAGAAAAGAAGTTTGCCAGGACATCTTTAAGACCTTATTAAATCAATCATACTATAAAATTTAAACAAAAGGACAAATTTTTACATGAAAAGTTATAAAAAAATAGGTTTTGTATCTGGACATGGGAACCAATAAGAACAATTTGAAATTCCTACCACTATTGTACATTATAATCATCAAACGCTGTGTTTTTCCCTAAAAACTGTTTTGTTTGGAATTTCTAAGTTACTGTTTTTATAGATGTCAACAAAAATACAATCATTCACATCACTCTCAGCCAGTACGTATATATAACTCTAAGCCAAACAATACATCTCTCTAAGCCAGTTTTCAGTTTTTCTTAGAGTCTTTATAATAAGAAGTTTAAAAACTCATCTCATTATTTTTATACCATTACTCTGTAACAAGGCTTAACATCGCTGGTGCTACTTTCTAGATAGATAAATATGATTAGTCCTTAAAACACCAAAATGAATTTGCAAGTCTTAAAATTTATATTTCAGTTCATCACTCTACACCTGTCAGTTTCTCATAGATTCTATGATAAGGGCAAAGAGAAAAAAGACGATGTCAATGGAGTACTCAATAAGTTGAAAAATTCAGCTTATTTTAAATATTTTTGAGCAACTACTCTGTAACAGGCATTGACATAGCTGGTGTTATGTAAAATATACTATACCATAAAGAGTGAAATAAGCAGAAGTTTTTAAATACAATACAAAAAACCCACACATCAGTTTTAAAACTCAACCTATTTTAGCTAATTTCATGTCATTCATCTATAAGAGGTGTTAACATAGCTGGTATTACTTTCTAAGCAAATAAAAAAGGCTGTACACTTACATGTTTTGATCACACAAATGATAATTTACAATTGGGTACCTAGATAAGGTTTGTTTATTAAGCTAGAATTAGACTTTACAGATATGAATAGAAAGTATGTAAGATACCTATCAAACAATACTTAATTTTATCTTGTTTAGTACACTGTAAACAAAATTTCAATGGGTATAGCAGGATATTACAACTAAGAACAGTTTTATTCAAATCTATTTAGAAGGAAATAAATTCTACCTGTAGTTAATCCACCTGAAGTAAGGTGGGATTCTTTAAGATTGACAGAGATCTTTTCATAAAAATCTCATGATGTAAATGAAATACCTTGGATGTTTGCAACTAACTATAAATAAAATTTTGAAGTATTTTGTTACTTTAAATAAACATTGGTATTAAAATATTTATAAAAGACTCTGAATGGATAGTACTTAAGGTTGCAAGCATGTGTGAACGTCTGTTTATAAAAAGTCAGCATTAACTAAAAAATCTGATATTTGTTTATGTTAAAGTAACAAATCTTTCACAGCTTGAAGAAATGATTAGTGATTTTTTACATTTTCAAGAAGTGTAAGATTTACCTAATTAAACTATCGATGATTTAATTAACTTACGTGTGCAGTATTTTCCTAGAAATCCCGAATTTGACAGTCCACACGTTTCCAGCCAGAAAACTGCTGTTTTTCAAAAATCGAGTCTGTTTAGGTTAGATCGAATAGGTTTCCCTCTCTCCAACAGGCTACTAGCAATTTTCTCAGTGAATAGCGCACTAAATTCTTCGATGAAAATTTGTACAAGTGACGTTTAATCGAACCCACGACGGTCCGCCAACTCAAATGGGAGGAAAGCACGAATACGAATACACCAGCTCGTCGTTTCGACAAGTGAACTTGGATGCTCTGGCAGCGGTCTATCTTTTTTCAACTCACGTATTCATTAAAGGATAACTCAATTGATCGATACCTCCGAAGTAGTTTTTGATTCTGCAAAGTGAAAAACAAGGAGTAGGGCGGTATAATGCAATTTCAAATATTGAACTATGAGTTGGTTAAAAAATTTCTTACGCACTTTCTAGCTACACAGACTGCATTTCGCCTATTCGTACTGTGAATTTATTGAAACAAAAGTAGAAATCCTTATCTGATACAGTTGCAAATCACCTTTAAACACGGGACTGTTTGTTAATAAATTACTAACAAAATGGCTGCTTAGGGAATTTTATCTCAGAGGCGTAGATGAAGAGAACTAAAAAACAAAAAAGCTTTTTAACAGTTTATATGGATATCCAAATAAAATATTTGTTTCCAAGACATTTTGAAACCGTTGCAGAAATTTCAATAACGCTTATTTAAAATCACTAACGATTAAGGAATATTTATTAATTAAATATATGACAACATGATTCGTACTAATGTTAATACTAAATTTGAATTTAGTGGACCCGGGATCGGGTTAAGTTTATTGGATCTTGCTTATAAATATAATTAACAAGAGATAAATTTACGTCGTTTTTCTTTTCTCCAAATTCCACTCGAAATTATAGCTCCAGGCCAAAAACAGTTGGGTAACCTGAACAAATTAGTAAAGGATTTAACACAAAGGAAATAAGATGTTTTAGGCGGGCAAACTAAACAAATTTTGAAACAAATTACCCGTTAAAATATATTAAAAACAATTACACAAAATTAAATGCAAATTTTACTAATAATGTCAAGAGGCTTTCCAGATAAAATTAATGGGTAACAAGAATTTACTTCATCAATCATTCATGTTCAGCATCGTTATAATTCTGGGAATTGTTTAGATACACCACTGGTAAATCTCAAGTTTATCGAGCTTAGTATAGCCCTCTAGTAGAATATGTGAGAACTAATATAATTGTTAACCTATGGAATTCTGCATTAAAATTATTAAACTGTCACGAATTATTGTTTTTTTTTATGATCTATGGTGTTACCTAGTTTTGAAACTGTAAACAAGTAGGCCAACTAATTATTTGAGACCAATATTATGACTAAGTGCATAACTAAAGCTGCATTTCCGGTTCAAAAAAAGGCTGTCTCACTATTATTATAAAATCACTTTAGATGCACATATGTCATTAGAACTGTCAGTATGGCAGCGACACGACGAATAAACTAGAGTAGTAAGAGTAGGGAGTTGTGAGTGTTCTGCTGTGATAAAATTGTGAGGATCCAGGATTGCAGAGTGGAGAATTAAAATAAGTATCCCAGTTTAAAGACCACAATGTCCACCTCCGGTGATTTTGGGAATCCTTTGCGAAAATTTAAGTTAGTTTTTCTAGGAGAACAAAGTGGTAAGTTTTTTTGACGTTTCTTGATGAGTTGTAAACTTTCATAGCAGGCGTAGTCGAAATGATCAATAAATGATTCCCTTTTTGTTTTATATGTAATTTTATGGACCCTCCTGTCAAGTCATATAATGTTTATTTTAAGGAATTTTTCTCTTTGCTTTATTTTTAACCCTTACATTCAGTACAAGTTTTTTATTAGTAGGTTATGTCCCAACAGTCTTGGGAATTTTCTTACACCATACAGTTTCATGTTTTAATAACTGTAACTGAAAGGTCAATATATTTATTTAAGCATTTCTGTTAATGTCAGACCATGAGAGTGGAAATAATTAATCAATATATGAAATTAACTTAAACTTATTCTTTGTAGGTCTGGTACTTTTTTTTCCTTGGTGACACCCCCACAGATTTTAGTTACTGCCTACACATTCTTAATATTTAAAAAAATTTTAATTTTACAATGCCAAGCCAATATTACAAAATATGTTAGTATTATAAGCATTTAAAAAAATTATTAGAACTGATGTTAATTTATCTTGTCATCTGCCCAGCCCTACATAAAAAATATAGGTTGTATTACTCACATGTCAGTCTAAGGGTGGGTTATCTTCTTCTTTAACTTATTGTATCCATTGTTGGAAAAAAGTCTTCCTGAACTGCTGCCAATCTTTTTATGCCATCTGATTACCTAGTTTATCATCTTTCCTTACTTTTTTTATTTGCTCGAGGTCTCCATTCTACACCTTTTCTTGTCCACCTCTTGTCCTACATTCTTCCAAAATGCCCTGCCCAGTTCCACTTTATTGCACATACCCTTTCCATTACATCTGTTACCATGGATCTTCATCTCATTTTGTATTTAGTATGTAATTATTAAGTTAATTCAATCATCTTTTGTTTATCTCCTAGGGTTCTTATATTGAACATGGCAATATACCATTCATTTCTTTTTATTGGGATTTTTTTGAAAATTCAACATATCCATGAGGGGGTTTTTAGCCATAAAACATCACGCTGGCCAAGCAGATCGGTGAGTGGGTAGGATTGTAGGGAAGGATAATTGGATGTTTGTCAGGATTAAGGTTGGGGACATACTTCCTTCTCCATAGGTGTGAGAAAGAAGCAAGGCTCGCGTGGGCAGGGTCGCATCCCTGAAGTAGATCTGTCTTCACTGGGATTGTGAAAAGTACCTACCCGCTACCCTAAGGGTGGGTTAATACAACTTCTTAATTGTTAACCTTTGCAACTAGAGCCTAGAATCTTTATTGACTATTTAACAAGGTAGACCTATAACTATTACACAATGAGATATTTACATGTTCATAACTTAAATGAACTTAGCCTAGTTAATGGGTTTTATATAAGTGTGGTGAGAGAGAACTTAAGATAATTCATGAGTTATAAACTTAAAATTAACTTAAGATTAACTTAAAGCTAATCCTGTGGTAGGGAGTCGGATGTTCTTGGGTACTAGTTTCTCGAACTGACATTTGGTGGAGGTCCATAGGTACTTCTTACTGTAGGCTTGGTGTGGTGGGTGGCTTTATGTATGCTCATAAATTCCATTTGACTCTATGAATCTAGGAGTTTTGGACGAACCGTGGGACTTTAGGGATAATTCAGAGGGTGTTGTTTTGAATGGACTGGAGGGTGGTTCTGTGGGTGCGTGATATTTATATCCCTCGTGGACTGGAATAGGTGAGGCTGACTTTAATGGTCAGGAGGAGCTGGTTGGCTTTAGTGGTGGTTAACCCCTTTACATGTTTATTCTTAATTCTAATTTTAAGCCAATGGAATAATTATTAACTTGACCTCAGATCTAGAAGAGAACTGTTAACACCGTGTAAAATTTAAGTCATTTTTTAAAATTTCATTTTCTAATTTTGAACAGTGTAAGACCTCAAAGATGCTTTGTGCAATCCTTGGTGAAATATTAGAAAGTCATGCCAGTTTGACACAATCTAATTTGAAATTTGGAATTAACAGTTAAAAAGTTGTATAAGATCACTCAAACTTTTCAACAGTACCTCAGATATTTGATGAGGAATTGGAGGAAAGGTTTATTTTGCATAATTTTGGCAATATTTAATAATTTATAAAAGTCATGCTACTCCTAAGCATTTCATCAGCATGATGCAAAAAAGTCACAAGCTTGGCAGAATTATAAATATATTTTTTCTGTTTCAGTGGGAAAAACCTCCTTAATTACCAGGTTTATGTATGATAGTTTTGATAATACCTATCAGGTAAGATATCCTAGCTTTTAGGTTTGTAGGTATGACTTAATATGTCTGAATTTGTCTGTCTTATTTTTGTTTTAACTGAGTTAAAAAAATTCTTAGTTGATTAATCCAATTTAGCCACAAATTTAGTCAAAGATTAGAGATAATTTATCTGAAATTATCTGACCTAAATTAGATTTATTTATGTGCTGTTAGTGCTAACGGGAACTTAGTTTCTTCACAACTAATTTTTTTATGACGTAAAAACAATTATTTTGAATATGACTTTTATAAAAAAAAATATATGGGTTTTAGCTAAGAAGCTAAAATTATATGAGGCCTTATAAAAGAAAATAAAATGCAAATTAAGTATATTCATGTTGTATTAGCTAGTACAAATAAAAAGCAAAAAAATTGATTTTGATGAGTAATCGTTTTAACGTTAATGTTATAAAGCATTCGAATTATTGTTTATCTAGTTTAAAGCAAAATTAAATTTGATAAAATTCAATCAAAGAACAAGCAAGATTCTTATCTATAAAATGTAATAGAATATTATCTGTTATTATGAACTAGGAGAATTGAAAAACCTACATTATTTAGATATGTCGTAATGATTCATACAGTAATCTCATAATTTATTTTAATTTCATAAAGATTATTTTAAAAAAATCTATGAGCCATATTATGGCTACTTGAGATGATCAAAATAAAATGCCAAACATTTTTGAATATCTTTTTATAACTATTGAAAGAATTTAAATTGATTATTGATAAAAACAAAATAATAAATAAGCTGTAACGTGTGCAGTTTAGGATTAAAACAGTTTTTTTTATCAAAACCAACTACATGACCGATTATAATTTTCCATTTTAGACAGGCATATAGTGGGGATTCGCCTCACTGTGCTCGACAAAATGCTGCCTTTGCTTCAATTTAAGCCGTATTGTAACATTTTTTTTTAAATTACTCGTCAAAAGTAGCGCTATAACGTAAGCTTGCGCGTTTTTTGAATAAATAAATTTTAAGTGAACATTTTTGAAGAAAACATTTAAAAAATTGAAGAAATTGATAAATAAAAGTAAATAGAGAAGTAATATTTGCAAATTCATATATATTACATGCAATCTGTATGTACTAAATATTTAAGAATGTACGTAGAGTGAGTCTGTGTGTGTGTATATGCGTGTTTGTGTGTCTGTGTATGTAGTATGTGTGTATGCATGTGTGTAAATTTTTTTTTACTATTTACAAATTTAATTTTTTGATTTGTATTATGCAAATGAATGTGTGTAGGCGTGTTTATGCACTTTTGTGTATACATGAGATTGTTTGTGTTTATGTGTGTGTGTGTGAGTATGCATGTGTTTAGTGTATATGAATTTAATTTTTGTTAATTGGTGTTATACGTACATATAAATGTAAGTGTATTTATATGTGAGAGTATGTGTGTGTGATTGTGCATGTGTTTACTGTATATAAATTTAATTTTTTTCTGATTGAGAGTATGCATATGTATGTTGTATGTGCTTACGTGTTTCTGATTAAGTGTGTTTATGGGTGTGTAAGTAGTTGAGTTAGTGGCCATTTGTATGTGTATATGTATGTAGGTCTGTATGTGTCTGTTAGTCTGTATCTGGTGTATAAGTTCAGTTATAAAAATTTTACTTCGAAAGATGTATTTTTTAATGTAACAATTTTTCACGTTAGAAATTATAAATGAATAGCTTTCGCGCACATGCATACATACACACAAACACATACAAACACGTATACACACACACAGACTCACACTCTCACGTACATGCTCAAATATTTAGTTCATGTAGATTGCATGTACTTACTTACTTAATCATTATGTCTTTCTACCCCTTTAGGGATATAAGGCCTATGAAGTTGAGTTATTCTATATTTGTCTTTTTCATATTTCCTTCCTCCTCTTTTTATCCTGAGTGGCTCGTCTTGTGTGTTTCCACTCTATTTCTCTTTGGGCCATTGCCTCTCTAACATCCCCCAACCATGCCCTTCTAGATCAGCCTCTTGTTCTTTTCTTGCTCACTCTGGCTTCAAACACTTGTCTAACTATTCTTTGTTTAGGCATCCTTTCGACGTGACCATACCATCTTAGTTGTGCTTCCTCAACCTTTTCCACCATTGGTTTCAGGTTCAAATTCTTTCTGATTTGTATATTCCTAACCCTGTCCATCCTTGTTTTGTCCTCCATTTACCTTATGAATCTTATTTCTGTAGCCGTTATCTTTCCTTTCTGTCTTTCTGTCATTGTCCATGTTTCTCCTTCATATAAAAGTGTTGATGTTGCAACCTTATCGAATACTTGGGCTTTAATATTTTTTTGTATCTCTTTCTTTCCTAGGAAAGTATTCTTTATATTATTAAATAATCTTCCTCCTGTTATTATTATCTCCTTGATCTCCTCCTTCCATCCTCTGTTATTGTTGATCCCAAATAATTAAACTTCTCCATTTGGTCCAGCCTTTGCTGTTGCTTTTACTTTCCTATTATCATAGTCTTTGTCTTTTCTTTATTAATTTTCATATTTATTTTTTTTCAATGCTTCTTTATATATTATTTCATTAAGCGTTTCCTCGTCTTTTGCTATAATAACCATATCATCCGTAGCATAGTTCTGATATTTTTTTTTTTTTCATCTTCCAATAGCCTATCTGATATGGTCTTACCCCTTTCTTCTTTTATTGCTTCATCCAGAACTATTGAGAAAAGCATGGGGCTCAGGATGCGTCCCTGCCTAAGGTCCATAGTTGTTTCAAATATATCAGATCTGTCTTGTCTTGTTCTTACATAATTTGTTGATTCTTTGTATAAACTTTTATTATTATTTCTGGAATTTTCTCTTTTCCTCAGTGTTTCCCATATGTCTTTTCTTTTAATCTTGTCGAAAGCCTTTTGTAGGTCTATAAAACCCAAGTGAATTTCTCTATCTTCTCCTATTGCTTTTTCACATAATTACCTCACTATAAATATTGCATCATTCACCCCTCTACCTGGCCGGGGGTAGAGGGGTGAATGATGATTGCATGTAATACATATGAATTTGTAAATATTAATTCTTTACTTACCTTTTAAATGTTTCTTCAAAAATTTTCACTTACAATTTCTTTATTCAAAAGATTACGTTATAGCGCTACTTTTGACGAGTAAGCAAAGACAGAATTTTGTCCAATACAGTGAGGCGCATCCTCGCTGTGTGGCGATTGGCTACCAACTTAAAGAAATTTATAAATGAAATCTACGATTGTCTTATGTTACCAGCTGTGTGAAATTTTAATGTATTTGGTGAAATGAATTCATACTTGTTTTTGATGTACCCCAAACAATGGTTATTTATAGATATGAATTTATTTCAACTTATAATTTTTTTTTCATATGGTTGGCAGCAAGTTGAGGCTGACTTTCTAAATAAGCACTTTGTGAGTTAAGCATACAATGGCTTTATTACAAGGCGCATAGATATATTAGAATAGAGGAGGAGGAGGAGGAGCGTGGCGCTTGTAGAAAGAGAAAGAAATAATACGAGTCATTCTGTCTCTTACTCGGCGGACGCCCTCAACACCCTTGCACGGGTACGCACCCTAACTTATTATTGTGGGCGCGCGTACCCGTGCGAGAGTGTTGTGGGCGTGCGCAGAGTAAGAGAGACAGAATGACTCATATTATTTCCTTTTCTTTTTAACGACTATATGCTGTCACTTACACCAGGCTATATACTTTCTATCTTCTATTCTAATATCTCTATGACAAGGCGCGTCTTGTTCAGTGTGGTTTGATTCCACGCCGGGCCAGATTACTAATAGAAGTCAGGCCAGATATTTAGTAGTATAAGTTGCCCACACCTAGTTAGGCACTAAAATCTGACAAATCGTTAGAATTTATTTCTGGGGAGTATTCCTATATTATGGATTTGGCACCTTTACGGGAAATGAGGTGCAGTATTAAGAATCGTAGATCTGAACCTACGTTTTACTGTAAATCCCAGGACTGAGAGACTTTAGTCCACGCTATTAGTCGCTGACCTTGCTAATAATTACGTTACTTATAATTTAGGCAACAATAGGAATTGATTTTTTGTCGAAAACAATGTATCTCGAAGACAGGACAGTAAGGTTGCAATTATGGGACACTGCAGGGCAAGAACGATTTAGATCTTTAATACCATCTTACATTCGAGACTCCACAGTGGCTGTAGTAGTATATGATATAACTAGTAAGTGATGTATATCGATTATCGTGTATTTGATATATTATTTTGTGTTATACCAGGTGTACAAGTATGAAATGCGGATTTCAGACAACAGATGGTGCACCAATGCAGTTTGTGCTATAAAGATTTGACACTGCGCCATTTTGTTGTGGCATCGCGCACGAGTGATAAATTGGAAAAGTGTGTGCATAGTGTTGTTATGTTCAATATGTCGAAATTTATACCGAGCAAAGAGCATTCGCGGACAGCATTAATTTTTTGTTTTCATTTGAAGAAGACTGCTGTTGAATCATACCGATTACTTCGAGAAGCTTATGGTGAACATGCTTCATCGCAAGATACGTGTGAACGATGGTTTCGGCGTTTCAAAAGTGGTGACTTCGATGTTGCAGACAAGGAACGTGGAAAATCGCCAAAAAAATACGAAGATGTGGAATTGTAAGCATTGTTGGACGAAGATGATTTGCAAACATAAAAACAACTCGCCGAGCAATTGGGCGTTAGTCAACAAGCTGTTTCCAATCGGCTACAAGAGATGGGAAAGATTCAGAAGACCGGTAGATGGGTACCACATGAGTTGAATAACAGGCAAATGGAAAAGCGCAAAAACATGTGACATTTTGCTCGCTCGGTACAAAAGAAGTCGTTTTTGCATCGTATAGTTACAGGGGATGAAAAGTGGATTTATTTTGAGAATCCCAAGCGCAAAAAATCATGGGTAGACCCAGGCGCACCATCCACATCGACCACAAGACCGAGTCGTTTTGGCAAAAAGAGGATGCTCTGTGTTTGGTGGGACCAGAGGGGCGTGGTCTATTATGAGCTGTTAAAACCTGGGGAAACGGTTAATACTAAACGTTACCAACAACAATTGACCGATTTGAACCGTTCGCTGCTTGAAAAAAGGCCAGAATACCGAAAGAGGCAAAACAAAGTAATTTTTCTTCATGACAATGCTCCATCACATACGGCAAAACCAGTTCGCGATACGCTGGAAGCACTCAGGTGGGAAGTTCTACCTCATGCGGCTTACTGACCAGACTTGGCTCCTTCCGATGACCACTTGTTTGCATCAATGGGTCACGCACTTGCTGAGCAGCGCTTTGGTTCGTACGAAGATGTGAAAAAATGGCTCGCTGAATAGTTCGCAGCAAAAGGGTAAGATTTTTACTGGTGTGGTATTCACAAATTGCTCGAAAGATGGGAAAAATGTATAACGAGCGATGGAGCACACTTTGAATAAGGCACTTTTTATCATTCTTCGAATTTAACATGTTTTTTTAGAAAAAAAATTCGCATTTTATACTTGTACACCTGGTAGTTTATCTAGATTCAAGAGTTTTAAGTATTTGCCTTAGGTATGTACAGTATTATCACCAAATGTCCAAAACAGCGATAGCGTAGTTACATAACATTAAAAAACTACATAAAAAGACATGAATTATGACATCATTACATGTTTGGATGGTCTTTACGAAATATTAGTATTCCATACGGAACACTTATAAGACCACTTCGGTGTCTATCCCTCTGCCTGTCCTTGCTCTCCGTCTGTTTGCTACATCCGGTTTTCTCCGAAACTATTTGATATAGAAAGTTAAAATTTAGCAGGAATTGATGGCCTCATCAGAGTCGTGTAGTTTTGGAAGTTAAATTTTGACTTAAGGGAAAATTTTTTTTACCAGGTCATCGAGAGGGATGTCCAATGAAAGCTTGTAAAAACATGAGTTCAAAAATTTATGTAATGTAATACTTTTCTTCATATTATTTTTAAAAAATTATGAAAAATCGCTGTCCCCCGCTTATCTCGAATATTACTGATCTAAAAATTTTGAAAAAATTCTGGAATATTCTCCACAGAGTGTAGATTGAACAAAAATTATCACGAGTGCATTGCCTTTAATAATTTATCTGGTATATAAAAAAAAACACAAAAGTTTCAAGGCCATCAGTTTTCAGTAAAGATCGGAAAAAAACTTTATTGAAAACTCATTTGGGGTGTTTTGTGAAGTCATTTTATACCTCCGTAACAAAAAATTTTATTTTAAAAGCAATCAACATATGGAACACTAATTGCGCAAGTCCGACTCGCACTTGGCTGGTTATTTTTATAATTCTATGTAAGAACGCAACATTGTGGTTAAAATGTCGACCAAAAATATTTTTTCACCAATTCGATTTGAAGTGGTAAGCTTCTTTCCAAGCAACCAATCAAATATATACTAATTTTTAACAATTTCGGGTGTAATTAGTACTGGGTAAGTTTCGATGCTTGTGAGTTTGAATTATAAGGTATAGCTATGGTTTTTTGCATGTACTATGAATTACATCGTAATGCCATTAAGATAATTTTGTCAGCATTTGAGTGTCAAATAGCAATTCTGAATTAGATACTTGGTCCATTAACTGATATTTTTCGTTGTTTCGTCCAGTCTCTAATTTCTTGGAAATCTTCTGTAGGTTGTTCCTGGTTTTGTTTTGCCCACGATGGTAAGCCTATAGAATAGGAAAGCCATTTTGATGAATCAGTATTCCTTGTTTAATGCCACTGTCCATTTATTTTTGGATTCATATTTAAAATACCTCAATTTACGTTTAAAGGCACTGACTTCATTTGGTGGACAATTACAAATTTGTCTCCAAATGTTGTCAATATATTATATTTTTATCTCGAGGCCGGAACATTGTTTAATATAATTAAAAAGTGTTTTTCTACTAGTTTTCTTTATACTTTCGACAATTTCCGCAAAGAAGTAAATTCCTAAAATTGAATAATCATATTAGCAATAAAATAAAAGCCACTAAAACAAAATGGCATGTACATACGGGAGATATTTTTTGTGTTATGGATAGCCAATTAACTTGTGTATAATTAGGTGCAATAATTTTTCCTTGACACAAGCTGATAATATTACTATAACGTTGTTTTGAAAAAAAAAGTCTATTTATACTTTCAGACTAATAGACAAAGAATTGATTCAACAACAGTGTAAAATATTACATGCAAAATAGTACCTTCCACCTGAATCCCTAACGAATTTGCAAACCCTCTTATAACGAGCGTTTTTATTGAAATAATTCAAGGTTTATGAAAAAGTTAAAATATTTGTACACAAGTATTTTTTATTTCGACTTTTGATCAGTTTTGTGGACTAAATACCGCTTAGTACATCGGTGTTGTAGACATTTGGTGGTCACCGTTATGTCCCATGAATACTAAATTGAATTTAGACCTTTTAAGATCTAATTCTAATGAAGAATTTTTTTGTCAGATGCAAATTCTTTTCATCAGACTTCAAAATGGATTGACGATGTTAGGACTGAAAGAGGTAGTGATGTTATTATAATGCTTGTTGGGAATAAAACTGATCTCTCAGATAAAAGACAGGTTAGCACAGAAGAAGGTGAACGCAAAGCCAAAGAACTGAATGTTATGTTTATTGAAACTAGCGCCAAAGCTGGATATAATGTTAAACAGGTACATAAAAGAACTCTGTTTTCCATTGACATATGACAAAAAAATTAGGATTTGTTAGTCCTTAAAATTTTTAATCTAATTTGGAAAAAATATAATTCAGTATTATTTTTAGTTATTTAGACGTGTAGCTGCCGCCCTTCCAGGCATGGACTCAACAGAAAATAAACCTCCAGAAGACAGTATCCTTTTTTTTTACAAAAATAAATTCTGCATGTTTTTCCATCATAAAGCATTATACGTGCTGCATGTTCTTTGATGAGACATTTTTATTTTTGCACTTTCACCATTTATTTCATTTTTTTCTTTTATTTTCCTTAATAAACTTTCAGTGCAAGAAGTTGTGTTGAAAGACACACCCAACGAAGTGAAAGACCCGGATGGAGGCTGTGCATGCTGATTTTAGTGTAGATCTATATATGTTACCTACGTTTATGCTTCGATTGTATATGTCTTTTTTATTTGTTGTAAAAATGTATTTCATTATTATTTTTTTAACATTGTTGCCTTACCTTTTAGGTATTTTAGGTTATTTGTAGGTTGTATGTATCATTTTATTTTAAGAATGTAATTTGGTATATTGCTTATGTAGCAGTAAAACCTTAAATTGCATTTTTAAACATTCTGATGAATTTGCGAGTTATATTTTATTTTTTTTGCAAAAATAGCTGAACACAGCAATAATAAAATAGTGAAATTTTGTGCAATATACTCTAGAGATTATAAATATGCAAGTTATGAGTACATAAAGTGATCAAAATATGAAGTGTGCAATTTTAAAATTGGGCTGTGCTCTTATCAACTAAAAAATTATTAAAATGCCCCATAAGGTCGAAATTTTAGACATCATTTGATTTGATACATTTTAAAAAACGAAAAATCATGGTGTTTGAGAAAATAAAAGAGAAATTCATTCACGACAAAAATTCAATTTTTTAAATACTTTTTCTAATTTCTAATGAAATGATTCTAATTGGCCAGGGCATATCTTAAGAGAATGATTAATAAAACTGGATTTTTTTATGGATTAACTTTCCACAAAAACTATAAAAAAGTAGGGAATAAACATTTTTTGATCACAATATTGTAAAAATTGCATTGGCTTAATCTTCTCCCAATTTAATCACATCTAGATGCTTGTACTATATCTAATTACAAAAATTATACTCTGCTTGTATGCCTTCTGTAATGTAGTCTCATAAAAAACTACCCAGTGTAAAATTATTGCTCAAAATTTTATAAAAAAACTCATAAGTATTACGTTTAGTTCGAAGTGCATTTATATTTCTAGTAATTTATTTGAATTATTATTCCTAATTGTTTAATATTTTATGTTCTAGAAAAAACTATTAACATTTATGATAAAATAATAATATTTCGTTTTTTACCATATTATGTTTTCAGGCCCACAATTTTTTACCTGTCCTGCTTCAAAAATGTATATTTTCACTATTTTAAACTGATACAGTGAGGCACTCACCATTTTACAGTCTTGTTCATTTCGTAATTAATTCTGAATAATTCCTAAAATTCAAGCAGATAACACCCAAAGGGACGAATCATTTTTTTTTTGTTTAAAGGTAAAAAGTTGTTAATTGAAGCCTCCAAAAGTCGCTAACTCTGTTCTTTGTGCCCGACATTCGTAAAATTTAATAATTTAACAAGAATTTTTATTTTTAAAAATATTAGTTGCTTGGATTTTAGGAAATAATCTTAACCATGAAAATAAAATGGTGAATGCGATACTGCATCAAAGTCTTAAGGTAAAAAATTTTGGACCTTTTTACATCTGTACCTAATGATAGGTAAAAATATATGGTTGAAATATTTTTAAAAAGTATTTTTTGTCCTAAATTTTCTATTAAAATTTTTCAAATGCTAAAGTGCTCTTATAGAATAATTTTTCACTAAATATATGTAACATAAGCTGCTTAGGCATAGAAGAATATGAATTCTATCCACATATTAAGAGGCCATGTAATACTTACTACGAATTGCATAAGCACATTAATTTTTAACAGTCTAGGTAATAATGAGGAATTCATCATTTCTCAACAATTTTTTAAACATTCTTGAAAATACTTTCTGAAATCTTGGAGGAAGTAATCATAGAATTTATACTTTCAAAATTTTAATTTCTCATTCTCAATTCCAAATAATCATGCAACTTCTCAATTTTAACCTATAAATAATATAATCTGTCTTTAAAAAATGAACATTATCAAATGTAGGACATTTTTTTTACAAGAAAAATATTTACACAGACAGAGTTTCTTTTATAGGGGTGGAACTAGAAGAGGCTGGAAACATTTAGAAGGTGTTTTCAGCATTAAGGCGAACAAAAACCGGCTTACCTAAAAATCGATTGTCAGGGGCGTCTTCTCAAAAAATCTTCTTTTACCTACAGAATAGATTTTCTGATATATATATATATATATATATATATATATATATATATATATATATATATATATATATATATATATATATATATGTATGTATATATATATATATATATATATATATATATATATATGTATATATATATATATATATATATAAGTATGTATATATATATATATATATATATATATATATATATATATATATATATATACGATATATATATATAAAAATATTATGTAAAACCTTTTTTATTATATAGTCTCCTTTTAGGCTTATACACTTCGTCCAACGATGTTCTAGTTTGTTGATATATATATATTATCCAAGTCTAAATATCCATTATATATATATTGAATAAAATCTTTGTCCCGCCAGCCATTTCTTCAAATTGGGGAACAAATAGTAGTCCGAGGGAGCCAAGTCTGGAGATATAGGGGGATGTGAAACGAGTTGGAATCCTATTTCCATTAATTTTGCGACCACAATGAGGTGTGTGCTGGTGCGTTGTCGTGATGGAAAAGGACTTTCTTGTGGGCCAATACGGGCGTTTTTCTTGCAGCTTGGTTTTCAAACGGTCCAATAACGATGAATAATATTCACCTATAATAGTTTTACCCTTTTATAGTCGATGAGGATTATCCCTTGCGAATAGTCGCCATAACCTAAAGTCCTCCGGATTATTCTGGAATAGCTGCAAACCATATATAGTTTTTTGGTAGCGTGAGCAATCGCGGCACCCATCTTGCGGATAGCTTTCTCATGTCCAAATGTTTATAAATATATGTATAGTATGCCCACAGCACTAGTATCTATATAACTCTTCTGTCATCCATCACCATATCATGGATTTGATCAATGATTTCTAGTCGTAACTTAGAACGTTCAGCGTCATATATATTTTACTTATAAATAATCGAAGGTATCACCATAATGTTTATATAGTCTCCCGATATAAATATGTTTAATCACCACACGAAATTCATTCGTCCCTTTCTTGAAAATCACTCGACTTCCTTGATATATAGACCAATATGGCTATATCCAAGAGATGCTACTAACTAAACATACCTCGATATATCTCTCGGACTTTGCACGGACTTTTCAAACCAGCCTCGTATATATATATATATATGTATATATATGTATATATATATATATATATAATATATATATATATATATATACATACATACATATGTGTGTAATATAATATAATTCTTTCATAGAAATAACTTTTTATTCCTATCAGAATATGAAGTTATCTTTATTGCCTGGGCTGTTCATTCACGTAAACTAACTACTCATCATTCGCCATATTTTAAATAATAATCAAGAATTCATTCATCCCAAATATTAATAGTATGCATGGAAAATACATATGTAAAGATTTTGGTTTTTATTTCTATATTTTTTATAATATAATTTAGTGGAGCATGATATATAAGTCGGGCCATCGTTGATCCTCCCAATTTTGTATAATGCAAGAGAAATTAGCAGCAAATGTTGATTTGTATGTGTCTTAATGTAAAGATCCCTGAGGACATCTCCTGAAATCGTGGGCGAAACGTCGCAAAGTTACTCAATAATAACACGGTCTAATCTCACGAGCCACGATTTTTGATCTAACCAAGACCGAGAAAGCTATTCCACGCGAAGACCAATAATTGGTTTATCTTATTATTAATACTTTAAACTTTGAATTGTTGTGGCTGTTACTTGATGGAAATTCATAACGAATGTAATGAAAGACTGATTTTGTCAAATTTCCACTTTATTTAGTTTCCCTCGTCATACAGTTCCAGTGAAACTAAATAAAGTGGAAATTTGACAAAATCAGTCTTTCATTACTAATACTTTAAGTTGGTTTGATGGAAAATACGGCCTTTTTAACTAGCTGACGTTTCTTGGTTATGATTCGACTTGTTCAACTCAACGAGTTGAAGCGTCGTCTTAGTTTAAAAGCTTGTTTCTTCAAGAATATTCCATATCCTATTAAATTGAACGTTTGTGTAAAGTTTAACAATTCAGCAATGACTTCAAATTTCCCTGTATTGCTAAGATGCTCAATTTTTTTAAAAAATAGTAAGTATAAATTGGCAAATGAACCGTGCTCTAGGGCTTAGTGGTAAAGAAAGCATGAAATTTTACAGGGGGTTGCAGAAGAACTTATAAACATAATAAGAGATGGGTTTCATGATTCTATAGTGAAAATAATATTTTTTCTTGGGACATTTTGCAACTTTCTGTATATTATGTAAAAATTTTGTAATCAGAAACTTTTCACCTAATAAATTTAATATTAAAAAATAACCAGAGTTTTTATTTTTGTGCATTTTTCGTTGAAGCTTGCTCTTCTGCTTGGTCTCTAATACTTGCTGTCCTCGTAAAAACAAAAAGTTTTCCTTAATGAAAATTTTTTTAGCTGTTGATCTTCAAACTCAACCACAACTACAAAATGATCAACAAGACTCGGAGGGAGGCTGCATGTGTTGAAATGTGGTATCATCAAATAATAGTTTTAAAAAACATTTTTAGTTTTCAAAAGAAATGTAGTCTGCCTATTTTAAATGTTAAAACAAGGCTGGTTTACACTGGACAATATTATTATCCGAAGCACAAATTAATGCTAATTACCAATAAAAAAGTGTAATACTTAACCTGAAATGTGTTCAGTGTATAACAGACTTTACAAAAATGCTAATAAGTGTGATATTTTAAGTATTGCAATCTTGCACGTAATATGTATGTGGCGGGGGACATCCATAATCTGCAATCATAAATGTATAACCCAAAATATTTTAAAAACGATTTTAATGTATTTAACTAGGTTCATATTTCAATTTAAAACAGAAATTGGTTCTCGGCTAGCACAAAATGTAACCCCTGCTATGCGACCGCAAAATTTTCTGTTGTAAGAACGTTGTTTGAAAGAATATACAATATCGCATTGTTATTTATAATTATGCGATGTGGCAAGTCTTTTTATAGAACATTTTTCTTGTTTCGTAAGTCGAAAATGTATCGATCCCAGTTATATTCCAGAGCTGTTGTGTGCACGTCGCATCGTGTATCGGTAATATGTTTCGAGCATGCCCACTTGCAAGTCAGAAAATGAATATAATATATTAATTACAAATAATATATTTGGGAGAAGTTTTGAAGGTAACTAAAAAAATGTTTATTTTCAATCGTAGGAGAACGTCCATAAGGCGTTCTTGTGCTGCAGGAAGTCGCGAAATAATAAAGAAAAACTGAACGAATATATTTCCCAAGCCATCACGTTTACTTGCAGCTAACATTCTACTGTGTGTACTTTGAACTTCAAGAATGTTTAATACTTTTGATAAAAAAACTGCTGCAATTATTATTTGTTACACAATATATTCCGTGTTAATTAATACACATCTGCCAATCAGCGCTATGGATTAGTTAAACCTAGTTTAGTACATTTAAAAAATCGGCCTTATTTATTTTACTATTTCGCTCCCTTTTCGTTTGATCACTGTACAGCTGTCAATTTTTGTACATCACCCTATGCTTGTTACCATTTTTTAGATAATGTGAATAAATTTTTTTCTGGTTGTTTATATCTCTTATAATTTCTTGTACCCCAAAAAATGTTCCTTCAGCTTTTATATTTTTTTTTTGTTCTCATAATTTTATTCGATACAATACATATTACCTAAAAAAGAATTAAAAATGAATAAATGAAAAATACAGATCTGTTAAGTTTATATTCAGCAGTCCAGCATCAGTACAATTTTTCCTAAAAAACATATTTTTTATGAAAAAACTAGCACCATTCGCGTGTATTTAAGAACATTGCGTTATATTCAGTGACAGGTTGAGTACCTATTTTGAAATTTTTTTCTTGTTAAATGATCTGTTAAGCCCATGTGAATTGTGGTTAAAAAATGAACGAATTCCAAGTTCTATTGTGTGAATGTTTCTTTTTTCTGAAAAATATTCTCCCCCCGGGTCAACGATTTTTGTAAATGACTAAATGACACATATGGCAGTTCTATGATCGAAATCGGTATATACGCGATTTCCAACATCATGGAAAAAACCGAGATTCCAGCTGTGATAAAATTTTACTTTTTGAAAAAGAAAACGACTACCGAAATAAAAGTGAATCTTGACAATGTTCTCGGTGACTCTTCTCGTTCACTGAAGACCGTAAAACACTGGGTTTTCGGGTTTAAACGTGACCGAACAAGCACATGATGATGATGATTCGTTTAGGGGGGTAGGGCGCGTCGACTTCTCTGATCATTTGGCGCCCGAAAAAAAGGTCTGGTAAGTAATATTCTGATGTTCAACTCTTTAAGATAATCTAATATTTTGTCCTTATTTGACTGAAAGGTGTTGATTACTTGGGTGAGAGAGGGGCGGAATATTGTGAGATGATCTAATGATAGAGAAATGTTCAGCCTCAAAAATATGTTTAATAGATAGTGAAGAGTTACATGCAGGGCAAGAAGGAATGGGCTCATTTTTAGTAGGTATGAGTGAGTGGAATACGTGTGTTCTGCAGCTAATCTTCTCAAAATGACATTGTCAGATCTGGATAAGTTTTGATTATGAAGAGGAGGATACACCATGGGCTTGATTTCCTAGAGCTTGTTGTGACTTCTAGATCCCGACTCAGTTGGAATAGTTATTTGCTAATAGCGACTAATAGATTTTGAAAGTCTCGGGTGGTTTTCATCATATGTAAGAGTGCCATTTAATATTGCTCTTTTGGCTTCTTTGTCAGCCAGATCATTGCCTTTTATACCTCTGTGGCCGGGAATCCACAGATAAGCTATTTTCTTGTTTCTGATTTTGGTGATGTATAGAAGGTCAGCCAGCTGCCTTACATATGCTTGATTTGGTTTAGTGTAGGAAATAGACTTAAGAGCACTCAAAGAATCAGAAACTATCAGGACATTTTTCCCACGACAATCTTTGATGACAGTTTTAGTGGCTTCTTTGATTGCGAAGAGTTCTGCTGTATATACAGTATTATGCAACGAGAGCTTGTAAGTTTAGTGGTGCTATTGTGAATTAGTGCAGCTCCCACTTCATTTTCTGTCTTGGAACCATCAGTGTAGATGATAGAGAAATCGGGATAATTAGTGTACAGTCGTTTCAAAATTTTTTGTTTTAATTAAGAGGGGTTGAGATTTTTAATGTTTGGAGTATTAAGAGAAAAGTCATCTAGCGCTTTTGGAGAGGACCAAGGGGGGAAAGTATGCCAGAATGGATAGTTGAAAAGCGGTGGTGAGAGATTGTGAAGAGTGAGGAAATTGTTGATACGGTCAGGAATGGACTTAGTTGGTAATGTTAGATTTGGAAGATGTACATTCGTTAAATTTAGAGTGGGTTTTAAATGCTTTCTTTGCAATGTTGTTGTGTAGTATTTCATTAGTGAAAGTTGCCTGGTAAGAGATAAAGGGGGAATGAAAGCTATGCACCGAAGGCTAGGGATTGGAGTAGTCCTTAAAGCTCCAGTCATTATTCTCAAAGCATTATTTTGAATCGTGTTCAGAGATCTCTTGGAATTTGGACTGGCAGCATCATACACAACATCACCATATCTAAGCTTAGAGAGGAGTAGGGTTTCCTTAACGTTGGGAAGTTAGCGCCCCAATTAGTGCTGGTGAGGGCTCTGAGTACAATTAGATCTTGGTTGGTACGGGACTTGAGTTGTTTAAAGTAAGCGTTCCAATTAATTTTGGTGTCAAATGTTAGGCCTAGGATTCTGGAAGTTGTGGAGTTTGGAATAGGTTTGTTGTCAATATGTAACGGGTTTAATTTTAGACAGCTCCTAATTTTGCAAAAGTGAGTGATGGAAGTTTTAGATAAAGAGAATGATATATTTTTGCTCTTGATCCATTCATTTAAAGCAGGGATTGAGGCTTGCAAGATGGTGGTATTTTCGTTTGAGGATGAGCTCGAGATGTATATGATGATGTCATCGGCGAATAGTTTGTATTTGATGGGGGGTTTGAGAATGCTTCTTAGTGAAATCATGGCAATGTTAAAAAGACTTGGACTTAACACTGATCCCTGAGGGACACTTAGTGTTTGTTTGCAAGTGTTTGATAGTATGTTGTTCGATCTTACTTGATATGTTCTGAGTGAAAGAACATTTTTTATGTATTTTGGGAGGGCTCCCGTGAGATTTAGGTCATTCATTTGGTTCAAGATTATGGTATTATCTAATGAATCGAACACTTTATGGAGATCAAGGGAGAATAAGCTGGTATCAAGTTTTCTGTGGATTGCCATTCTAATATCCGTATCCGGGCATACTAGATGATCAGTGGTTGATCTACACTTTCTGAATCCAAACTGCTGATTTAATAAATTCTAAATACCAAAAGAGACGATACTGTACCATTCTTTCCATGATCTTCCCTAAGTGATTTGTTAAAGATAGCTTTCTGGAGAAGAGCGCGGTTTGCCTGCCTTATGAATGGGTATGGGGGAATTTAGAGTTGTTCCAGAGGTGGTTGTAATAGCTGAGCAGCAAGGTCAACATATTCTCATTGAGGTGTAGAACCATCGGAAGAGAGATTGTATCTGGACCAGGTGCTGAATTTTTAGAGGATTTAATGGAAGAGCGCAGTTCATCTATAGAAAATGGTGCATTGTAAGCTTGCGAGTTGTCTGTGTGGAAAGTAGGGATTAAGGGCACAAGTGACGAAGAGGGGTTTGAAATTTGTTGATAACTATTGTGTCCAATTTTTCCTTCAAGTCTGTTATGTATATGTTGTTGGCAAGGAGAATAGGGATGGTCAATGCCTTTCATCCTTCTTATGAGGTTCCACAAGTGTCCAGCTGTTGTAGTGGAGTTTAGGGAGGAAATGAGGCTAGAACAGATGGACGGTAAAGATTAATTAATAGATGAAGATCCTCATGTCTAGGATTGAAACCGTTCAAGTTCCATTGGAGGATAGGAAGGAATTTGTTGCCAGGAGTTATTTGGCACTTCTTGCTGTTCTGTCATTCGTAGGATGAGGATCAATGTTTATAGTGATGTCCAGGGTAGACAGTTCGAGTATGGACTCTCATGAAGAATTGAGGTTTGATCTATTGGATCGAAAGGGTTTCTTTTTCGTGTCGGGAGGGTTGGGAGGTTTTGTGGGGTTTGAAATGTTAAGTTTTGGGAGTTTTATTTGAGAAGGTTTGACGGTTGGTGGGTTTTTAATGAGTTTTTGGTGGAGTCAGTGGAGGAGATAGTGGAGGGTTTGGATTGAGGGTTGGGAGGGGAGTCAGTGGTAAGTGGGTTAACGGAAAAGGAAGAGAAGGCAGCATGAGGGATGGCTTTAGGGGAGGGGGGTTGAGTTGGAGTTGGATGAGTGGATGGAGGAAAAGTGGTAGAAGGGGTCGAGCGGGTGGGAGAGGCTGTGTTAATAAGGTTACACTGCGTAGAAATAGTTTTGTGCGAGGGCTTGAGACTTTTGGTTACTGCGCAGTAAGATAATGTAAAGGAAGGATTCGTGCTTAGATATTTTTTCTTGGCTTCGAAATAGGAAATCTTTTCAAAGGTTCTAATCTTCTGAATTTCAAACCTGTTCCTGTTCGAACCTTTATATTTAGGGGAGTGGGATCCCTTACAATTAATGCAATAGGGAGTTTTTGAACAGGAGGAATCTGGATGGAGAGCGTGTCCACAAGATGGACATAGAGGGTCGTGGGCACATTTGGCAGCTGTGTGGTCGAATCTCTGGCAGTGGAAGCATCTCATCGGATTCTGAATGTTTTCTAAGATTTCCTCATTAGTACAATTTATCAGATCTTTGCAGGTAATGATTCCCTTTATGGTGTTGAGGGTTTTATGTAGTGGTGTTGAAACTTCTTGATTAAATAATTGAGTTCAACTAGTGATTTGTTTTCATTGCAGACTTGAATTAATAGTGATCCATCCGACAATTTTCTTATTTCCTCAAGAGGACCAAATTGTGCTACAAGAGCTTTATGTAAGATGAACGGAGAAGTATTTCTAAAAAAACCATTGATTAGATAGATTTTGAAAAAGCGATCAAAGGTGGGTAGGATTGGTGAATTAGGGATAAACTCTGTTCTGAGTCTTTTGGACCCGTGTGTTTTATTGTTTGACTGGGACATATGATTCCCACGAGTGGTTGGTCGACCATGACAGAGCCTGGGTATCATGGCAAGGCTACATACTGTCGGATTTCGCCCGATGTCCGGCACGAACCGTTAGAGACTCATTCTAGCTGAGCCATACATCCCCTCTGCACGGTTTCTTAACACATTGGGATTGCGAAACAAGAAAGAAATGACATGGACTTATTATGGACAAACTGGGACGAACACATGACTAGGGTACCTCGGGGTTGTCAGGCCCGTACTGGAGAAGAGAACTTCACCAGCCCCTGAGGGCAAGCACAAATGGCAAGCATCGCCGTGGACGTCCAAGCTATGTGACAACTCCGGATATTGTGACGAAAATTCACAAAATGATTCTGAATGACTTCCGTTTAAAGGTTCGGGAGATTGCTAACATTGTGACTGAGCATTATTCTCACAAAATTGACCACTCTCTAGAAAGAGACAAAGCGAGTGCGCGTCCAATCTCTGTTTCTTTTCTGTAGGCCTGTAATAACCAAGACGCAGTACCCCGAGACGGAATTCAAAACGAGAAAGAGACAGCTACTGGCCGCACATTCGGTTTGTCTCTCTGACACTCCGTATTTATTTCACAGCGGGATAAGGAACGTTCAGTCCATTCTCTATGTCTGTGCATTATACGAATCTCAAGTAAACGCGTGTATAACATTTTGCATAAACAATTAGTTATGCAAAAGCTGTGTGCACGATGGGGGCCGCGTCACGACAATGCACCTGGTCACACTTCACTCGTTGCCATGGCCAAAATTTCCCTTCGCATTGCTTACCCAACCACCGGACTTTTTTTTGTTTCCGAAGATCAAACAATTTCTTGGAGGACAACCCTTTCACGGAAATGACGATGTAATGTACGCTGTAAATGACTATTTCACACGTCAATGTTAAAAGATAAAGGTGAATATTTCAATATTGTTCATATTTTCTTCCTCGTTTACCTTACTTTTCAAACGACCCTCGTAATAGATGTTACGGTCGTTTTTCACCATATTTTGCATTTGTTTCAACGTATACCTTTTTAGTATTCTGTACGGAACACTCAGTGGCGGCTCCTCTATAGGAGCACATGAGCCCGTGAATCTCCTGTTAACGACAAGGCAAAATGCAAGTACCTTAGTCATACAAACGTCTTTTAAAGAAGTGAATCTTCCCTACAAATGGACAAGAACAATTTATAACAACCCTAATACTTTGTAGCGTTAAACCTCGAGTTGTCACCGAAGCTCCCCAAACTACAAGAACTGGAAGTAAAGCAAGGTGGTATACGGCGCTGTCTCGTTTTATACGTTTTTGAGTTCTGGCAAACTGTGTCTCTCTCTAATACGAAGATGTAAACGTCGTTTTTCTCTCTCCATGGTTAACACTTACTGGGTGATCTTCCTGATTTGAATTGAGACCACAGATATTTCTTGTAAATTTCAAATGGTAGTAGTTTTTAGATACATTTTAAAAGACGCTACCCCAACTCAACGATTTTGGGCTTTTTTGAAATCCACAAGATCATAACGCAATTAGTTTAGCAAATTGTATTAAAGACGTTTTGCTCAAAGTTACAGTGACACCAAATAAATTAATTTTACAAAGCTATGATGGAGCAAATGTTATGAGTTGCTGCCATGGTGGAGTAAACAGAATTATTCAAGATGATTATAAATACGGCTATTATGTTCACTGTTAGGCTCAACAATTAAATTTAATTTTAGCTCATGCAACTAGCCAGAATGCAGAAGTACGTATTTTCTTTTCTAATATAACAGATATTACGAACTTTTTTTCAAATTCTCCTCAGCGGGTTGGAATATTAAATGAAGTTGTACGCTGCCATATTCCAAGAACTCTACGACATGGTGGGTTTTTAAAAGTAGAGCTATAAATATTATTTTTGAGAACATCGAATGTATGGAGAAGGTAGAAAATACTTCGAAACAATCTACCACAATTAATCAAGCCTCTGCAATCCGTAGAATGTTATACGATGCAAAATCTGACTTTTTTCATTTTTTCATGAAATTATGCCACACGCCAATATCCTATATAACAATTTGCAAAAATCGACTTCTGATACTGCACAGGTAGCCACAGCGATTAATATATTTGAAAAATGTATAGCGAACATTGAAGATGTAGTTAATTTTCAGAATAAAAGATCCTTATTTAACGAAAGTAGTTGCAACAAAAGAAGTATGTGATTATATATTAATCCAAATTAAGGAAAGTTTTTGAGCTAATAGTCATCTAAGTGGTTCGCTTCTGTTTATGTCTTTTAAATTCTCGAAGTTTGAAAATAAATTCCCATCGCACTATTTAAATGATATAGTTCAGGGATATCCATTTTTGGACAAAATTAGATCACAAACTTATTTATAATCAATTCAAAATTTCCTAAAGCTTGGCTGAGATCAAACATCATTCCTATCCATAAACCGGGAAAGCCTAGAAGTTCTCCTGAAAACTATCGTCCAATTTCACTGACCAACCATTTATGCAAAATCTTGGAGAGAATGGTTCACTCACGCCTATCATGGGTCCTTGAAACAAACAAAATGTTATCAGAACAACAATATGGATTCAGGAAACACAGATCAGCTATGGATTATCTATCCTCCCTCGAGAATGACATCAGAAGATCAATTCATAGAAAACAACACATGTGCCTAATCTCGATGGACCTACAAAACGCATTTGATTCGATGATCAATAATCAAATCCTTAGTCAAATAAAAGATCTCGGATTTAAAGGTTACCTTCCTAAATTCATACAAAATTTTTTAACACCAAGAGTCTTCCAAACTAGAATAAATGGCCTCCTTTCCAATCCGCACTTTCTAAACAGAGGTGTCCCACAAGGGTCAGTATTAAGTCCTACCCTTTTTAACCTAGCAATTCTATTCTTAACAAAAGAGATCTCTCCCTCAATAAAGTTCAAGTTATTTGCCGATGACTTCATCATATATAAATCCGACTCAATCTCAACGAATCTAACTCGTGACTTGCAATCCGTAATAACAAAAGTCAATGCATGGGCTTGTAACAATGAACTTTTCTTCTCCCCTCCCAAATCTGCCAGCATACATTTCTGCAAAATTCGAAGTTGCCCAAAAATAAACGCATTCACACTAAATAACCTTCCTATTCCCCCAGTGAACTCAGTCAAACTTCTTGGACTTATATTTGATAGCAAGCTCAATTGGGCTCCACACATTAAGAATCTAAAAATCCGAACCACTCAGGACCTAAACCTTTTGAAAACATTGTGTAGTACCAAATGGGGCTCGGATCTTCCCACACTTATTAAATTATATAAATCATTAATATTACCCAAACTAAGATATGGAGATTTTCTATATGATTCAGCACCTCAAGGAATAAAGAGATCTCTAAACCCTATTCAAAATCAGGCCCTGAGACTGGCTACAGGAGCATTCCGAACATCACCCATAGCAAGTTTACAATGTATAACATCAACTCCTCCGCTCTACCTAGACAGGCAATTTTCCCTGATGAAATTTTACGCATCCTCACTCCAGAAATCCTATACAAAAAATACAATTAACTTCTCAAATTCTCATCGTCCCAACATGATAGCACCCAAAGATTCAATCCACAATAGAATAAACAAATTCATGCTACTGCATAACCTCTTACCACCAAAATTTGATTACCCTCTCTGGAAAAACTTTCCCCCTTGGATCTCCCCAACCCCAAAGGTAGACTTTCATCTCCATTCCAACAATATAAAAGATAATAACTCAACAGAACCTAAGTCAGCATTTCTTGAAAGAATCTATTCTAAATACTCGGATCACTCTATAATATTCATGATTATATTAAAATGCTAAGCTCAATAAAAAAGAGACTTATTCCAGCTGGAGTGGGACCTGGAGCATAACGAAAATAAACTATGGTCAATAAAACCTCAAGTATTCCCGCCTCTTCATAACCCAAATGATAAAAGATCAGAAAATGTTTTGCTGAGAAGACTGGCCATAGGCCATACATACCACACTCACTCACATCTCCTAAAAAAAGAAACAGCACCGAAGTGTGTGGTATGCAATTCCTCCTTGACCGTAAAACACATTTTTGAGGCAAATCACTCCTCTCACCCGAGAAATAAACACAACATCCCTCACTCTCTCAAACAGAATATTGATCAATTCTCATCAATCAAGGAAAAAATCCACAAATACTTAAAAGACCAAAAAATATCTATATAACAGTTAAACACATTCAATAAGGGGCGCTAAATGATCACAGAAGTCGATGTGCTCTGACCAACAAAAACAAACAAACATACAAAACTTATTTATAATCGGCCAGATTTTATAAATTTTCCAGGAGGGGTGTATTGTTTGTGATTTATAATCGAAAATAATTTACAAAATGTATTTTCCGCAACGTACACTTTACTGCAGCTTCCGATGACAACTGCTGAAGCTGAAAGAAATTTCTCCACTTTAAAAAGAATTAAGTCGTTTTTGAGAAGTACCATTTATGAAGAAAGACTTTCAGCATTGGGAATGTTGTCAATAAAAAGAAAATGAGAGAAGATATTAGTGATTTTAATCAATTAGTGATTGACAAATTTAAAAAATTGCCGTATAGACTTTTCGTTTTAAACATTGTGTTTAGAATGTTCAGCTTATAGTTAGATGTTTCAAACAAAACAATGAATTTTGCTATGTTTCTAATATGGACTGCATTTTCTTTCAAGTAGTGTCTATTATTTATGTTCGCGTTTATACACATGTGTCAATACACCTCGTCCATTTGCCTGTTATAGTTGGACCTTCTGTATTGGTAAGTGATTTTATATTTGATTTTATGTTTAACCTATTGACATTTATCATTTTCAATTAATATTAGATAAGGTATTTTCATTTGTGACCATGACATGGAATTTTAAAATGTCTTTTAGGTATGAATAAAATTTAAAATTAAGTAGGTATCTGGAAATCGTGTTTTCACGCTCTTATTGGCTCATAATGCTACATACAACATAGCCTTGTGAGGTATGTGAACCGCCACCAAATTCCATCACGACCTTATTTATATTCGGCCAGATTTTAGAAATTTGCCAGGAGGGGTGCATTGTTTGCGATTTATGCGAAAATGTATTTTCCGTAATGTACACTTTACTGTAGCTAATTATTACCATTCCGATGACAACTGCTGAAGCTGAAAGAAATTTCTCGTCGTTTTTGAGAAGTACCATGAATGAAGAAAGACTTTCAGCATAGGGAATGTTGTCAATAGAAAAGAAAATGAGAGAAGATATTAGTGATTTTAATCGATTAGTGATTGACAAATTTAAAAAATTGCCGTATGGACTTTTCGTTTAAACATTGTGTTTAGAATGTTCAGCTTATAGTTAGATGTTTTAAACAAAAAAATTTTGTTATGTTTCTAATATGAACTGCATTTTCTTTCAAGTGTTGTATATTATTTATGTTCGCGTTTATACATATGTGGCAATACACCTCGCCCATTTGCCTGTTATAGGTGGACCTTCTGTACTGGTAAGTGATTTTATATTTGATATTATTTTTAATCTATTGACATTTATCATTTTCAATTAATATTAGGTAAGGTATTTTCATTTGTGCCCATGACATGGAATTTAAAATGTCTTCTAGGTATGAATAAAATTTAAAATTAAGTAGGTATCTGGAAATCGTGTTTTCACGCTCTTATTGGCTCATAATGCTACATACAACATAGCCTTGTGAGGTATGTGAACCTTCACCAAATTCCATCACGACCCGCCACTGGGAACACTTATAAGATCACTTCGGTATCTGTCCGTCTGTCTGTCACACCCGATTTTCTCCAAAACTATTTGACATAGAAAGATTTGGCATTAATATAGGAATTGATGGTCTCATCATAGCCGTGTAGTTTTGAAAGTTGAATTTTGACTTAAGGGATTAGTTTTGAAGGGTGAAATCGAAAGTGAAAACTTTTTTTTGACCAGGTCATCCAGTGGAGTGTGAAATGGAAGCTTGTAAAAACACGAGTTCAAAAATATATATAATGTAATAATTGTGCACACTTTTTTTTGTAATATTTTTAAAATATTGCGAAAAATCGCTGACCCCCCTCCTCTCGAAAAGTACTGATCAAAAAATTTTGAAAAAATTCTGGAATATTCTTCACAGGGTGTAGATTCAACGAAAATTTTCACGAGTGACTGACCTTTAATAATTTATCTGCCATATAAAAATCTAGATCATCATTTTCAGTAAAGATCGGAAAAAAACTTTGTTGAAAACTCATTTGGGATGTGTTTTGTGAAGTCACTGATCATTTTATACTTCCGTAACAAACATTTTTATTTTAAAAGCAATCAACGTACGGAACACTAATTGCGCAAGTCCGACTTGCACTTAGCCGGTTATTTTTAGTATTCCGTACGGAACACTTTGTAACATTCATTTTTTCCTAGATTTTAAGACCATATAATGTTACTGATTTTTCTCTTAATAATGTACTTCTTTTCATTTTTGTATCGAGCGGTATATTAATCAGAAATTCTTAGCCGCTTGTTATATAGTGTGCTGTGCGGGTTTGCGACCGAATCTATCGATACGCCGGGATTGGTCAAATGTTTGTATCCGGAGTTTTGGTTCCGGCGTCGCCATATTACAGACAGAGTGCCCACGGCTTATTTAAGGGTCCGGGTGACGCGAATCTTGGCTGAGAACACCGAGCCGCCGCCAGGCTTAGAACACCGAGCCGCCGCCAGGCAGTAACATCAAGCCGCAGCCAGGCTAATTTCCACCGAGCCGCCAAGTGGCGATTTTCCACCGAGCCGCAGTAGAGGCTTACGACAATATCTACGAGAGCCAAGTTAAGCACGAGTTTTTTTATCATAAAGCCGTAGTGGGCGTTGTGTGTTTTCTAAATGGAGTAGCTAAAGTAGGCTCTTCTCAAAAGTGTGAAATCGGTTTTGTGTTGCATTGAAGGCCTAGAAGCCCATAGGAAGACCGTAAGTTACCAGAACCATACATCAATAAATATATTCCCCGCAAATAAGTGTTTCAACAGCAATTTGAACTGAAAAATCGCGAAGTGAAAATCACGACTCTTCGATTTCGGGTGTAGTCAAGATTTAGTAGTAAAATCTCTGATTTAGGGACTCTAATTTATAAAAACTACTTTTAGGCTAGAATTTTTTTTGTATTCCTTAAAACTGCAAAGGTTGGAACTTTTATTTTAAATCATGAATAAATTATCTTTTTTTTTGTTGATTAAAGCTAGTGTCTCACTGAATACCTATTTTTCTTTTCAGGATTAGAAAAGTTGTACTAGTATAATTCTTTTTAGTAATATCCGTAAAACACTTCAGTATTTTTTCATTTTTTTAACTGAAGTTAGATCCTTTCTATTTTAAAATGAATGGTGCCCAAAAATTTGTACGACTGAAGCTTTTTTAAAAAAAATAGAAAATAATTCCAAAAAGACGTATAACAATTATCTCTTACCCATATTTCTCTACCAAGGAAAACTGAGCTAGTGTTTGTTTAATTTCTTTAGTTCTTTTAAAATCATTATTCACTCAATTCATTCTCAGAAATTAAAAAGAGGTTGCAAGAAAATTGTGCCCAAGCGTGGGAAAAAACAATTTTCACAGGGTACAAAATGACGCCGCAAGAAGCGGGCAAGTTCGCACGTTACAATAAGATCACTTCGGTGTCTCTCTGTCTGTCCGTCTGTCTGTCACACCGATTTTCTCCGAAACTATTTGTCATAGAAAGTTGAAATTTGGTAATAATATAGGAATTGATGGCCTCATCAGAACCATGTAGTTTTGAAAGTTAAATTTTGACTTAAGGGGTTAATTTTTGGGGGTGAAATCGGAAGTGAAAAAAAAATTTTTTTACTAGGTAATCGAGTGTGGTGTCAAATGAAAGCTTGTGAAAACACGAGTAAAATTATATATATATATATATATATATATATATATATATATATATATATATATATATATATATATATATATATATATATATATATATATATATATATATGTATACAATATATAATATAAAAAATCGCTGTCCACCCGCCTTATCTCGAAAAGTACTGATCAAAAAAAATTATGGAATATTCTTCATGGGATGTAGATTGAACGAAAATTGTCACGAGTGCATAACCTTTAATAATTTATCTGGTATATAAAAAAAACAAAAATTTCAAGGGTCATCAATTTTCAGTAAAGATTGGAAACAAACTTTGTTGAAAACTCATTTGGGATGTGTTTTGTGAAGTCACTGATCATTTTATACCTCCGTAACAAACGTTTTTATTTTAAAAGCAATCAACGTACGGAACACTAATTGCGCAAGTCTGACTTGCACTTAGCTGGTTATTTTTTTAATTTTTGAGGACATATCCCGTGAAAAAAGAAGAGGACAAAGGAAGGGATAAATAAAACAACTGGTTTAAAAAACAATACTTTGTCATATATTTCTTCGGCGTAAGAAGACCCATCAATTTTTACAAAAATATCAAAACCACTCTCAAAATCTGGGTTGCAGACGCGCAGCGCCGCTGCCCAGAAAACGGATTGCAGTAAAATTTATACAATATATTTTTAGATAGGTATTTTACTGTAATGATCTCTATTTTGCTTATGGTTTAAGTATATTCAAATTATTCAACAAATACAGTCTATTTAGTCGTCCTAGGAGAGATCTGTCGTTAAAAAACAAAAAAAAGAAGATAGAAAGAATTACACCTATAAAATCACGACTATTGACCTAAAGTTTTATTTGCTACAGTCTGACTTTAATTTCAAAATATGTAATCTCAAGATACTTATGATAGTAGTTTTTCTGTACAAATAAATATCCTCTTAAGGAGATTTATCAGCTTTAACAATTTTTACATTAAAGTAGAGATTGGTATTATTACAAATTATTTCCTGACAACGGCATATCCGAAAAAGGGTTATTAGATTGAGTATATCCAATTTTTTACGAAAATGCCATGATATGATGAAAAAGAATTGTGTCGGGGCATTTACCTAAGAAAGTTATTAAAGAAAATTATGATCTCTATTGAAAATTATATTTCTTTAGTTCTGCGACCAGAAAAATCTTAAATTTTTAGTGCAAAACACTGCAACGAGGAATTGAATTTTCTATCTCTTAGGCTACAAGATAATGTGCCTAAAGAAACACAAGAGTTTTTCAGTGGAAATGTAAACATCGTAATAGGAATTTCCTGGCTAATATGGTGCTTAAAGTCTGACTATGGCAAGTGTTTTTTAGATGCAATAGACTTAATTTTCTAAGTGTAGGAGCAATCCTAGCACGACAGCATAGGGTGCTGTTTAGAACCTATATTGAAAATTTTTATGTATTGTATAATTATATATAATTGTAGTATTATACAATATAAGTACTATATTAAAGAATTTTTAAGTATATATCATATGTATACTATAACTATGAGAACCACTATAAGCTAAGCATATTTTGCAGTTTTTTTTTGGATAGATAAAATTACATAGACTAGGTAGTTAAATAAAATTCAGCTATATTTATATATGCGTGATTATATTTTAATTAACGTTTAACGTTTATTTTTATGAAAATATTTGTAGCATTTTGTAATTTTCTTAAATTATATTACAATTATTGTGGAACTAACTTTACAATTTCAGGGCAAAATTTAACAAACATAACAAGGAATAAAAAAGCTTTTTTCACAAAAATATTATATATGATCCTGAAATGGAACATTAACATCTTAAATATTAAATTTATTATTCACCCCTCTTTAATTTAAAGCTCAAGACCTTTTATTTTATAAATAAAAGCACATCGTAATAAGACAGACAATAAAAGTTATTATATATAGTAGGTAGGCGAGTCGCACACTCACGACTATATCCGAACATGTCCGATTTCAACCCATAAGTCCGCAATGGCCATCGGTCTTCTAACAGCCATAAACCGGACACGGGCGTTTGCTTTATACATCAGTTTATATTATAAAATAACAATTATAACAAATTAACGATTCAATATTTTACCATTAAAATTACAAATAACAACATTCAACTGAAATGCCACTTGACAAATATTTGGCATTAATAAATAGGAGATTTGTGTTTTTATTTTATTTGCAATTCGTACCAGCGGGGCTGAGCTTATGGAGAATCTGCGTGCACATAAAAGTACGACCCGGTTCACCACCGGCACTTGAGTTCAATATACAATCATAATAAATATGCCATACGGTTGCTCAGTATACATTACTAACACCCCATTAAATAACTCTATTTCCTAGTAAAACGTGAGGTCAGGAAAATAAATCTTGGAATAATTGTACTATATTATCTTATCCAATGTGAAGTTCGCAATGTTAAATCTAGCGCTTAAAACACAGTAGCTCAGTCACCAAAAACCTGCGCCAAATACTAACGATCAGCGAAACGACAGTTTGGATCTTTGGTCTCGGCATTTTCTCAAAGTCACTAACGAATCACCTACTGAGTCGTTAATAACTTGGAAACTACTAGTAACAGAGAGTAATAGTAATACGCGAAAAAGTAGCCTCCGATACAAAAAAAAAACAACTTTACAAAATAATTTTCAATAAAATTATAACATTTACACGCCTTCTAGCCAAAGAGAAACGTTATTAAGGACGGTCGTTAAGAAATTCGTAATAAGCATCATCTTTTTAAAAAAGATGTAAAACCATATATTTACTGCTTTCCATGAAACTAAAATAAACATTCCCAATTATGTCGTGTGCTTATGGTTAACACAACGTTATGTCACAACAAAAAAGAGCAATTGCAAACAAAACTGTCATAAAACATTTAGGTGAGCGAGACTAAAGGCAGGGATCAAAGACCGATAATAGCGTCTAGCTATCTTCTAACAGGCTTTAGTGGTATTGTCGGTCTTTGGTCGTCGCCTATAATCTCGTTTACCTAAATGCACTTTTCTGTCAGGACACAACATACTAACAGCTTTTTTTACCACACTGCAAATAATAATCCTGTTGCCAGGCATAAAAATAGTACTTATGGTTCCTGATCGTTACCAATACTACCCAAGTTATTTCACCTACATTTCTCTTATTTAGAAGGTTAGAGAAATGTTTTTAACAGGAAAACTAATACTTTTAAAAAATTAGGTTGTAAAGATGCCCTATTCGATCACTAGAAGCCAATTTTTCATCATTTTAATCGTACTACTACCATTACACTCTTTGGCAAATGAAAAAAATCTACTCGTCAAAGGGTGAGAAGACGACTAAATTTCTTCCGTAGACGATCAGCCCAGTTGCTGATACGCTGCGTGGTGAGTAGCCTAGGCTTCACAGCGTAGCAGACAGTTTCCAAAGGAAAAAGTGTCGCCATAGCTAGGCCGTTGAAGAGAAATCTAAGATAGTTTTTTCCCTAAGAAACGACGAGATTCGTCACTGATCATCGCCCATAAAAAAAAGAGAAGCTTATTCCGATACGGAGTGTATGTATAAATATGTGCGTGTGACAAGCCGCGGGTGTTCAGGCTGCTCCATCATACACGAATATACTTGAAATCGCAATTATCACTCTATATCTATCACATATCTACCTCAAAACTGCGACGATACACAAAGGTAGGATATACTCTGTACAGGGCGTCCACAGAACGCCGATACTCGATAAGGCCGAAAGAATTATGTTCTGAGCCGTGACTACAATTCTCAAAAAAAAACAAACAAAATAAAGCTCCTATTCCTAAAAACCAAAATAATTCGAACACCTAAACTTGTTATTTCATAAACAATACGTCATAATCTTACAATGTATGAGAGATATTATATTTTATATATAATTTTTTTTATCAAAACACAAAAATTATTGTTTACTATATTAATAATGATACGGAAGCCCCAGGTATTTCTGCTCTACGATATAATCCCGTAGAACAAAGATACACAACAATGCACGGACTATATATAAACAAAAAAAAATGCGGTCTATAGAAGCATAATTCTAACTAGGTAATTTTTAATATACGTCTGCTTGTGGTTGAAGATTTATATCCTAAAACTATATGCTTTGGGTTTTAGGAATATTAGCATTAAGGTGTTGAATATCACCGTTCTGCCGTCGCGTCGCTACCTGTCGCGTGGCGGGCTTGCCAGTAGACACAGCTTTATTACGTTCTACATATATTACAAATGAAACGGAGTACTACAAACAAAATAAACGAGTTAGTATAAAATACAAAACAATTTAGTTTATAAGCATCAGCAGCAGCGCCTAAGCGACCTGCGCTGTCACCGAGTTTGTCACACGACTACGCGGGTCGCAAAAATCTCTTAAAATCTCAATTTCAATAATTTATTCTAATCTATCTACATAACTGTATAATATAATTTAGACCTAGGTAATAAATTTTAACCGGGGAGAGACTATAATGTGGTGCTTAACAAACAATTGCCACTAGGTATAACATGACATTAGAGACCGCTTGTCAATCCCGTTATTTGACATTACTGCTAAACACGTCAACTAACTGAAAAAGTAAATATATGAACTAAGCCAACTGAAATTATCTCCACTATATTGTTCTACTTTTGATTTAATTGTTGCAGACGCGTTTTAGACTTGCTTTGTCTGAAATGATTATTGCTAGACGTTTATAGTAATCAGGGGAGTAATGAAGACAATGATATTTAGAAATATTCAAGCTATTTAGATTCGTTGTTATTACTTTTAAAAATTATAAAATCACAAAATATCAGAGCATATTGATTAATTGAGATAATTCTTCTAGTGTTACAAATCAATCTAACGCGCGTTTGATAATAGCCATTACTTGTAACGTTGGGTATTGCCTAAAAGCATTATTTTTAGTAATGATTTACTATAATGAGAAATTTATAGTCGTGCACAGGTCCGTCTTAATACCCCTGAGCCAAACTTTATAGAAATTTAAAGAATGATATTTTTAGATTACATGGTACAATGTTTTCTTGTAATACCTACCGTGGACTTTCTGTTTCAGGCATAGCATTGACGTTAAATTAAAATTAAGAAACATCATGTCACAACAACGACCGACTGCATCAAGTTTTATTTTTAAATATTGGAACATTTCCCAATGAGTTTAGAACTATAATCTTTGGAGATAACAGAGTATATATGTCTTTTTTAAATTCTGTATTATTGTTCCTTTTTTATAATACGAAATAAAAAATGAGAAGTAATAAATCACGTGCATTTTTTAAAGGAACATGAAGAAAATTTGATATAAAGCCCATTTCAATGAAAGAATATGGGCAAAGTATACTTTACAATATTTATCGTGCAAGTAAGCGTGATGAAGCAGAAAAGTAAAAAAACAGGATTGAAGGAGAATCGAATACGAACAGAATAGACCTAGGTGCGCTAAAATTACTGCCTCTCTCCGTGTTTGGCAGATTGGCAGGGCGGGCGAACCCGGCGCCCCGATGGATGCGAACCCGAGGACGCCCGCCTAAGAGGACGACCAAATGCTTCGGTTGGATAAGAAAAAGAGTTCCCGCGAAAGGCTGCGAGTTGGTGCGGGGTGCGGGTCCCCGTCCCGCCGCATAGGCACCTGGCTGGGGCGGCCTGGCCCCACTTATTGCTTTTAGCTCGGTGGCGACTGCTCTAAAAGTAGTCTCCTTCTGAGACGACCCGATACCTGAGTACAAACAAGTAAACCCTACACCATACGTTAGCCGATGACAGTAATGTTACACTAATAAATATATATATATATATATATATATATATATATATATATATATATATATATATATATATATATATATATATATATATATATATATATATATATATATATATATATATATATATATATATATATATATATATATATATATAAATGGTTAAAAATTGTGATAAAAAACGTCAAGTTATAACAATAATAGTGGTGGAATGACGTAATTTTTATAAGATTGTACTTGGGTAGCGGGATTATATACGTTAGCCTGCCACCGCCGAACTATGTCCCGCGGCTGCGTCGGCCCGGCCCGGCACGGCAGGTACGGCAGCTCAGAGTTGGCGAGGAGATGACGGTGCGGCCGGCGCGGCGAACGCGTCGCGCGCTACTGGACGTCGAACTTTAGCAGCGTTAAGTACGAGTGGAGCTACGCAGCGTACTGAACGACGGCTAGACCGCCGTCTCCGTGTGGCTGTGGGATGACAGTCGTTCCACATCGATCTCCGGAATAGTCAATTCGTCGGGGATGTTGTCCGCATACTCTATGGAAGAAGTTTGCGACAACCTCTTAGAGAGGGAAGTTTGTTTTCGGAGCACCTCGGCTAGGGAAGCATTGCTGTGCTCGCCGTATCGAGCGTCTAGGCCCTGTCGGAAAGCATTTACTACTCGGATCTGAAATTAACAGAAAACACCAAAACGAACAGAATTAAAAAAAAGAAACATTCCCGGAATAAAGGTTAGCGAGCTGTTAGCACATTCGGGAAAACAGATCGTGCAAGGTATTTATTGTCAAGCCCCATGATTGGTTTCTCCTACGATGTAGTTTGTTTCTCAAACAACATCGCAGCTCCAAAAAAATTCTTAAGTAATTTTTAAAGGCCACTCAGCAAAGATAAAAAACTGAAAAGCCGCATTATGTTTAACTTTTAAAATGTTTACCGCATATATAACCACAACTGGGTTTCTACAAATATTTTTTTGCTTGGCAAATTATTTTAAATTCCTCTAGTAGTAGTAGTTAAATGTTATAGAGAAAATAACAATCTAACATAAAATCTAACACTTTAACATGTATCAAACATTACCAAGGCGCATAGGCAAACCAAATAAATTATGACATATGAGCGTCTATCAGATCAGAAACGCCACTCAGTTTGCTGAAGTTCCAAATAAAATGGCGCAATGAAATTCCCGTGGCCATAGAATCTTACCATAGAAAAAATACTATCAATTTTTGCTCTACGTCCATGTTTTAAATCGATTGTTGATAGCCATCTATTGTCGACTTGAAGCAAGAATTCTAAACTCGCCCAAAATGGCCACCACTAATCGGCTAAAAAGGGTAAAGCAGAGCACAAATTGGTTTCTACAATCGAGTGCTATGATCACGCCGAATTTCTCTGCGTACCTGCATTTTGTTTGGAACTGGAAACAGAAATTACAGCATACTGCACTGAAGACTTCCAATGATATCTTATGAGCCATTAGACGAAACATCATTTTTCTGAATCCGTAAAAGTGGTGTAATTTTTAAAGCTTTTAACATATGGGATCGGATTGATATGTATGAAATGAATATTTCTTATAATAATAATAATCCGGAGCAATAAGAACATGAGATAATAAAAAAGGAATAAGAAATCCATTAACAATAAAGTGTGTGTTTCTATTGTACACGGATGTTACTGCTCATATAGCTTTGTTCTTATTACTCCAGGTTCCCCTTACTCCATGTTATACAACTGCAAAATTATGTGCACTTTTATTTTGCTGGTAGCAGTGTACATCATAATAATTTTAGTGAAAAATTTATTTGGTTTTATATTTACTGCAGCCAAACATATTAAATCTATAAAACTCGACTAAAAAACACTCTACCGACTGGCCTACGGAAATATTGCAAGCATCAAGCAAGCCGTCGAATTTTGCATACAGCACCACCTCGCAGTGTAGCTCAAACTTTTACTCTACACACAAACGTAGCTACGATACGACGAATATGCAAATTAAATTCATAAAAAAATGGAAACTTAAATTGAAATTAAATTAAAAATTAACGGCTAAATGGTGTGATAACATCAGTTGCGATTATTATATACACTAAAAGATTTTTTGTTATATTTAAGTATATATTAAATGTATGTAGCGAGGTAACGCCCTATCGACGGCTTGCCATAAAGGCATACTACTGCTAACATTAAAATTTGTAAGTGGTATCTACTAAGGGGTTTAATACGACGCACACACACACACACAGTTTTTTTCTAATACCTAAGAATTTTTTTAGAACTATTGAGAAATGTTAGAATTGCCAAAAATATAGGACAGTTATCTAGGAAAGAAGTTTTTTTTCTATATAATAACGTACTTACCGGAAAAAAAAAATTGGTGAAAAACTAAAATTGTTGCTGTATTCAAATAAAAGCATCTTAAGCAAGTTTTATTTAAATATTTCTATTTTCGCATTCTCTATTAATTTTTGAAGGGGCAGTAGTTATATAAGTATTTCTGCGATTTAAGTGTTATTGAGATTAATAGGATTTCTAAAGGTACAGATATATAAGACGTATAATCTCTTGCAAAGAACACTTACTAGTTTTTCCGATAACTTTTTATCGGAAGATTAGTATTTGTGTCTTCTATATATTAACAAGGATAATTTCATTTAAAATAATATTATATTTGAACGGTACAGGAGAACAACCAGTGCAAAAATTGAGAGAGTAAGATTATGACATAATTTGATGCTACTATATGGGGTGTAAAGTCCCGAGCCTTTTGGAGAAAAAAACAGTTCTCGCCAAAAATCGATTCTATTCTTCAACACAGTGTCCTTCCAGCGATCTTCCCACATTTGGAGAGCTTTCATATAGTAGAATTTGTCGAGCGCTCTCAAAAATAAGCCTCAGTTTTCCATTCGACTGCCGAAAGAGATAATAATCGCTGGTAAATACGGCGGATGGAGGAAGCAATTTATAACCCAATTGGTCCAATTTCATCATCGATTTTATGGACTTGTGGACTGTCTTGATTTCACAATTCTTACGGTCCAATGAACCAACGTAATAGTTCTCCGGTGATTGTCCACACCTTCTCAAGATAGTCGATCACTATTATTGCATCCGCATACCAAAAAATAATTGTCAAAACTTTTCCAGCTTATGTTTGTATTTTTGGACGTTTCGGTCCACTTTCATGCGTTCCAGTCACTCTGTGGAGTTCAAGCGTGTAGCAGTGAATCCATGTTTCGTCCATTGCTAGGACTCCTTTAGATTACGCCCAAACAGTGCCAAGCAGCGTCTTGAATCTTTGACCCGAATTATAAGAGCGTGCGGCTATCTCTCTCACTTTCTCTTTGCGGTCATTTAGAACAAGATGGTGGCTTTTTTTGAGTTTTTTCGAGTGGCTGCCTCATTTGGACGGCCGGAACGTGATGCATCATCGGTGCTTGTGCCACCGCATTTAAATTCACTAAACCATTGACATATAATTGCTTTCGACGGAACAGATGTCCCATAATACTTCGCAAGCCATTCTTGGATTCTGACTGTATTTTTCCCCATCAAAAAGCAATGTTTAATCAACACACGAAATTCTTCTTGCTCCATCGTTTTGCAAAAATCAAAAGTAGCGTCATTCAAATGTCTGTAACTCGTAAATTAATAGACAAAATGTCATGAAAATTTTGTACGAATCTTCTGAGAATTGACACTAACTGAAAATCATATAATTTTAATTGTGCTGCCATCTCTCGGTAAGTCTCGGAACTTTTCACTCCATGTAAGTAAGAAGCTAAAAAAATATTGTTAATTATTTAATATATTTTTCAAATTTATTATTAAATATATTTTTTAACCTCTTTAAAAAATAAGTAATTTAGTCCATCGGGGTGCTATTTGCTTGAATTTGCGGAACAATTCACGATAATCACGATAATAATTTAAAAAAAAAATTATGAATGCGTCAAACCTATAACAACTAAAACTGGGACATGCAGTTATGAACTTTTTTATACGACAATGCGTCCCCATAAAAACAACAAAAAAATATTGATTATTTTCGATTCCTCTCGAGTCATCTAGAAAACGTGATACGCACATACAAAAACTATTATAAAAATTATACAATACCAATCATTAATTAGTATTATAGCAGCATTTGTGTTTTCTATATATTAAAAAGTCTTTTCTTTTAAAACAATATTGCCTTTGAATAATATAGGAAAACGACCAAAGAAAATTGAAAGAGGAAGATTATGACATAATTTGATGCTTTGTACAAGGTGCTATTGAGATTAGAATATTACCTGGTTATAGTACTAACCAAATGACTTATAAAAATCCCTCTAAACCCTTAGGGTTTGCAAAATTACACGTATTCGACTGAAAAAAGTCGGACCGATCTAAATGAATTTGCGATCTTACAGTATGTTTTTGTATTTTCCTGTTACCTTCCTTCTTTCCCAGGTTTACGTCCGTAAAAAAGTTTAAAGTGATCTGAAATTGTTTCAATCGAATACCCTAGTTTTTTTCTCAAGAAAGTAATATAAGTGAAAATAATAGAAACAGTGTTAACGGTTACTCCAGTTTAAGCCTCTATTAAAAGTAGACAGCAAATGGACATTTTACAGAACCTAATTTAAAAATTAAAATAATTTCAACAAGTTATATCTCCGTTATGATTAAATTGATATATATGCTATATTTAGCAAAGTGATTTATTTTAGTGAACAGAGGTAGTATAGGTTAAAATACTACAACACAGAAAACATTCTAGAAAATAGGTACCCACAAGTAAATCATAAGTTACTGAACATTTCGGAAAACGAATACAAAGGAAAAGCGACAGATTTCAAGAGATAACTAAACCAGCAAAAGTATGATTATATAAGAGAAATATAGTTTTTATTCAAAGAAAAAGCAGACAAACATCTTTACTACACTATTTCAGCAAGTCTATTTTTAATTTCTTTTCTCGTCTAAACTTTAAATATTTTGACTAAATTGGTTGTTCTTCTGTACCTTTCTTTGTCATACAGCAAAGTAAAACAACCGGTATTTTTAATATAAAGACAAAGCTTCTTGACACTCTTCACCCACCAGGTCACTGTAATTATAGTTTCCAGTAAATTAATTTACAGATCCTAAACGTATCTTTGGTTTAAAGCCTGTACCTTTAAAAACTTATTAAGTCTCATTAGCACGGATTAAGAAGTTATATTTTGCAAAACAAAAAAGGATCGCAGAAAGTGCACATTCCTTAGCCGCTGACTAACATTTCACTAAAAAAAGTAATAGTAGACTAAAAAGGACATATTTCGTGCTTTAAAAAAGATATTGGATTATTTTAACTTGGAAATATCTTAATATTTAAAATGATCATCGATGAATTGGTTTATTATCAATAGTTCGATGCATGAACTACGAAATTATCTACAGTGTCTTTATTTTAAATGTACAAAAATGAACATGATTTACGAAAAAAACAATTTAAAGGGGAGAATCCATTCCTGGAGCCAATATAAGGTAGATTTTTGTTTCTTAATTGATTGAGTCATCTTAGCATTTACTTAATATCTACATTATTAACGTGTACATTAATTTACGATCTAAACGGTCTAAACTCGATCTAACTGACTAAAAATCTACCTTTAAAGTAATGGTACGACAAACATGCAAAATCATATATACATGCCACATCGCTAGCTGTGGCTTGCATACATACACGTGTCAAAGGCTGATTTTAACAGGGGGACAGTGTCTACCTGTCAATATACTTGTGTTAGTCTCATGCCGTGATGTTGGATCTCAGAGAGGCAGGGTAAAAAGCGGTGGGAAACTAAAAAAGCTGATTGCCTCCAGTCAACTTCAACATATATATGGAAGGAATAAAGATGGAGGTTGGGTTTTAAACATCGATGGGATTATTGACACTTATTTTGAATACTTAACATACTTATCTGACCATGTTTAGTTTCGAGCCCGTACAATTTAAAATACACTTTCGGTCATTCTCAAAAATGTTACCCAGAATCAACTGGATTAAGCAATTATCAAACAAATCTTTTTTAAATTGTTTATATGAAGTTAAATAATAATTTTAAAGAGATCTGTTTTCCGCCGGACATACTTTTTACTTACAATAAAAGACGTAGAAAATGACAGCAACAAATGAGAAATATTGGACCTTGAGTGTGAAATGATAAATTATTTTCTGACTGATGACGTATATTTTCAGGGGGTTAAGAACCAAATCGTAGTAACAATTTTATTGTTTCATTAATTTCGTGATTATTATGAATAGTTCTCAAAATCAAGCACACAGAGCCCTGACGGCCTCAATAACTTTTTTTTTTCTTAAAGAAAGTAATAAACTATTGTTTAATTATCAAAGCTTGCAAACGATGCGAACAGTTGGTGTTTGTAGGCTTCAAGAATTTCACAGTAATATTGTACCTTCTTTCATTTACTTGCTTGGATTGTGGCAACTACTTACAATAACTAGGAAATTAAATTTATGAATGAAATTTTCTCTTGCATAAGCTGTGTGTATTGAGCGGTCAGATGAATATATCAGATTCACTTAGGGGTACATCGAGATTTTTTTAGTAAAATTTGAATATATAGAGATTAGAGCTGTCGAGTCCCATAAAAACAAACAAGACAGCAGGCTATAGGGTAAATATCGAACTGCAACGTTATTACACTGCAGCTTATTCGATGCAAGCAGTCAGATACATTGTATCATACCGAGTGATAATACTTCAGGATAAAAAAACATTGAACTTGCAACTTTCACAAATAACACAATTTAAATTGTCTGAGCACCACTTAAACACATACGAATAACAATGTTTATACATACAGTTTTTACCAGATATTGCTTAGATTGCTTACTTGACTTTGCCCCACCTGTATGTATGTATATATGTGGGTATTAGTAAACACACCAAAACTTTTATAAAATTAAAACAATTATTAACAAATACACACATAAAAATAAAAAAGGCCGCTTAAAAACAACTTGGAATTTAGTTAAAAATAAAATTGGTCCATAGATTTATAAATTCTTTTATTTAAAAAAATTATCGCAACTGTGTTAAAAACAAAAAACTAAGTACACTTTTTAATTGAATTGAGTATATGCTGTAGCACGATATGGATACACAGTGACTCAAAATGAATCTAATATATAACAAAAAAAAATTAAAAAAACATTCGCATTTCAGCATTAGTTGGGAATTACCTGTTTCCTTAATTTTAAAAAAAATATGATGTGGCGATTTTCTCGCCTTCTTCTCCCTAAATGGTCCTTAAACATACGCCAATTTCAAAAAAAGTTTTTTTTAGCATATAAGTCGAATAGGATGTGTGTCGACTTAGTAATATTAAGACGATACTATAATGCAGCGGCGCATTGACCATTTTGTTTTTTGATTAATTTCTTTATAACTAGTTTTCAAAATCCAAACAAATAGAATCATTTATTTTTAAAGAAGTTAAAAAATTACCCTTAAATTATTGAGGGCATATACCTAGTAATGGAGCCGAAAAAAAGCGTTTTTTTTTTTAGGATTTTCTTTAGCGAAACTATTCATTATATAAATCAAGTTTTTATTTAAAAAAATAAAAAATGGCTGTACCCGTTCCCCTATGACCCCTTTTTTATGGAGCATTGGGGGTGCACGATTACTGGGAGCTGAATCATCTGAAATCAAAATTTCCAAAGAAATTAGTTTACTAGAGGATCAATCCTGTCTTTGAACGAAGGAATTTAGTCTTTATCAAGCATTTTATTTTTAATTAGCAAAAATTTAAAACGCGGTAACGTCATTTTATCGCTTTTTTTTATTTAAACCAGTACCATTTGATGAAAAAAAACAATTTTTTGTTCTGTCAAATCCCTTGTTCAAAGACAAGGTTGATCTTCTAGTGCACTAATTTCTTTGGAAATTTTGATTTCAGATGATCCAGCTCCCAATAATTATGCACACTGCAATGCTCCATAAAAAAAATTAAGATATGTATTATTATATAAAATTAAAACCTGATTTATATAACGAATAGTTTCGCTGAACGAAATTCCTAAAAAACGCGCTTTTCGGTTCTCAACGGATGCACAGTTTAATAAGTTAAATATAATTTTTTTATCCTCTTTAAAAAAAGTAATTTAATCCAACAGGGAGCTATTTGCTTAAATTTGTGAGACTATTTACGATAATCACAAAATTAATTAAAAAATAAATGATAAATGCGTCAAACCTACAACTAAAAATTATAGGTGTTATTTTTTTTTATACGTGCAAATCCCTGCATCTTCAGGGTATTAAAAAGGTAACAGAAAGATAGTAATTATTTCCGATTCCTCTCGAGTCATCTAGAAAACGTGATATCCATTTGTGTGCCCACATACAAAAATTATTATAAAAATTATACAATACCAAAAAACGATTTTATTGTAAACAATTTTATACAAATAAATAGAAGCCTCTACATTAAATTTAACAAACAACACTAGAACTATGTGTGCAACGAGGCCGTTATTACCTATGAAAAAGCATCAGGCGCTAAATATTCGAGATATAATTATTAGTCAAATATTCGAGGCTGTAAGATTTATAAGAAAAATAAGTTTTACTTTGTGACCAGGCAAGCAAAAAAAAACGTTTTAGTCTATGCTGTCACCGGGTTATATTTCATTAATATTAATAAAAACCTACAAGTACTGTTTCAAAAACAAGTTAACATATTATTTTTTTTCTAACAATTATTATCTCTATGTACAATAAAATCACTCAACAGTTAAAAGCAACGAGTATGTAAAAATTATAATCTTTAATTCTTTATAACTTTCTTAACTATTTATCAATGCACCGTTCCTATTCAATAAAAATCGTTCTCTTTAAAAAGATTCGTATTACTAGAAGTTATTGAAAAACCCTTTGTATTACATTTTTACTGCATTATTATAAGTTTCTTGATCGTTAATTATGGATAATAACAGGCAGTTATTTTAATTGGCGATTAACATGTACCACCCAGATAAATACCACTGTCGAACAGATAATGCTAAACGCTGTTTTATAGTAGATTAGAGTTCGAAATTAAGGAAACATAATTCGGCAATGCTGTAAACAAAAGAGTGAAACAAAGCTCTTTAATTTACCTATCATTTTATAGATTTTTATTCTAAGGAGGAATCGGCAATTAAATCTACGTAAATTAAGATGACGGAGATGACAATAATATATATTCATGAATAAAGATTACAATGGGAAAACATTTTGCACCCATCTGTCATTGAAACTCTCGTACATACCGAAGTAGGTTTTTAATCATCTTAAAGTGCTTCTTCCGCTCATTTAATTACAGAATTGCCAAGTATGTTCTCTTCATTTCCATCGCCAATGATAAGTGTGAAAAATGATTGTTAGAGACTGCACAATAATATTTTATAGCTTTAATCTATTAAAACGTTTTTAATTGTTAGGTTTTACAACCTTTTTTTACGGTAAGTTTAAGATCCATTTTAAAACATGAATTTCTCGATATTTTAATGTATTCTGAGACGGTTTATTGGAAAGTTATTAAGATAATTAAAAATTTTAATTTATGGGCCAAATAGCTCGATGCAAAGGTGTGTAACATAAAAATTTCCTAGCTTCTCACTTCTCAAGGTTGAATATTTACATTATTTATAAGAGTTCTTGGATACTGGCTATAAACAAGGGGCTGTTTATTTAAAGACATTCTTTAAAGACCAAAGGAGACGCGATAATATATCCGAATGTAAAAAATCGCCTGGTTAAATAATATATATAAAAATCATAATTTTAATTTAGGAAACTTAAAATTCGGCCGAGCTTCAAATCGTTTTGAGCGATCTTATGCATCTGTGAACTACGTGTTTTAAAACAAAAACGAAACCAAACAAAAGGATCATGCACCATGCTAAAACCAAACTAAAAAAAAAACACAAAAAAAATCGGAAAAAAAAAAAAAACTACAAACGGAAAAACATAAAATTAAAAGAAAACAGTTACTTCACTGCTTCAATATTGGCAAAGGCTACATTGCTTCAAACAGACATATGTGGGGGATGGAAGCTTGGAATAGTACCGACAGGTAATATCCAGTGCCTTTTCAGCGCAATCTGAAGCAGTGGAAGCGATTGCGCGCCAAAAAATTACAAACAAGAGCGAATAGCGCATACGAATTACACAGCGGACAGAATAGATGTAGGAAAAGCAGCTTACAGCTTGGTCAGTTGAGCTCTTGCTGTATGGAACCGGAATCAAACGTTCTTGTAATTCACCACCTATCACCTTCAAGAGTAATAAAGGGCAACATTAAAGAGTGATTCGACAGACAGTGATAGACACAAAACAATAAAGTGCACAGAATAATAGACACTACTAAGTAAACCTGAAAGAAGATTGTAAAAAAACAGCGCACTATTATATATATATATATATATACAGGTTCATAGTTTTGGTAAAGCCTACATACTTGCCCAGAAAAATCCATTTAACTATCCCAATCTCCAGACCAATCTAAATTATTTTGTTCGCAAAAAGATAATGTTCCAGTGCTTAAAAAATATTAACTTTAGTGACAATTGGTTTCGTAACCACCTGCAAATTAAATTTTTCTATTTACAACCGAACACATCTTTTTACAGAAAAATATACTGCATGCAATATAAAATAAGCAACATACCGAAGGTATTTTTGTTAAAAAGGATTTTGGAAATATTTTCATAGGTTATAGGTCATGGGAGGCGTTGTATTTAGGATATAAAACATATTTTCGGGACAAAATGCATCTTACCAAATCTACGGATCTTATTTTTTATAACCCCACAACACTGTATGTAACATTATCTACAGTATTAAATGCTACGTTCATGACATTAGCCTGACAAGAAAGTCATACTCAGGTTAACATTTTATAAATTATAATTTTCCTTTTGAAAAAATTATCCACCACCGAGTCAAAATCAGTTAATTAATTCCGCTACTACAAGCCTACTTTCAATAATTACTTAAGATTCGGAATCCACAGATTTCACCGACTCAAAAGAGGCTATTTACAAAAACATTATACAAGTCTAACAGGATTCAAACTTTAAAGACACATTCATAAAATGCCTCATTTCGTGTGTGTTGCCTTTTGCACTATGACGTACCGTCATACTCGTTATATGTCAAATAATACAAACACGTGAAGCTTACATCGGATTGTCGATTTTCATTTATGTTCCAATTTCTACAAAAGGCTCGGTTGTACAGAAGCTTAACGTTAAGCGTAGCTTGAGCCTTTCCATGCAATATATAGTAGGTTGTTGTTAAAATGACAATGGATTTGATAGCATTGTATTTTACGTGGAAAGATCCAAGCCATGTCTAAAGCTCAGTACAACTACTCCTGTAACACTCGGACTAAGATTATTCTATTCTATATCAATAATAAAAGAAGCATCGGGCGAGCGACGTAACGGTCGAGGACGTCGTAGGAAATAGCAGCTCGACCAAAACGATGAAGACCGGGCAACCGAAAATGGACCTGCCAAAAGTGTTGTGCTGGCGAGTAAGCCGACACCCACCAAGGCGGGAAAATACAGCGATTCAAGAACAATGTGAACCGCTTTTTCCACACACGTGCCGCTCCTGGAGCGCTTTAGGGACTTCCCTGCAGCAACGTAAAAAAAATCCCGCAAGAGACAAGGGCAATACATATGAAATGAGATAATGTTATATGTAGTTTAAGAGCGATTTTAACAAAATTAATTTAATTTAAAAAAATGAGATATATCAGTAAAAAATTTTTGATACGATTTAGGACTTAATTTATTTTTTCTTACATTTTTTTGGGGGGACTCAGTGAAAGATATGAAATTCACAAATATTTGAACCATATTTAAAAATTGGAATAACAGAAAACACATTTCACATAAATTAGTCCCGTTTTTGCGTGTGTTTAGAACTTTTTTTTTCACTATTTACGGTGAAAAATTATATATTTTCGTTTACTTTTAGGTTAGTTTCATTATGCTGCGATTAGTAAAGGTTTGGGGTTATAAAAACAATAAAACCAACTGAAGAAAATATCATCCTGTATATTGACTAAAAAAAATTGAAGAACAAGAAAATTAACAAGCTAACGCTGTATTTTTTGCAACAACAAGAAAACGTGGGAGCTAAGTATGCTTACACGTGATCTATAAAAAAATGTGTTTATAGAAAATAACACACACGATAGCTCAAACGTGTGTACTTCCTTGGCTCAGTGCCGAATAATATCAAGAACAGAGCACATTTTTAATGTGTATTATATATTTAAGTTAATCTAGCGTAAATATTCACAGTGTTTAAAAACACTTTCGATACAACTTTACATAAAAAAGAATAATAAATTATATCGAAAAATAAAAACGGTTTCAAAGGTAACCTTAAATCGTGTCTTTAGTGTATCGGAAGTGTTTCTTCTGTATATTTACGTGCTGGTGCGAAGAGCGTGTAAATTTTAATATGCTTTAAAAATATGTAAGTAATGAGTAACATGTAATGCGTAACTATAATGAAAACAAAATAAAATAAGACATTAAAAATGTAGTATGATTAAGGTCCCTATTATTAAATATTGACAAAATTAAGTAAATGTAGCCTGCTGACCCACAGCCCAGCGCAGCACATAACACAAATTTATTTATTATTATTTTTGGCAAAAAGGTTTTTAATCTCACAAGTTTTAAGTTATTTCAGAATCATAATGATCAGAAAAATATCCGCGGTTTCATATATATGTCGTTGGACGTTGCATGCGCTAAACAAGTTTAAAAATAAAATATCATTTGTTTCCATTACCACTAACCTGAGAGTACTAACTCTAAAATGCTATACATACAGCTAGTCTACAGAAATGACGAAATATTTTATGTACAAAATAATACAATGTAGTAATGGTTTTCGGTTTTAAGTTTTTACGTCTACTTAGTGCTAAGCTAACGACAGGTTCAAACACTGGAAAATTACCCAGGCAAGTTTAATTTTACGATTTTTTTATGCGTTTTATTTCGTCTCACCATTTTGCTAATTTTATAAATACAACCCTAACACCATCCGAAGAAAACGATAATCTGAGAGTATGTTACGAATATATTTTCTTGCTAGGCATGCTTGTAGTTTTCACTGGTTTAGTATTCTTCATATTTTTTTTTTAATAAAATCTAATTTCACGAAAAAGTGAACGCATTTTAAGTTAAAAAAATATTTTCACTATGTGTATAAAATCACTATAAGTAGCAATTTAGCTTAATTTACTACCCCCAGCAGGTTGTTAGCTCAATGGTTTAAAAGTGTAAAAAGTGTCTCGGATAAAATAACATAAACCCACCATAAAAAAAAAAAATACACTACAATAAGTTTAAGACATTTAAACTCTATTTTAAGTTTCTATAATTACCAAAATATTTAATAAGCTATTAATAAAATAAACTACATTTACAAAAGAAGCAAAGTCCCATGTTTTCCCAAAAAGCCTGTAAGCCCTTATATTTTTAAACATCATATTGGTGCGTTATTGAGTACCAGTAAATTTTTCATAGGTTAAGTTAGTATGTAGTCATTACTTATATTCATTTAATGGTTCTAAAATGAAAAATTAACTGGTCCACTTTTCTAACAAAAGTAATATGACTAAAACTTGACTGGGCCAGTGTAATTTATTGGAAAGATATATCGGTTTTCGACGTTTAAGGGTGGGGATAAACGTTTAGGATGGGAAAAGGAGTTTGCTAAAAACAAAAAATACACTAGTCCATTAGCTTGGAATGGCCCAGGCCGCATCACAGGATGTCTGTACTGGGCGTGCGCACTAAATGCATTGTCTCGCACAAAAAAATCGAGACGAATTATAATAAGCTACCATCGGTTAAATTTGTGATGCTCTTGCTACTTGTCTATGTGAAAATATATACTCAATAAAGCTTTAGCAGAACAAGATAAGAAAATACTAGCAGACAATACAGAATCTAGTGAGTAAAATAGGTTGCGGGATAGTTCGACAATCACAAAAACAATGTTGTGGTGTATTTTTATCTGCAACAACCGATTTTACCTGCCAAATTCCCCGAATTCTTTGTGACACTGTTTTTACAGTTAGTGCCTTTTACCATATTATGTATAATCTAGAAAATGTACTTTACCATTTACGTATGACAAGGAATTTTGTCAAACATAAGCGACATAAATAATATAAACACTAGTGTAGATTTGTGTAATGACAAGTACGCATCAAATGAATAAAACCGGGTTGCGTGTGTAAAAGTGCGCTCACCACGTAGAGGCATCGAACGAACGTGCACGCGCACGCATGCGGCCATTGCCACGGCCTGAATGCGCGTGCACCCGCTGCGGCCAGGACCGACAGCACTAGATGCGCGTCTCATGCACGGGCTTAGGCAGGTCCGCGGGAGACGCGGGCGCGTACTGAGCGTGGTGGGGAGGTAGGCGCAGGGTGTTGGGAGAAGGCGCGAGTCGCTGGTCGTCCTTGAGGCGCTGAGCCGGGTGCGCCGGATCTTCGTCAATGTAAGTGATGTCTGATAGTGGCCGCGGGGGCCACGGGCCAGTGTGGCTGCGCGAACTGCGCAAACTGTGTAAGCTGTGTAAACTATGTACCGAGCGGCGCTCCTCTAGGTCCTCCAGGGTGGACTTGAAAGCTCTGATTACTCGCAGCTGCAAACACAGGGAAGCAGGATCTCATCAGGCGGGCCGGGATTGCATGCTCGCGTTCGGCCGTGCACACGCACGCACGCTCGAGACGAGCCGATTATCATCGTTGCTCACCCCGACATTTATCATCATTCAAATATTTTTTAAGCATTTCAACAACTAGGAAAACTTAGCGAATGTTTTATAATAAAATCTGAATTTCTTGGTAATACAGTGACCGGAAAAAGTTAAGATATATATATATATATATATATATATATATATATATATATATATATATATATATATATATATATATATATATACATATTATTAGTTTCTAAAAATTGTTAATATAAGTTATTAAATGAAATTTGCTTCACATAAATTTTTAATTGATTACAGAGTGTGTTTTAAAAGAAGCAAATTGTATTTTTTAAAAAACAGAAATTTTAATTTTTTAAATTAAGTAAAATAAGGTGAAAACCTAAAAGTTCTTTGTTCAATTTGGGTTTTGGCAATAATTAAATCACGTAATCAAAAAATTCACAATGACGAGCAATTTTTCATTATTTTTTAATTATCATTGAATGAAATATTAACTACCTTATTTAATTGTTTTTCTGCCATTCAAAAACATTTTATTTTATAATATTGAATGCATTAACTTTTATGAGGCTGTGTGTTCTACTACATTTTACTGTAATAAATTATCTAGATATTTTTGTTTTAGTAATATTGTTTTTTATTTGAATTTAACTCATTGCCGGTTACTGTAAGATATTTAAACTTCATTAAAAGATGATGCACACTACAAATGGTCAAATTTGCTAATTTCGTTGGACAAAATAAAATAAAAATAAAGGGATAAAATTTTACTACATATTCCAGTAATAAAATCTCGCATGTGTATATTCAATATATTTGCCGGGGTAACTCAAAAGGACTTGCTAAATCATTCAACGCAACATCGGGTACGCAGCTGGATGCCAATCTTCAGGACGAGGCATTTAACGCTAAAAGTAAATTAAAAAAATGTCGCCCTGGAGTGATAGGCTGGTATCTATGATTGCACCCAATCTTTAACATTGAATGAGAATGTTACTATAAAAAGATCTAATGTGAGCAAAACAAATAAAACATATTCAGAATTTGACTGACTATAAATTACATATTTAAGAGTTATTATTTTTATATAAAATGCAAACAAATATATCTTGCATCAGTCCTGTTACCTTAAGAGGTAAGACCACTCCAGGACCCAGGAAAAAATGCTAATTTCGGGAATTTTTTCAAGAGTATAATAAACGTTTGATATTTGAAGTATTTTATTAAACAAATATTTTAGTGTCCAAAAATATTTTTTTAACTTTTTAATTCAAAATGGCCACTTCAGAATTCAATACGACAAGGCACATTTTATGCGAGGCCTGAACGGCCGAAACGATTGCTCACGAAGATTTCAACCTAGAACAAAAAAAACTAAAAAATTTTGATTAATATGTGTCAAAAACAAGTAGATAACGTACGAAAATTTGAAAATACCTTTTTTCGAAATATGGTGCAGAAAAATGTTCATTTTTTACTCATAAATTTCACAAAAACTTATTTATAAAAAAAGGAAAAGCAAAATCCGTACGTTAACCATTAGTTTTTGACATATATTAATGAAAATTTCTTGTTCCAGGTTGAAATCTACTGAAGCAATCGTTTCGCCCGTTCCAGGCGTCGCATAAAAGGTGACATGTCTTGGAGTCTGAAGCGGCCATTTTAAATTAAAAAGATAAAAAAAAAAATTATACACTACACACACTACTAAAAAAGTACTTCAAATAAATTTTCGACTGCTTTTATCCTACTCTTGAAAAAAATTCCCGAAATTAGCCTTTTTTCCTGGGACCTGGAGTGGCCTTACCCCTTAAAAAAACTCTAATAAGTAAATATGAATACTTGTTTTATTTTTTCTAAAGAATTTGAAAAACACTTAATGCGTTTAGACATGCGGAATTTCAAACTTAGATTTGCAAATTGTTTAAATGAAGTTTAAACTGAAACTCATGATTTTTCATGTTGTATTTAACAAAGCCGGCATGTTTTTGCGTTAATTGTTACGCAAGCCAATAAGGTATTTATATACATTACTAAAAAGCTTAGCTAATTTTAGCGCAATTATTTTAATCAAAAATCAGGAACTACTTTTACTTACAAAAGAAATACTTCTGTATATTTTCTTCAATTTGGTCATAACATATCATTTCAATAGTGTATAAGAAAAACTTTCTCGCTAATAATCAAAAAGGCTACGTGTTCCAAATGTAAGTAAAAACGTAATGAAAAAAATTATTGACCAACCCAACAATTTTAGCTAATTTTGAAGGATGATAAATGTCAGGAGCTTTAGTAAAATCACACTCAAAAAAACTCACAAAATTCTGAGCTAACTTGGCTTCCCTTTTTATTCTGCGTTCACTCTGCAATCGCACTACAGCATGAACCTTGATGTTTTGACAATTAAACAAAAGCTCGTCATACTCGAAATAAGTTAAATCAAAAAACCAAGGTTAGTTTCAAGGCTACCACGCTACTATTCACACAGTAAAACAGGGATATGTCGAAAATTTTATTACTCTGTCTCAAAAGAAGTGTTCCCCAAATATTGATAGTATGCAGCGGAAAATTCCTATTCCTCCTATATTTTTAGCTGGTGATAATTTAAACCCCTTTTTATATACACGGTGCCACATATTAATTTGGAACCCATCTTGGTCGATAATATCTTTGCTAATATTTAATCTTAATCAATTTTAAATATTTCATGATATTCAAAAATGCCTTAAAAATTATAAGGAGCTGAAAAGGCATAGTTCTTTAAATATTTGCAGATCGTTTTCAAAATTCGATACGAATTCTTACTAATCACCGTATACGATTATTTATTGTAAAATGCAATTTTTCAAAACATATTTAAGATTAAAAATTTATTAATAAGTAATAATAAATTTACAAAATAACTTAAAAAACTATTAATCTGCCCCAACACTTAATCTTTTTTATAACTTTAATTTTGAAATCCTTCTTCAGGCCATTTTTAATATATTTCCGGGAGTTTTCCGTTAATTATTCAGATAAAAATTAGAAAAACTGACCCCCCTTCAGCTTCCTGAGATCTTCTTAAGCGAAATTTTGGATGTCAGCTTGGAATGCTTCTATTTATAATATATCCAAAATTCGTTACTATCAGTAAAGTTTAAAAAAATATATTAAATCTCCAAGTAGATTCCAAATAAATGTGGCAAATCCCATAGAATACTGATATCTATTGTCTAACCTAATATCAAATTGTTTTTAAAAGCAAGAAAAAATAATTAGGGTGACATTTTATTCAGATGCCATCTGAAATATTATTTTAAACAAGCATTTCTTCAGAAAACTTATTTCTGTCACGAGTACCTTTCTATTACTAGTATAAATTCAAAAGTTTCTCTCAAATTTTAAATGTTATCAAGAAGAATTTCGTGATATTTCTTGAAATTTTCTCTATTCAATTTTAAAAAACCGTGAAATTTAGTTTGGAACTTCACTTTTTGATGATTGATTATTTCAAGTGGGACTGATTATCTAAAGTGTCTTTTCAAAAAATGAATACACTTGATTTATAATAGAAATACCACAAAAAAAATAATATGCACATTAGGTTAGTTCAACAAGTACAGTATTTTTCAGGCATTTAGAAGAATAAACTTAAATAAAAGAAAAAAGTAAACATATTTTGTATTTACAAAACCAGAAAAAACCAACTTAAAGAAATCAACACAATGCCTAGCAGAATAGAAGTGAAAACGTAAAAAATGCTGTTTGGTCAAAATAGTGCAAAAATGGTAAAAAAACGGACCTATCGAGAAAATTTTTATCTATAAAATTTTTATCTATATATATATATATATATATATATATATATATATATATATATATATATACTACATATTTGTCTGTTTCTTTTTGCACGTTAACTGACATTAAGGTCGAGAAAATAAGAAAAAAAATATATATATATTTTATTCAGCGTCTTACGAAGCGAATGAAAAATTTTATAATTCATAGGTGGTTTTAATATTCATATAATTCAATAATAATTAATGATCGCTGAATATTTAAATAAAAAAAATATAATAAAATTGTGATTTCAAACTCGTGTTATTTTCATTTTTTAGGTCTTCTAGTTTACTTTCCTTAAAGTACATTTTACAGTTAGTATAATGGTATGTAAGTGTGTTTTGTTAAGATAATGGTCGAAAGAAATAAAAAAAAATATATATATTTACGGATTCCAGGATCCTCTAGTCCCAAAAAAAAACTAGGCAGAAACATGAAGAAAATCAAAAGATAGAGATAGAGAGACAGATCAAAGATAGAGCGTAGAGGGCCTAATACGCTAATATATATTTTTAGAAGACTAAATTCTTCAAGATAAAGCGTTAATATTTTGGTTATTAATACACAATCATTCGTTAGTTTCGAAAGCAGCTGTTAAAGAGTTTTTACAATATCCTTTTTTTGCACAACCACCACCCAGTCATACCTATTTACAGACTAAGACTCTCAAGTAAAAGATACGATTTCTTAAATTTACTAACGTGTGAAAAATATATACTATATAATACTACAATATATATATATATATATATATATATATATATATATATATATATATATATATATATATATATATATATATATATATATACACGGTTAGACAGCTTTAACCTTATTAGCATCCTGACTGTTTCAAAAATTTTGACTGAAATTAATTACACCTATATTTAAACTGTAGTCTCACCACGATGAATACTGATGAAAAATAACTGCTACAATTACTATTACCTCGTATTGAAAAAAGTCGATTTACGATAGAGAAAAAGCAACCTTCAACGCGATTATGACAAAAGAGATTCCCTGTAGCTGTCGTTCAGGGCTCTTTCTGCGTTTTTTTTTTCCGGAAATCGTTGGTTCTTAGTTATTTGAAGTTGAGACACCCGGTATACATAATCGGCTAATTTCGCAGACGTTTCCCAGTAGTTGTTAGTTGTTTTCGTGAGAAATATTTAAGTTTAAATCGTGTGATGAAAATGCTAATTGAATAAAAATTTGTTTGTCCTTAGTGAAGTTGATCAATATATTTCTCTGCGCACGTTATTTATATTACGTCCTCAGTCTGCTGTTAAAAAGTATTGAGTACGATGTTGTGATGATGAAAGTTTTATTAGTTGTTGTTTATAAAAACTATTAAATTAAAACATTTTAAAGTGGCTAATAAACATAGTAAACTCAAAATGTAGTAAAAAGTTTATGGAATATGGCCAATAAAAATTAAATTACCCCAGAGACTGAGGGTATTATACAAATGCGTTTAAATTTATATAATTGAAACATTTAATTTTGAAAATGGATCAAAAAATGTGTTGCTAGTATTCTGGAAATAATAATCTACCGAAACTTCAAAGTCGAGTTTTGGCCTAAACAAATTATTAAGAAAGTATCTTTTACTCCTCAGAATTAACACCTTCAAACAAACACTAAATAAAAATTGGCTGTGTTGTCGGCAGCACGCTGTAAGGTATTGGTTTGGTATAAACTGGTTTAAAAAGTAAAATGGTAGAGAAAGAGAGAGATAGAGAGCAAAATGATTCTGGTAGTTACTGGTACCACTAAAACTAAACGAGGTACAGGGGAAGGGGGCGACAAGACACATCCAGGAGGGTTTTGCTCTAAGAACATCTAAACATGGTATAGAGTGCAACAGAGCAGAGTAATCGACAATCGCATCTCATCTAAAAGAAGGCCTACTACAAACTACATACTTGTTTTGCGTGGCTGAATTTGCTTGAGGCACCCAACGGGTCCCTATACCTCAGTTTCTTTCATCGGTTCGGCTGGCTATTAAACGTACAAAAAATGTCATTATTCTTTTCTTAACTTTAAACCTTTTTTAGCGTCCGGGTCGTTTTAAACGGTTTGTTTTTTAACCATATTTAAACATAATTTACGTACTTCGTTTCTTCTCGTAGTCAAACCTCCAGCTACAACTCCATATAATGTTTTGTCTTTATTATGTCTAAATACGGGTAAAAACTAATAAAAAATATGTGGCTTGAAACAAACACTTGGACACAATTAACGCTCCATGAAAAATGTACCAGAGTTTAGTTTAAATTCGGTTTTAGCTAAATATCTTTTTTTTTTTAATATTTACGTACCTTCTCTAATAAATTAGTGATTCAAAAAGCACATTAACTTGGGATAACAATTTACAATCAAATTCGGTTGGTGTACTTCACAATTTCCTATACAATAACCCAAATAATGCATACACCACACAATATCATTAGCGTTTCAGCACCTTAGAAATGCTCCTACGCTTGAAGTTTGGTTAAAATTGAATTACTGTCGCATACAAGGTATATACATAATTTGGGTTAACGATTAGAAAATGCGGAATACACTATGAAGCATACCAATAACGACACGATACCAAAATTGAATGAAAATTAGTCTCAACTTTATTCTCTAACGTTTTTTACTGTTTGAATTGCTTAGCTGGGTCTATTATTAGAGAAGGGAAGCAAAATTATAAACAGTAAACTATGACACAATTTTCATGATGCGCTAAATTTGCCTCGGAGTGATAATTCGAAGAAGCGTGGTGCGGATTCTTTTTAGGTATGGATTTTTTTTTAAATAGTATGTAATCGTATTTTTAATGTAATTAAAGGTCTATCGTTAATTATTTACATTAAAATTATTTAGAATTTAAGTATTCTTATAAAATAGACCAAATTTATTCGCACAGTTACAATATTATGAACCTCAACTATAGCAAAACCAGCTGGATGTTTAAAATAATAATTAGAAAATGAAATTTATATAAAAAAAAACGAGGGTGATTGATATTTAGCGATTTTATATATTTTTTTTTGACAAAATACTTAAAAGAATTACTTGAATGTTGCTTTCCGCACTCAGCTTCCCCGTCAAGACGGGCCGGCAGTTTTTCCGGCTTATAGATGGCATAGAATTAAGTATAACTACTGTAGAAATCTTATATACCCTTTTTAATGTATATAGTGTAATTATTATACACAAAACATTAAATTACTTTCTAGTAGATTTTAAAAAAATCATTTTTGTGTTATTCGGTTCTTTATACCGTGTTTTTCAAAATTAATTCTTGAGAAACTCGGTTCGATCCGGGGATCATGGTATCCTTGTTCAGGTTATGTTCTTACGTCTTGATGGCAGCGTCTATTAATGCCAAAATTAAACTAGTTTAAAGTGTTTACTAAATTTTCAGAGAAAACTTTTATTGCACTAGCAAGAAATTAGTGAAATTAGTGTTAATTTTATTTTATGTAGCTAGAAAAGGAAAAGTTAATACAAACGGCATAAAAAATTTCTACAGAATAATCTATGCCAGAAACTGGACTGGTGTACAACTTTAATTTAACCCGAATTTCTAAAACTTCTACTGGCACTACATCTTTATGTCTTCATTTTTGACGTTTTTCTATACAAAAAAAGGTACAGTTAAAAGTACCTCTAACAAGAAAATTCGTGACTATATGACAGTACAAACGAAGAAGTGAGATGGTAAAAAAAACACGAGCGTAAAGAGTGAGAACGACAGACATACGTCACTTGGTAAAACTAATGTAGAAAAGGTGCAACCTCAGACAACACAGCCATAAGATTTGTTTAATCATCACGAACCTTGAGTTTCATCTTCGAAGACCTTTTTTTTTTTGTTCTGCTATACTGCACTGAGAAGATGGTTTTATATTGTTACTGAGATTGCTTGTCACTAACATAGCAGTGTCAAAAAAGGTTGTCAAAACAGGACTGTTTTAATCGTGATCTTTCAAACATGCACATGTACTAATACTAGAACCTAACACTTTGACATATGAGCTTTATACCCGTCCATAGTTGACAGCTACTATGTGAACAGTGTCTAATACTACGCATGCAAAAATAATAACACGATAACACAGTGTTTTTTTTAATCAATTCTGCTGTGTTATAGGGCCATTGTTAACAAAAAAAAGTAATAAGATGACAACTAAAGCTAGAGGAGAGTTTCAAGAAAAAAAAGCGCTGCGATTTAATTTATCACCAACTCTCTCAAAATAAAAAAACAACAAAAAAAAAACTGCAAGGACAGGAGTAGATCCACTGCTGGTCTACTAACAAAATATTAATTGGTGTTTTAATTCACTACAGTAAAAAACAACTCGTTAATTGCACCTGCAAGGCATTACTTGACAAACATTAAAAAAGAAACGCTACAAAAGAAATAAAATAAAATAACACTGACAACTAGAAGCGAACAATTATTTCTTGGGTGGACAACAAATAAACATTTTTTGACATGATTAAAAGCCCCCTCACAAAAATAAAGCAAGGATATGCCATTTTATTGTATTTTTTTGTTTACTAAATTCACCCCAAAAAGTAAAACTTTAAGTCTAGTAGTTCCGAGAAAAAAGGAACAACAAAATATAGTTGACCACCCAAAATGAGTCATTAATTTTGCGACACGCATTGTCAACTTTTAAGCAGCAATCATGCTGGTCAAATAAGACTAAAAAGAGAAAAGTGGTATAGGAAAACAAGGATGAGACAGATGGGGGAGGACCTTATCTGAATTTGGTCTGTTTTTTTTTGCCTATGGTAACCCTATAATATGAGCTCTGTTCAAAAAATCAGTCACACATTTCATATCATTACACTTGTATCTTGGGCCAGATGCCTTGGGTTTTTATCCTTCTTCTTTTTTTTTTCCCACTTTTTAGCATCTGACCCATCATGAATGGACCACCTTACCTCAAGTTCTCATCCAAAGGTAAGGTAATCGACTTTTATACTTTTTACAAATAAGTGATTAAACTGTTCTAGTATTTTGAGCAAAACTTACCTGTGTCTGTAACCGTGTAAGGCCCCTAATCCACAAAATTTGGCCTGCGCGCGGTTTCTTATCAGAGTCTACGTCGAATTTCTCCTCTCCAATGGCTATAGCTTCCGTGTACTCCTCTGGATGACCACGACCCCATCTGTCATACAAAAATCATATCAAAATTCTAGAATTGAAAGTAAAAGTACCTACCTAAAGCACCATGCCAGTATACGTAGGTAGTTTCAAGCACTATTTCCATAGTATAAATATATTCAACAGAATTACAGCCTTTTGCTAGCCCCTTAAGGGTCTACAGCAGTAATGCATTCAAATTTTATTGTTTTTTTTATTAAGCTCATGGAAAGTGTTCCATGTATATAGCCCGCTTAATTCCTCCTAAAGCGGTGCATGCTAGGAATACACGTCGCGCTAAGACTTTACATCCATATGAAGTTCAGCTTGTCACTTCTAGTACAACCCTTTTCAAGCAGTCTTTATGGAGAACCTCATCCCTTTAAAATAATTTCTCCAGCACTGCGTTCCCCACCGAGTACAATTTACAGCGGTTCAAGACTAACGTGAGTCGTGTTTTCTGCGCACGCGTCTCTGCTGTAGCGTTTTACGTATTTCCCTGCAACACATGTGCTATACCCATAAAAAACAAGAAATTAATTTAAAAATGATATATAGGCCTGATATTGCATCACACAGTTTTAATCAACTGTAGGCGTGGCTTGAATCTTCCCAAATAAGATACGTTGATGTCAAAATGTGACTAAAAGCTGCATATTTTATATGGGAAGGTTCAAAACACCGCTTAAGCTCAGTAAATGTGAGCTTTAGCTGCCCTTGTATAACACCTAACCTGAGCCATTCCATGATCCACACAGCGCGGATTGAAATTAAGGCTCAGCTGCGACGGTCGATAATGTGAAAATAGTGATGTAATATGAGTTATGGTAACTTACGATTGACAATTTAGGCCTTAAAACACACATAACAAAAAAAGTTTTTTTCTTTATTTTAAAGAAGTGAAGTTACTAGTTAGAAATAAACCGTACAAAAATTTGAAATAGTAGATGGTTGAACCAATGGAAATTTAAAAATGTAGAGGATAACGATTGATACTTACGATAAAATCTTGGGAAGTTTACGTGTCGGGATGGTGGTAACCAGTTGTCCCCAAATCAATGTTCCAATGCCAAAAAACAGGCACCAGCCCCATTGTTCTACTGTTAAAGCTTTTGTTGAGAATGCCATACCACCATATTGGATAATTACAACCTAAAAAGGAAATAATCAAATTTAGGAAATTGTTTTAGATCTCATCTAAACAACAAAAATTTCCTCATAAATTATAACCTAAATTTAGGACGTATCGTGGAAATATTATGATGGTTAAGGAGATAATCGTGATTTTCTTACTTGTGCAGCAGTAGTTCCTATCCAAATAGTATAGAAAATGGGGTTGGTAAAGATGCCTTCGAAAATATTCCTTTGGCCATGAATTTTTCTAGCGTTAAATTCGTTAAACAGGGTCATCATGACAAACGTATTGAAAATAACAGTGAAGTGTTGCGTTGGTCCTGCACCAATCTGTGCACCTCTTCCTGATTCAATGTCCAACAATTTATCACCTACAATTAAAACGAAGATGTATCAGAAATAGTTATAAACTATGGCAATAGGTTAGCTCTTGCTTCTGTTTTCATGTATTCCACATAATCATCAGGGAGAGAAAACAAAGCAATAATATTTTTAGTCTCACATATTATAATACTGTAATATATGTGACATATACGGTCATGGATGAATAAAATAAGATGAATTTGGTTATAACGTACCAACAAATAACAATGAAAATATAACAGTCAGTTGGTAGATAGCCTGACCAAGAATATTTTTCATCATGGTCCTAGAAATTAGTGGTTTTGTTCTTCCATAGGGCTTCCTAAGTAACAAGTCGTTTGTAGGCAATTCAGTGGCCAACGCCAAAGATGCTAAGGTATCCATGATCAAGTTTACCCATAACATTTGCACAGCCTAACAGGAAAAAAAACCATTAGCATTAAAAACACTATAGAGTTGACTTGAAAGATAGAACTTTCTCGGGTGTTCACGGATTTTGTTGAAAACAATGAATGGCCAAGGAATGTTAATCTCTAAATGCACAACCTTTAAATATTGTTTACCTTGAGGGGACTGTCTTGCACAGCACAAGCACCAATAAACGCGACTATAACGGCAACGACATTAACAGTAAGTTGGAACTGTAAAAATTTAGCTATACTGTCATACACATTTCTACCCCACATGACGGCCTTTACGATACTACTGAAGTTGTCATCAGTCAATATAATATCGGAAGCTTCTTTTGCTACGTCAGTACCAGCAATACCCTAAAATAGACTTGGATTAGTAAAAATGAAATCAAAACAACAAAAGAAAGATCATAAGTAGAACAAACAAAGCAAAATCAAACTTCTCACCATAGCAAAACCGACATCGGCTTTTTTCAAGGCTGGACCGTCGTTGGTACCATCACCAGTGACAGCTACTACTTCCCTGTTGTCGGTGGCAGTACTGTCAATAATACCCTTGACAAGGATATATTTATCAGTCGGAGAAGACCGCGCCAATACTCGCAGTTTAGGCCATACTTTATCCAAGAGATGTTGCTGAACCTAGAAAACAAAAACCTATTTATTTTGGAACTTAAGACTAATCCATAAACATGCAAATTTATTATGTTGGGAATGTGGAATCTTTGACACAATGATACTAATTAGTATATATCACCACTACACAAATCACACCTACACCAAAAATTATTGCACCCGCCGCGCGTTTCGCTAACCATGTCAGCTTCATCAGAAGCGATGACTGACTCAGTCAAGCTAACATGGTTAGCGAAACGCGCGTCGAGTGCAAAAATAAAGTGTTTTTGGTGTAGTGGTGATATATATCAAGTAATGCAAATTTATGAAATAAAATGCACATGTTTATAAAATGATTTAAACACAAAATTACTAAGAAATAGAATTAATACCTCTCCATTACTATCTCTGATTCTTTGATTGAATTCCTTGCCCTCAAGAATAAGGAAGTCTTCGTTGGGTCTAACAATTCCACACTTGGTAGCGATCGATCTGGCTGTGTTGATGTTATCACCAGTAACCATTCGGACTGTGATACCGGCTTTCTGACACTTTCTAATGGCATCAGGTACTTCCGACCGTACTGGATCTTCAATGCCAACCACACACAGGCAAGTGAGGTTGCTAATAACGTGGTCTTCATCATCCCAGTTTGGTTCATGATCAATGTGTACTTGGTTAATCTCCGCTTTACGGGCACAAAGTCTTTGTAAGCTACGCATATTGTTCGGAGCGCATCGCAAGCCATTGGCTCGATTACTTGCTTCAACAATCTTTCTTGCATATCGCGAGTGAATTTTTCCAATCGGCCATCATGACCATATATAAAGGCACACCTATAAATTAGATCCGTGAAATAAATGTAATGCACGAATAGTAGGCACACTTTACATTTACACATTACGACAGCCGCCGACTTTAACGCCTGTAGTTGAGGTAGCTGGCGTCATTGTGAATACGATGCATTCACGATGGCGCCATCATTACATGATTTCATAGACGATAAATTAGGTTTACAGTAAACAACTAACTAGAGTTGTGCCATCTGCGGGTCACTTAAAAATAGATTATAAACAACAAAATATAAAAAGTGAAATATTGTAACTTACTTGTTTAATATAATTTCAGAAGCACCCTTGGTAAATAACCTAAATCCGCCTTCTCGGCGAGGAATGACGGTACTCATTGATTTCCTAACTGAATTAAATGTATATACTCTCGTAAATGATTCTTCTGGATAATCATCACGAACATTTTGATAGTTCCTGTTTAGTGCTAACGAAAAACCTAATAACGCACACTCAGTTTTATTACCCACTTGCTTGGCCAGCTCTGTTGGATCTTCGGAAGGCTAAAATATCGAGTTTAAATTTTAAAAATTATTTTAAACGCAAGTGGTGTATTAATGACGCTAAAACTTCAGTATATTTAAAAAAGTAATGCATGTATTCTCACCATAATACGTGATGTATAAGCACAGTTGACAGCAATACCCTGTATAATAAAATTGCCGACGTGAGCGGGTATATCGCTGAATTTAGGGACACTCTTGCATAGTTGCTCGCAAATATACGATTGGACAACAGTCATTCTGTTTGTAGTTAGAGTACCTGTCTTATCCGAACAAATAGCTGTAGCATTACCCATTGTTTCACACGCATCTAAATGTCTTACTAAATTGTTATCTTTCATCATTTTCTACAAATTAAGAAATAACATTACTCATCTAAATCTGAACATAAAATGCTTATTATTTTGCATTTTTTTTTTTTAAAAAGAAACTGGTTCTTGAAAGTAGCCTCACAAAATGAATACCTAACTCACTCTGCCTCATAATGGTACGAAGCAGGTATTCACTTTGAGAGGTAAGCCTTACAAGAGGTCTTGAAAGGTGTTAATAGCCTAAAAGGTTGAGTAGATAAAATATAGTGGCTATATCAATAGCAAAGTAAATTTAGAAAACTTACAGCATAAACTAAAATTATTATCATTGGTTAAAACTATTATAACTGTCATATTTATCAATTTATATCGATAGTTGTGTAATATATGGAGTCATACCTTAACACTATAAGCTAAAGAAAGGGTTACAGCCAACGGTAGACCTTCAGGCACAGCGACGACAAGTACAGTCACACCGATAATCAAATGGCGAACGAGCTGATTGGCATACGAGTTTTTCCATGGTAGTTTCTCGATAATAAAAGTCTTCACACAAAACTGGATGATCAAGATAAGCACAGTAAGAACGGCAATGGTTGAACCAGCATACCCAATCTGGATTGCGAGTTTGGTCAGTTTTGCTTGCAATACAGATTTTTCTTTCTTGTGACCGGAGTGCTCTGCGGGCGGCGCATTGCTCACGTGATTTTCCTTTCCGTCTTCGGTGGTATTATGCTTATTCGCTACAGGAGCCGGCGAATTCATGTGACTATTTCCAGTTACGTTTTCTTCATCGCCTAATTTTTAAAAGTTGTCAGTTTTTTGAAGGCTTATAATTCGTCGGAAGCCAACGTTTGGAATCAATGAGTTAAAATATTATTATTATTAAATAATAATAAGTATAGCCCTATTAACTTAAGATCTCTCAGACGATTATTATAACTGAACATATAACTTGCATGACATCAAGGCCATTTTTTTTTGTATACTGAGGTACACAATCAATATGAAATGTGTAAATAATTCAGATCAAATAAAGCTGATATTTTTAGTAAATTAACGGCCCAAAGTTTTTTTTATGTCCAAATGGAAAGAAAAGCCTAACTTCAGATTCTTTTGGTATGATTTGGGCGAAGATAATTTTTAGTAAACGAAAATTATATTGATTCAAAATACTAATTACTTCTGAAAATAACTCATCAAAGAATTTTACCAATGAAACAGTAATTATTACTGAAAGGAAATGAATTTGAAAAGAACGGACTAGATATTGATAAAATTCTTATCAAACATGGGCATCCAAACAAATGACAACATTCAAAAAACATTAACTAGACAAAGTAAAAAAAAAATCAAATATAGAAATGTTGTTAGCATGCAGGTAGAATGTTAGACAAAAAAATTATAAGATTTATTTTAAAATGATTTTTATCGTTCATTAGTTAATTAATTACAAATTATTTTAAGTGTTTTCTTTAAGTTTATTGTATAAATAGTAAAAAAATTATTCACCTGTTAAACTTTTCTTCTTCCGCTGCTTTTTAGCTTCTGTACAAAAACACATGCAAAAGGAGAACATTAGCAATCTCAAAAACACTCCCAAAGTCCTGACATGGGTAAAATATAAAAAATATATAATGTGTTCTAACAGTTTATGGAGAAACCTTTCCTTATCAATGGTTTTTAAAACTTACAAATCATATGAAATATATTTTCCGTGCTTATATTCTATGTTAATATAAATAAATACATATTAAAGTTACTTTTGCTACGATTGCTCCATACACTGCAAGTTACTAGATATAGAAAATCATATACTAAAAATATACATACATGTATATGATAAGATACCTTTCGTTTAAAAACTTATTATGATATATAAAAATCCAATAATAGTTTTCCAATCAAACTCAGTTGTAATTCCTAATTTATTCTACCCCATTTCCAATAATTACATTATATATATATATATATATATATATATATATATATATATATATATATATATATATATATATATATGTATATATATATATATATATATATATATATATATATATATATATATATATATATATATATATATATATAATAATACATTAAAATTCCGGGTTTCAATCCGTTCGTCTAATATGAATTTGCATATTTCGCCAAAACCTCATTTATTTTCAAGTGCTTTCGCTGCTGTTGCTACTCGATACTGTGAACCTGAATTTCAATGTATTACATTCCGTACATTATATATATAAATATATATATATATATATATATATATATATATATATATATATATATATATATATATATATATATATATATATTCTCATCCTCGGTAGAATCATAACATATAGATTAACGAACAAATTAGGCAGTTATCAACCACGGGAATACGAAGGATTTAGACGGGGATATAACACTTTGGACCATCTTCAAACAATTAGATTACGAGTAGAAACAGCAACTGAATATAAGGTCACCTTGTGGATAGCAATGGTTGACTACGAAACTACTGTTGAAGAATTACATAAACCTGCTACAAAAAAATGTCGGAGAAAAACCGTAAAGAGGTTTAAACAACTTATGGCAATGCGATTTAGTTGAAATACAGTCTTATGTTAGATTTAGTAAGTCAAATAGATACATTTTAGTAGTAATAAATGCTTCTCCAAATATGTTTGGACTGAACCACTTAAAAACATAAGCGGGAAAGATGTAACAGCGGCAACGAAAAAAAAAAAAGATAAAACCACGAAAGTTGTTAATTTGCAAACAGATCTGGGAAAAGAACTTTCAACAGATATTTTCGAAAACTACTGAAAAATTATAAAATTAATCACTATAGTAGTTTTTCTAATTTAAAAGCGAGTATTATGGAGCGTTTTAACAGAAGTTTAAAAAACATTATGAGGCCATTATAAGTGGTATAATATTTTGCAAACTATTGTTGAAAAATACAATGATACCGTTAACAGAACTACAGGAGACAAATCCAGCTAAATTAATAGGAAAACTGAAGCAAATATATATAAATACATTTTTATACTTATAAGAAAACTATTGACTTAAAAGACACCAAGCTTAATTCGGCAATGATTCGGTAGAGATATGGGCAGTTCTTAACGCCTTAAGTAACAGCAGAGTGGACGAAAGATACACAACTCTTCTTGAACACATATATAAAAATGACACATCACAAATAATGCTTGAGGAAAAAGCAAATAAAATTAAAAGAGGAATTAGACAAGGGAGCTCAATATCACCAAAGCTGTTCACGTTGACTCTAGCAGACATGTTCAAATCGCTACAGTGAGAAAACAAAGGAATACTAATGGACGATGAACGATTGAATCACTTAAGGTTCGTAGATGATGTCACTCTGATCGACAATATAAAAGAAGAATTACAAGAAATGTCGATAGATTTAAATAACAAGTCTCGAGAAATAGGTCTAAAAATAAACTTCACCAAAACCAAATATTTGAACAACGAAATGAAGATAACAGCCAGGCATTATTAATAGAAGGTGAAAAAACAGGAAAGGTACGTTCATATATTTAAAACAAAAAATCGACATATCAAAGGATAATTTAAAAGCTGACTTGGATAGAGGAGCTTGGTCGCGTTCGGAAGGTTACAATCCAATCACATTTAAATTGGATATCTGAAATACAATAAAAGCCAGAATGTTCGATCAATATGTATTGCCGGTACTAACATATGGCACTGAAACATGGGTTTTAAATAAGAGTATAATATACAAACTCCAAGTAACTCAAAGAGCAATGAAGAGAAAAATGCTGAATATTAGATTCCAAGATCGCACGAGTGCTAACGCATATATATATATATATATATATATATATATATATATATATATATATATATATATATATATATATATATATAAAAGGTGCTTTTAAAGCTGACATTTACATAACTTTCTCAGGTAGGAAAAAACAACAAAAATCAATTTAAAAAAAATGGAAAGGTTATATTCAACGTATGTATCTTTTCGAAGTTAATTAGGCAGAGATAGACGGGTGCATTAACACAAACATAGTGTGTTAAAAGTAGTAGGTATTATCAATAAACCTTCCAATCACTCAAATTATTATGTCACAGTAATAAGACCGCTTTTATAGACTTGGGGCTTTCCTAGGAACACACAAAATCATTTTTATTTATAATCCTTGTTTACTCGGTTTTATATATTATTATAAACAACATAAATAACTCATGCTTCTTAAATTAGAATCGATTATTACCTATAATCCTTAAACAGATAAGCAACAGATATGATGATAAATAATCTTCGAAATATGCTCTGTGGATTAATCAATCAATTAGCTTCGAATTGGGAACAATATGACGGATTTTAATGCTGTGTAGAATGACACAGGAAAACTAACAACTCCTGTGCAAAACTTGTTTGGTTCGGTATACAGTCACAACAAAAGTCGCTAGTGGGTACCCCAAGGTTATAGACTAGTGCTTTATAGTGATAAAATTTACAAGAAGAATGACTTATACCCCTGTAAAAGCGTCATTAAAATTTGATCGCTACTTATCGAGATCAGTCTAAACAGAGAGACGAGAGACTTTATTTTATATACGCATACACGTATTGTATATGTAGAAAAGTTAACCCAGGAATACATCCGTGCGTTAGTTACATTCCGGGTGGAATTTTGCAGACGTTTTGCCAAGGTCTCACTTCGCATTCTCAATGATGATTTGTCGGAGTACAGCAGCTTACGCCGGCGAGTTAGCGCTGAAAATGCCCAGTGAAACTTGGTGAAACATCTGTAAAATTCCACCCGGAATATAATAAGCGAACGGATGTATTGCCGGATTAATTCTTCTACAAATCATCCCAAAGAGATACATACATTTACAACAAAACTGTGAGCTGATTTCGATTTCTCATCTCAGAAAACCCCTTAGCGCCGAATCTTGTACAAATAGTATAATTATTAAGAAAGTTACTTAAGAAAAACTAAAATAAAAGTATAAATTTGATTCCCTGTATCTCAAAAATTACGAATTTTTGGACTGAGGTAAGTTGGGTTAAATAGTCATATTTTCATCACAGAAATTCACACTAACTCTATGTACACGGAATAGTGAGACACCCTGTATATATATAACCTGAACTAACCTCCATATAAAAAGTTTCAAGGATCTATAGGCGTCAACAAATAAAAATAACAAAATTATTAAATAAATTCTCTCAACATTTTCTAAAAGACAAGCTCTACCTGATAATTTCGGAATAGAGATATTCACAAATCAAAATATTAAATAAATTAAAATCTTTTTCAAAATTAATCGAAACATAGAAAAATACAATTTATATGACAGAATTTGCTGAAGTTCTGCAAGAACTTATCTATCAATTAGGCCAAATCAATCTATCTAATAACAAAATAGATCAAGAGATTGCACTACCAGCAGTCAATTATCAACTCTTATGTCTTTACATCGAAACAATCCCTGAATATAAGGGCAACCCCCATACTCTAATAGTAGTTCTAAAAAATTGCAGTTCCTTAATAAATAACTTTTTTAGACGAGGTAATGATGCTCATTATCAGAAAACTAACCGGACATATATATATATATATATATATATATATATATATATATATATATATATATATATACATACATATATATATATATTTTCTTACGACGCCGTCTCCTAACGAAGATTGATCATCTCTCTAGCTAAACGAACTTTAGAAACTGCTGCGCGAAAAATATTACTCGAACCACATCCACACCACTTTCTCATGTCCTTCAGCCAAGAATTCTGTCGTCCTCCGATCGATCGTTTGCCCTTTATAATTAGACATAACAATTCGTACTTTGGGTCCCTTATTATGTGTCTGAAGTATTGAGTTTTTCTTATTTTTATAGTTGTTAGTAATTCTTTTATTTTGTTCATTTTTCCAGTACTTCAGGTTTTTATTTTCTGTACCCAAGAGATGCGAAGAATGTGTCTATAGATGTACAATTCACAAGATTCCAGTCCTTTCTCTGAGCCAGAGTCAAGGGTCCAGCACTCACATCCATACAATAGCACGGAGTTAGGTCCCATTTGTCATTTATAATGGTTCCCAAATACTTAAATCTGGAGATTTGTTCTACGGTGTTTTCCCTGATTTTAAGGGACTGCGGTAGTGGATTTTTCTTTGTTATTGCCATCCACTTGGTCTTTCTTATATTCGTAATTAATCCAAATCTTTTGCTGACTGTTACAACTCGATTGATCAGTTGCTGGAGATCTTTGATATTATTTGCTAACAGAACAGGATCATCAGCATACTGTATGTTGTTCAGTGTACTTCGATTAACTGTTAGTCCTTCGATGGATTCATAGATGGCCTCATTAAACACAGCATCAGAATAAAGATTAAACACAAGTGGTGAGAGAATGCATCCCTGTCTTACACCTTGGATTATTTTTATGCTTTCGAACTTTTCTAGTCCAATCCTAACTTCCACTGATTAATTCCAGTACATATATATATATATATATATATATATATATATATATATATATATATATATATATATATATATATATATATATTAAAAACATTTTAATGAAAAAAAATCTGAAATAGGTATATAAATTTTAATTGGAAAACCATCTTCAACCAATATAAATAATAGTAAGGTAAAATTACCTATAAGTGAAATTTATACTTGTGGCAAAGTCCGGCTACTAAAATAGCTTTATAATTAATTAGTATTTATATATTATTATTTTAAATATACAAGATCAACTGCCAAAAATTCCTACTTACTTTAATAGGAAATTAAAATTAGAAAGTAAAATACACATGTATGCTTCAAATAAGAGGGGATAGGGGGTCTATAATAAAATATTAAAATATTTCGCAGTCATTCTATCTGATAATGTTACAGACATTTAGAATTTGTGCAACTAACAATAAATACATTTAAATGTCGTTTTGAATGCTTCAACTGTAAGTGCTCTCACACAGGGTCAGTATAATCTCTTAAATAAATGATTTCTTTTCAGTCTTCAGTTTAACCTATTTTAGGAAACATTTCTTTCAAATTCGTTAATCTTTCTAAATATTTTAGTGGGTTGTTTACTTTAACATCTTAACAAGTAGTACGTAAATAAAAATTTTCAAAATAAATTTGATAAATTTACGGAGTTGTGACCTTTTTTGTAAATAATAACCATATTACTTTGAAGAATTAGTCTAAAGTATGTCCCAAATTTCACCTATAGACGCTAGTCCATATTTCTGCAATTAATACAAACTCAGATAAAAGTTAGGACATTTAAATTGTATAAAAACTATGAAAAATTAAATACATCGTATACATTACTGCAGATCAGTCATTAAACACTGAAGTGGCTAGACAACGGCTAAAACAAACGCAGTAAGGATGCAAGTTTAAAATATACACTTTTTTCCCTGGCAATCACACACCACATTGTATTGTTGGTAAAATAATGTTTACGAGACTCAAGAAAATCACAAAGGTCAGGACCTATCTAAATACATTCAATGTAACACCTCAACTACATTTTTCCTCATATACTGATAATCACCGGTCAAATGCAAGTTGGACGTAGGCAATTAGTGTTCCATACGTTGATTGCTTTTGAAATAAAAATTCTTGTTACGGAGGTACAAAATGATCAATGACTTCACGAAACACACCCCAAATAAGTTTTCAACAAAGTTTTTTACCGATCTTTACTGAAAACTGTTGAACTTGAAATTTTTGTTTTTTTTTTTTTTTATATATACTAGAAAAATTATTAAAGGTAATGCACTCCTGATAATTTTCGTTCAATTTACACCCTGTGGAGAATATTCCAGAATTTTTTCAAAATTTTTTGATCAGTACTTTTCAAGGTAAGGGGAGGGAGGCAGCGATTTTTTAAAAATAATACAAAGAAAAGTGTGCGCAAGTTTAAAATTATATATATTTTTGAACTCGTGTTTTTACAAACTTTCATTTGACACCCCACTCTATGACCTGGTAAAAAAAATTTTTTTCTACTTTCGATTTCACCTTCCAAAACTAACCCCGTAAGTCAAAATTTAACTTCCAAAACTACACGGTTCTGATGAGACCATCAATTCCTATATTAGTACTAAATTTCAACTTTCTACGTGAAATAGTTTCAGAGAAAATAAGGTGTGACAGACACCGAAGTGATCTTATAAGTGTTCCGTAGAAAACACTAAAAATGACTTAAAAATATTTGTTTTACTTCTAATTGTTTGTAGTTCGCTTGGCAGTAATAGTAATAATCTGACAAGTCAAAGATATTTTAATACATTTCGCTAAATTCCTCCAAGGAAACATATGGCGAAAAATATTGTAAATATTTAAATTAAACGGTATAAACGATTGTCGCAATATCCGAATAAAAATTACGAAAAAAAATTGAGTACCTACTACATATTTTCAGTATATTTACTCGATAATGAACATTATATAAAACTTGGCAGAAAAAATTATTTTTATATCAAAAAAAAATCACTTTATATCGGAAATCCGTTATAATACCCTAATGTTCCGTAGATTTTTTTTAGAATACAAGTACGTAGAGATTAGAGCAACAAATTAATTCTTAGCTCTTACAGATCAACTTTGACATTTATTTATATACAAACTAATACAATATTGTCCTTCTGCCACGGCTAGTAAACGGTGTCGTTCATAGCCGCATTAGCTGTTCTTGATAAAGCTCAAAAGTGACGGTCTGTACATTTTATAATGAATTCCGCCCCTCTGCTATGAACAGGAAGTTTATACACGTGCTGTAGGATGGAACATTTTCACCTCAAGCCGAACAAACCATTTGTTTCACCTGAGCTGCGTTTTTTTAAGTCGAAATGTGAAAAGATAGTGGCCTCTAATGATGCTTTTATTATATCCTGCTTTAAAGCTAAAAGACGGCACTTTAAGATAACTATATGACGGGAATAAATTTCAATTTGAATAGGACCGCGAATTAATTTGTACGCCCAACGTAAAGAGGTGGTAAAACATCTGTAGTTATTATTGATTTCCAAAAACCTTTAATCAATTCTCATTTATATAATATTCATGTTCGTTCCATTTAAAATAATGAAATGGAATGCCACGTTGCCTTGACACGTCTTTTTATAATTATTTTAAAAAATTGAGTTTAAATAAGGAATAATTTAATGCGTTTTATTTCATTAACTTATATTTCCCTGATGCGTAATTAGCCTTAATTCACGAACCCAATTTCCAGTATTTCTTGACGTAATAAATTAACCACCATTTTTACTTTCCTTGCTAAAGGAAAATACTGTATTCGTGAAAAATCACAATCCGAAATTTCTGATTTTCTTCATATTTTAGTCACTCATTTCCGTCTGTCCGTCGATCTGTTCGCACAATAACTCTCGAGTGAAATGAAATCTCATTTTCAAACTTGACACTTTACCTGGTTGTGATTAGTAGACTGGATATTTAATATAAAATAATTTTTCTATAGTAATATACGGGCTGAAAGGGAGCTTAAAAAGTGATTGCATATTTGTTGAATAAACTTTTATTTTATTTCTGATTTTCCTATTATTTCTAATTTTAACAGAAGTAACATATATTAGGGACTGAAATCTGATTACAGAGTAACTTAAAAACATGTCAAGTTGAATATCGAACAAGTTTTAGAATTACAAAGAATTAAGTTGGCGAAAATGAACTTGCAGAACACTAGGTAATTTATTGTATTTACTTTCCCTGCTAACGGGGTGTGAAATAACTACCCGCCGAGTTTTTTCTTTTTTTTCAGGTCTTAGGGTTTTCAGATCACATTTTTTTTTACTTCCAATTTCATAATAAATATTATTAAATAAAGCAAAAATAATAATCTGGTCACATCACAAAATGTGGATTTTTATTTGCACATCAAGGAGTTTTTCTTGGCATACTTGTGTGTTTATGTGTGTGTGTGTGTCTGTGATTTTAAGTTAGTTTTTTCACCCTTACATATGTTTTTTAATCATTTGAACCGAGTAAATTTCTATTTTTTTTTATTAATATTTCACCATAGAGTTTATTTTAGAACTGAATGTTTGCAAATATCAAATATTATTTTATAAGGTTTGAATGAAATTACCTATAGATTTTAATAACGACAGTCACCATAGATTTTGTGTCTTTTAAGATTCTTCTATTCCTGGTATAAAAATTTCAAATAACAAATTCTTGCATGGTTATTTGTGGCAAGTTTCGTTGAACATGTTCTCGAAAGAAATTAGAATGCTGAAGAAAATTGTTGATAGAGAATATAAAACACTAATTTGTTTTTCACTTAAAAAATTGTTTTTTATTACTGCCCTGTGAGTCGAAAAGCCCTTACAGATGGGAAATTACTGGGGGATCACGATTCAAACAGTACGACATGCGCATGGAGTGAGAAAGAACATACCTTTTTTCATCTTCTTTATTTCTTGTTCTTGTTGGTCCACCGCGGCTCCCAACAATGTGAAGATAATACCAGCCTGCGAATTGACACCCACAGCTGTTACCAACATCTTACCAGACCCTTCCATCACATGAGTACCTGAGAGAACCATCGGATCGAAACTTTCTCCCTTTTTGACATGATCTGATTCACCAGTAAGTGATGATTCATCTATCTAAAAAGGATAATTTCTCATGTTTTAGAAGACATATGCAAGTATGTGTATTTACATATTTATATAAAATTTCTACATATAACCTGTAAGTTTATAGAAGACTTAATTTATTGAATATGTCTCAGTTTTTGCCGCGTGGTTAACATAAAAATGCTGGTTTTTACAAATTATCGTTAATTACTATAAACACTATTATATAACATGTGAATAATTTGATCTTAATAACATATTTTAAACAATGTAACAGTGATTATTGCAATGTAACTATGTAAATTCAACATTCCACTAACATTACGGCAATACAAATATGCTATCTTTTAATTGAATATCATATGAAAAATCGTATGATTTACCTTTAGATCGTTGGATTGAATAAGAATACCATCAGCAGGCAAAAGATCACCATATTTAATTTGGCAAATATCCCCTACAACTATGTCACTGACTGAAATTTGCTGGACTTCGCCATGCCTAATAACTGAAAATTTATGTTCGCCTTCTATTCGATTTTGTAAACCACGAAACTGTCTTTCTTTAGTATAATCGTTAAACGCCGTCACTAATACTACTACTATAACTGAAATTAAAATGGCCAGACCTTCTATCCACCCATGACTAGTTTCATCATCATCAAATCCACTCTCTAAAAATTAAAACCATATATCAGTTTAAGATAAAAAAAAAATGAAATCAACTTTTAAAACTAATATCAAGAAACACATGTTGATAATATAACAAGTCCTTGCAGTAACTCTTTTTGTATTGGCGACCTCAAGATAGCTTTCAATTACAATTGAATCTCTTTGTTCATACTGTTTATTAACCGAACACAAAATTTCGAAGCTTACTTATGTTAAAAATTAAATTTATTCATTTAAATACTGGTTACTGTAGTCAAGATAAGGCTACCTGCCTTGTCTGAGCTCTTTATATGAAAACTGAAGTTTCCTTGTCAAATTATTCCTAAAATTGAAAAACCTAGCTTGAAATATCCAAACTCATTTGAAATCGTCGATAAACCTAAAAAATAATTTGCCAATGATCTTTAAGGAATAATTTGTCTTACCCTTTTCTTCCGCAGGTGGTTGATAAAATGAAAGACCCAAAGACACTATTGCTGCTACTTCTAAAATAATTAAAGTTATATCTTGTAAAGCTTCCCAAACTAACTGTAAAAAGGTTTTTGGAGGCTTCGGGGGTATTGAATTTGAACCAAATGTTTCTCTTCTATGTTCTAAATCTACTTGTGACCCACTAAGACCTAAAATTTAGAAATAATTACTTAACTACTATCAGTAATATACCAACAGTAAAAGGACAACATTCAATATAAAATAAGGTAGATTTTTGGAAAATGTTAGGGTCTTCTAATGTAAGATCTACAATGCAAAGTGACATAGCCTTATATTGGTCCCACATAAGTGGTGGTCACTAGTGCTTTATGCCATAGTCATAAGTTGCCAAATAAAAATATTTAACTTAATGACATGACAACAACAAATTACAAAAATTTATGGTCAATACATATTTCAGAAATTAATAACTAACAGTCATGAATTAATAAATTCATTCATTTTTTATTACTATTTAAAGTTGAATGGCATATACGATGGAATTTATTGTACCTACTATTGCTTATAGTAGGAATATTTAAAATGGCAATAGTACTGGGTAAAATTATAATGAAGGTGAATTAAAAGATAAGTAAATTTTATCAATAAGAGACAACCTTCAATGACAATATATACATATATAATAACAACCTTTTGAAAACTAGTATAAACCAATAAAAACTTACGCTTGGTAAAAGTCATAATTCAAATAAAAATGTTTTGCTTTATTCTATGGCATAGCCAAGGGGCATTCCCCCCCCCGCCATTATGGATACAGAAAACAGCGGCCCAATAGACAGTGTGTAACTTTTTAAAGTTTCACTGTATTAAAGGTTATTTTTGTAAAAAATCTCCACACACACTGCACATCGCTCTTTAGTTAATTGTACTGGCAAGGGTCAAAGCTCTTAGAGTTCCCATGCAAGGACTTTTTTATTAGGCTTTGCCCTATGGTTTTCATTTGGCACCCCCTTTATCAGCGGGTCTGCCTTTAGTGTTATCTTTTTGTCCTCAAAGAAACGCCCTCTGTATCCATTTGCACCCCCTGACCCTTGAACTTGACCATGCCACTGAGTTTATCCTACATATTTGCACTCTTAAAACTTTAGGTGTATTAAGTGTTGGTAGCAATGAAGAGGTCAGAGAGCTCTGATCCTCCTCAATAGGTAAGATTTTCAAATAGCTAAAATCACACCTTAAAAGCTACTATTGAATTTCTTAATTATTTTTTTAACATTAACGTAGTAATGTCTTCATTTTTATAGTGTCAGGTGATGTTAACCAAAAAAGGGGAAAACTTCAACTAAAATTAACTAACTCTGAGAAAGACATACATAACTGATATTGCATGCATAACATACATAACTAGCTAATTAATTAATAAAAATAAATAAAATATTATTTATAAGTGTTTGTACTGATCAGTTCACTACTGCACAAAAAACATGTGGCGTTAGAATGATCTTAGTTAGGTATTGTACACAGACATAACTGTAACATATTAATTCAAACATCACTTTATGTATATACCCCTATTATACCATTATGTTAAACATACAGCTATTTGTAATAGCTGTCAAAGTCTCATCAATTTGCTATTTGACAACTGTCATTAACATCAGTGTGATTAATTGTACTATATTAAGTGACTTTCCTTAAGGCAAATAATCAAATGTGATCCAAGAAAATGTTAAGCTATCAAAGTTATGTATGTACATGAAGAACATATACAAAAACTGAACATTACATATTCATGCAGCTTGTAATTAGGCATGACAGATCATAAAATTATATTGATAAAATAGAACAAGATGTATCAAAAAACCACATATCTTAAAAATAGCTCTATTTTCAACATGGCGATCGAATACTGTTTGAATTAATAATACATTATGCTTGTACTATGGTATTTATACCTAAGATCAATCTCACTCTAGATTTATTGCACTGCATAAAAACACAAAAAGAAAATTAAATCTTACCTTCACTTGGGGACGTGTAAAGTTTTTTACAAATTTCTTGTACCCCACCTAGATCTTGTACTTTCTGGACTCCTTCGCGACCTCGATGTTCCATGAGGTCGCGGAGCTGTTTTAGGGATATTCCATATTGTGCGGGACGGCCGTCTATCGTAGCCATTTCTTACTGCAGTTCTGAAGCAAAGAAACACAATTTTTTAATTCATTAAACCAACTAATACCGGCTACAACACGTGTTTAAGTATACAAACACTCTACTTGAATTATTTTAAAACAATTGATAGTAGATTTTTAAAAATATATATATAATCACTATCGGCGTAATCTGAAGGCCTTATGACGTCTTCCATATCTTTGAGTGCTGAATTGTCGCAATTAGACCCGACTAATGACATCATTTATCGTCATAACCCAATCAATAATTCTTGAAATTATCATTAAGAGCTTTAGGAAACAGACTTGCCAGAAAAATACTTAAGTAGGTCTGAATTATGTATTGGCAAAATTAGTATTTAAGTATATATTTACGCAAAACTATATAAAGATAATATCCAGTTTAAACCTAAAAATATCTATGCAAATCATTGCATTTTGAGGTCAAAAATAAATTTATTAAAAAAAGACATAGGGTTAATAAATAATTTTTAAAAAAATTATTTTTCTATATGGCTGAAATATCATTCAATTCAAAATATTTTTCCATATTTATTGAAGGATTCATTAGATAGAACCATAGATTTAAATATTCAGAATAAAATTTTTTTCAGATTAATTATTTTTTAACCAGATTTCAGCCTCATTAGTACATGGGAACTGTAATCAGATCAATCCAAGTAACTCAATTATTAGTTGACAACTTATAGTCCCTTCTTACTGACACAATGAAAAAAAAAAAACAACTCACTGTATCTTAGGATCACAAATTTCAAAATCTTGGGACATTTACTCTCTAAGAGTAGTAGAAAATATTCTTAAAGATGGGAAGGTAACTTTAATTTGACGAAGTTTAATTCCAAAAACCAAGCCTTCTTGCTTAATTAGTATGTATATTAAGATAATTTTAAAATGACACACTTCATTCTTCATAACATTAATAGCTGCAAAGGTCACCAAATTATTGGTTTTTAAATCTGTAAGATAAAAATAGCTCCCAAAGGGTGATACATAAATATACGTTTTTTATCTTTTAATACTTATCTTATACAAGTGAATACAAAATATATTATGTTTATAAAAATACATAGTATAATAACATGTTAGTAATAAGTACAAGACCGTAAAAAATAATAATAATGAACATCAATTTCCAATTTAAAAAATTTTTGATTTGTGTTCAATAAAAAAATGTGAAATGGGGACTGGAGAACTATAAGCCTGAGGGCACAACCATTTAATAAAAAAATGTTTTATAATTAAGAAATGTATCTTTGTTGAAATTTATTTATACAAATATATTTAGGGTAAAAGCAGAAAATATTAATTTTAGGAATTCATGTTGGTAAGAAATAGAACAAAAAATCAACAAGCAGAAAAGCTCCTTAATCTGACAATTTTGTAGATAAAAACATAAGAGTATTAGAACCATAAATAACATGGAAAACCAAAAAAAAACTTTTGAATTTATAAACGACTAAAAGATGCAACAGTTCTGAAAAATATTCAGTAGATATGACTAACATATTTACAACAAAACATAAATTAAAGCATATTCAAGAACTCAATAATTATCTTCATATAACGAAGAAATGAATAAAAGAAAGCTTGTATCTCCTTGGTCCTACAACAGATGACCTAAAAACCACCAATGCAAGGCCAAACCTTAAAATTTTAACGAGCAAAAAATGTATTGTAAAAAAATACCTTTAAAAATCTAGGTGAAGTCACAAAAATCCATAAATAATGCACTAAATTACGAGAAACTATTTCGACAACTATGAATCACGCTCCTATTAACAACAATGTAAAGTTAGGTTAAAACTTACTTTCTACCATAAATAAGCGACACCGGTGATGCCGCTAACGAACTAATCGCGGCAGACTGGGTTTAGGTCAACCGCCTATCACGTTGTCATTTTTAATACTAAAGCATATCACTATCTTCTTCTATTACACTTGGAGGGAGGTTATAAGAGAGCTCGGGGCTGCCTTACGATGATTTTTATTGAATAAAACTGGTCAGCGGTAAATATAAACTTGTTATGTCACCGATAAATTATTTAAACAATAATAGTAATTTCTAAGATCTGGTGGGTGCTTAATAGTGCATATAAAAATAAGCTGATGCATAAGTAATTACAACTAAAATGATGAGAAGTTTGAATATTCTAGCTTTATGGCTAAGTGCTCGCTTTTATTAAGCAATTTGATAACGTGGTGGGTTTTAAGAGATTAAACGAGACCTTGAAATAATGACAATATAGTGATAACATGTGGTTTAAAAAGTTCTTAAACACATCTCATTTAATTAAGTGTAACTTAGGTACATAACTTAAATAATATACATGGCTGCTCTCTTGAGGATCAGATGCAGATTTCATAAAACTTGCAGGCGACAACTTGAAAACTTGTTTCAGCGCATGTATTAAAGTCGCGGCACAATGATTTTTCTACATCAATGTACACCGTTTAATTCAAATACAGAAACTGTTCAATAATGAAGTAAGTTTTCTATTGCACGCAACTAGTTCCACGAAATTTGTTTCTCCAATGTAGCAAGCGCCTCAGCACTAGATAACTCGCACTAACACGAATTGGAAGCTTATTAATGATATCTACTTTTAATCACTTATTCGAACAGTTTTTTTATTATTAATAATAATAAATTAATCGCTGTATTACATAACTTCAGTTTTAAACTTCGAGGATCCATACTATAAGACGATTGGTATTATACGAGTATTCATTTAAAAGAACTTAGCTAAGCCTTATTATCAGGGCGCAAATTAAAAACTTTTACAACTTTCTAGGCAAGCCTTTTTTCTATTTTTGCCTCTATAATAGAGTTTGGTTGGCTTCTTTTTAATTTATTAAGTAATATTATGCCAGAAATGTATCGGCAATGTGGGTTGTGATTTTAAAGTAATTTGTTAAATGATATTAGTTTTTTTTTACAACTCGGTTGAAAAATATAATAATGTATATTAAAAAGCATTATTAATATAGATTTTTCGTTTTAATTGGCATTAATTGAGTGTAAAAATTAATTCGGTAACTTCGAAATAACTATCTCAAAATCCAGGTTCAAATTTAAACTATTTCCCGCCAGTGTCACATGAGCAAGTACCAATCCTAAAGAAGTAAAATTACCTCATTGTCACCTGAATTAATACTTCAACTTCATTAGGGCCAAAAAGATCCGAAATAATTTAAAATTTAAGCACGTCATGTCTCCGAGGGAAGGATCCCCAATTACCTTGGAGTTGAAATATGTAACAGGGATTCAACCAAGAAAGCTGCTGACCTCTTTAAAAGGAATCGATATGCACAAAAGGTCCTATAAAAATCTAGAGTAATCCAAGTCTATTCAATTAATAGGTAACTAGTAAGCTTGTAGCACCTATGTTTTTATAGAACCGTTTGTGCATGCCGATGCCCTTTAATCCGGCCAGCAAACAACTTTCTTCGTTGAATCCTATTTATATATATTTTTGGCCAAGATAATTTGGGATCAGACGCCTAAAGGCTATGCGCCCAATAAAATCCCCATGATTTCGTCTGCTTTGTCATTTAAAATCTTATTTAAAGGACAGTTTTTTTTAAAATGCACCCTCTATATAAGAGGCTTAGTACAAGGACAATGAAACAGTCAATATGAGTTTAAGTAAATGCCATTTAAATTAAACTACAAGTCAAAATATTTGTGTATTACTAGGGTCGTTTAAAAAGTAAGGTAAACGAGGAAGAAAATAAATTCACTTTTATTTTTTAACATAATTCATTCGTTCAGCGATTTTCCCAGGCCATTTAGCCATGTTTATAAAATGACTTCTCTTGACGTGCAAAAAAGTCATTCACAACGTACGTCATTTCCGTGAAATCGTTGTCCTCCAAGAATTTTTTTGAGGTTCGGGAACAAAAGAAGCCCTAAGGACCCAAATCGGCGGAATAGGGTGGATGGCTAAGCAATTCGAAGCGAAGATCATGAATTTTGGCCATGGCAACTAGTAACGTGTGAGCTGGTCTATTGTCGTGACGCGGCACCCGTCATTCACACAGCTTTTGCATGCAAAATGTTATGCACGCATTCACTTTAGATCTCTACAGTGTTAGCAATCTCCCGAACCTTCTAACGGTGTTCATTCAAAATCATTTTGTGGATTTTCGTCACAAAATCCGGAGTTGTCACATCGCTGGGGCGGAAACCCAAGAGTTTACGGTCTTCAATGAAGGAGAAGAGTCACCAAGAACGTTGGCAACATTCACTTTTAATTGGGATGGCCGTTTTCTTTTTCAAAAAGTAAAATTTTATCACAGATCAAATCTCAGTTTTTCCCATGATGTCGGAAAGAGCGTGTACACGTTTATATTTCAGCAAGTGATTTTCTAAGGAATGAAATTAAATGGTTCAATACTGATTTCGATCATAGGATTGCCATATGTATGTCATTTACCTTACTTTTCAAATTACCCTCGTATTTAAATCGAATGCTTAACAAACTTTATTTAAGTGAAAAAAGTCAGGTTAAAAATTAGCAACAGCCAAAAAAACTTTGAAAACAGTCAAATTTGGGCGTGTAACTTAATCTCGACCGTCGTTTGCAGTTGACTTACGTTGGCATAGCAGACAATGAGTATTAAATTTAGTTTATACTTCGAACAAATTTATATAACCCTTCCTTAATGTGAAACAAGTTTAAAAATGAATGAACATATAAGATATTGGTGATCATACCTCCGCAGTCCGACGATAATTGAAATATTTTTATAGCACAATCACAAAAATATATCCAGTACTCGCGCCGGTGCACAATCCAGAGAAAAGCAGTTTCAGCTAGACATTTTCGAAAAAAACAACAACAAAATACTCGTATGATTATTTACGCCACAAGAAACGTTTTAAATTTTAATTATTGGAGAATTAGCGGATATGCGCTAGCACTTCCGCCAACAAATTGAACGCGAACTTATAGAAGTACTGCCTTTTAATAGTTTGGCTATAGTAAAGTCACTAAAGTTTTATGGGTAACACTTTATTGTTATTGGGGTTTAAGATAATTTACGATACCTCAAAATGGTACTTACGTAAGTCTTGACTTATGGGTTATGAAAATGAGATTTACCAGATTTAGATAAAGTAGTTGTAAATGTTAAAATTGTTTTTACTATAATATAAACAGCGCATTATGCTAAACGGTACATTTATACTGAGTGTTATATTTATGGCAATTTTCCTCCAACCATTCCATGAAGTTAAGACTTGGTTATACAAGAGGAATTTCCTTCCAGTTTTACTTAACTTTGGGCGTGGTTTGAACTTGTCATATAAAATATATTGCGGTAAAATGACAAATTTGACAGTAATGTATTTTAAATAGGAAGGTTCCCGCCATGCCCAAATTTCTAAATCTTGGTTATTATAGATAGTTTAAGGGCACTCTAGCCGTTTCCGCTTGGCGCCCTGTCCGGAAATTTCTCAACTTGATTGTCCAAAAACTATTTCATAGAATCTAACAATCTTTTTTTTGTTTGAATCATTGTATTTTAATCTTTAATTTAACTCCGGTCTCATCAAAAAATTTCAATTTTCAAGGTCGTGGTAACCTGGGAAACACGACTCTAAAAAGGAATGTGAAACTCTGTGTTTTTCTGCACATAATGGTCCTTTTCTACAAGTCGACTGCTCTGGTTTGTGTGTACTTGCTACCTGCCCATCTGTTGCTACCTAAGCAGGGCCTCGTTTATTTGCGACTCTTTTCTTTTCTATTGTGTGATACCACGTTCTAGGACAGCATTCTGCCGTAAAAACTAAAATCAGAAACAGTGAGTCCAGCAACACTTGGCCCCTCTCTTTCCAGTCATGAGATCCACGACCCTCGTTCTTCGACCTCTGTCAAAGTGTCTCGGGGACTTGCCTATTATGAAATATTGTGGGTAAGTGTAAACATGTTTTAGGAAAACTCTTCACCTCCAATCCTGTAATAAAAGGAATGGGGTGGGCGATGTAGTAATCGAACCGAGTGAGAAAAACAACTTCAAAAAATTATTTTACCCACTTCTAGTGGTCAGATCGATTTAAAATTTGATGCAAAATCGCATGTAGTTTAATAAAAAACAATAATCAAAATTTTGTTTACTCAAAACCGGTTAGTCTTCTTAAAAAATTCATGTCGCCCTGAGGAACCTAAAAACGAGCAGGACTACTAACGAACTGTGTTAACTAAATGGACAATAAGAATTCGAGAAGACACTTATTCGTGTTGAGACATTATCTAAAACCATCTAAATCCTTGGGAGATACGATAATAGTATGTGTTTATTATTAGCAAACTGCAACGTTAAAACAAATTCAAATGTAACATTCCATGATTTTATCGAATATGAAAAGTAAAAGAAATTGTGTTTAAAAATCGGTTTTATAAGCTCGACTGGCATGAAGCGGCTATCGACCTGAGCTCGATGGCATCGTTTTTTTACCGTGAATGGCATCAAAATGATATTTTCCTTCTGTATAATCTATTCTAGGAACACAGTCGATAACGGGAAAATTATTAATTTAAATATTTTAAAAATAAAATGGTTTAGAAAAGAGAGGAGTTCGAGTATATTGGCTTGTAAAGTTTGCTATGCTTTAGCTGAAAAGATTCAGCTCTAATTGTATTAAGGTTCCCATTTATTCGTATGCATCAGTCGTAAACAACATAAGCAGGGTGGTCGTGGGCCCACAGTTTCAGTCAACAACAAAAGAATCCCACAAAGGTTCGTCTGAAATTGTAGCTACGAATAACACGTTTAAGGAACAGCTTAAATGTTCCTGTTTTTGTGAATCCCGAAACACGTACACTTCGTCTTTCTCTTACTTGATAAATAAAAAGCGCGATCTACTAATAGCGACGAAGACCTCAGTAAAAAAATCAATCGGATTACATTTTTGATTATTTTTTAGTCCTTCTTCGTTAAGTATACTGACACTGCCTTTATGGTGCGGCCCATGTGTTCTAGGTTTAAGGGGTTTCATACACCTGGGCGCTACAAAAAGTATGTATATTTAAAGATAAAATTTAAAGGTTAGTAAGGAATAATACAAAAGAATGGCGGTTATATATTTTTATTGTAAAGTAAATCCCAAGATATAAGATGCTGCCTTTTTGCTTTTTCAATGGGGCAATAAACGACCCTATTAACGTTTTGTGCATAGTTGCCAGGTATTACGATAAATGTATTTTTATTTTACCTGGTTTGTATACTGCCCTCACTTGCACCAGCAATCATATTGGATCTATTTTTACCTATATATTTACTACCTAGCAACCGGTTTGGAGCCCTTCAAGTATTTCATAATATAGGCCTAATGACCACAGGTCCCCATTAAGATTCGAAAGATACTTTTTATTATTTTTGTGGCGTTCGTGGGAAAATTGCAATAGTGGCTATCGCAAAAGAAAGCATTTATCACTTGATGCTAAATAAATAGTGAAAAATGTTTACGACAGTTTGGTAAAAAGAAATTTGAATAAACAAAGTGCTTTGCAAGAAACCAGTGAACTAACAAAAACCCCATATTCTACGATTAAGGGTATTGTAGGAAAAACATCACTCAGGAACAGGAAAAAACAGAAAAACCTTCAAATGCATTATGTAGACGATTGTGAAAAAGACGTCATCAGGAGAAAAATATATTCTATGTATGAAGAGCAGTTGGTGCCGGCACTAAATAAAATTAAGACTGGTGCAGGACGGGACCAATATACATTGTGGCCGATCAACCCTTCACAAAATGTTCTTAAGAATGGGATTTACGTTCCGAAAAATCAACAAAAAGCAAGTAGTGATGGAGTCATAAAGATTACGAATCTTCCGACAAACTTATTTACAAGAAATTACAAAGTAACGATCAGAGAATTGGCCAATAATTTACCTTGACGAAATATGGTTCGATACCCATGACACTGTGCAAAAAGGGTGGGTTGACAGCAGTACAAAATGTCAGACTAACGCACCTTTAAATAAAAGTAAACGAATAACCATTTTGCATGCTGGATCTGAAAAGGGCTGCGTTTCAAACTACCTACTATTATCTGCAAAAAACATAAAAGATTCTAGTTTGGACTATCACGAAGACACGACCGCAGAACTTTTTGAAAATTGGTTCCAAAATTCCCTTTTGCCAAATGTTCCCGAACAGAGCGTTATAGTTATGGACAATGCAAGTTACCACAGTTGCCTACTAAATAAGGTTCCTAATGTAGCCAACACCAAATCGGAAATACAGGAATATATGTTAGACAGTGACATTTATTTTGACTTTAGTTATAAAAAGTAATCTTTTGGAAGTTTTGAAAGACTATAAATTGAAAAGTGATAAAAGGCTGAGAACATGGGACACACTGTTTTGCGGCTTCCTCCGTATTATTGCGTGTTTAATCCAACTAAACATATTTGGCATCAAGTTAAATCAAAAATAAGCGTGTCAGTGATTGAATTAGTAAAAAAAAGTTATAATTGTGACCTTGTGAAGGCTGGAAGAATTCCATTCAGCACGTTGTTAAAGTTGAAGATTCATATATTTAAGTAAATAATATAAAACCACTGATAATTACCCCAGCTGATGATAGTGTTAGTGAAACCGAATTAGGCTTAAGTTAAAATATATTTATATTTATAGAATATGTCCCCACTTGTAAACCCCATTCATTCAAACCGTATATTTGTACTTCTTATCCATTTGTTTTCATATGCATCTATAAATAAACATCTCCGAAAACACTTATAACTTTATTTATTTGTATTAATGAATAAAATTCTTAAGTCCATCTCTGCAACCTAACATAAACAAAAGGTTAGAATTTTTATATTGCCCACTTAACACGGCAAAAATCAGGATCTTATATTTTGGGACCAGCTATACTTTAAATTATAAGATTTTTTTGTTAATATGTTTTAAATGTTAACATTATTTTTTATCGGGTTAAATGGACTACTGATGAAAACTATGGCGCCTCCTTATTTGCAGGATAACTTCACAAAAAATAATCTAATATGCAAAAATAAA
>CM032450.1:27917809-28035309 GCA_019049505.1 Pachyrhynchus sulphureomaculatus | reverse complement strand
TTCATGAAATTTCGATGATTAGTTTACAAGTTACAGTGGTTTTAGTGACGCTACTTTGGATATTTTCAAAACAATGGCAATTCGTGTGTTGATTAGACACTGTTCTTTGATGTGAAAACATACCGTTCCAGCAAAGCAATGGCTTGAAAAGTGTTACTCTGTTCCTGGAAAATCACACATCATTTACTAGTATGCTAAATTTAAACGCCGTTGTACAGACACAAATGATGCTGAACACTCTGGATACCCAAATGCGATGGTTAAACCGGAAAACATCAAAAAAAATCCATAAAATTGTTTTGGATGACCGTAAAGTGAAATTGCGTGAGATAGCTGACACCGTAAAGATATCAAAAGAACGTGTTGATCATATTATGCATGAACATTTGGGAATGAGAAAGTTCTGTTCGAAATGGGTACCGCGTTTGCTCACAGTGGGCCAAAAACAACAACGTATTAATGATCTGAGAGCTATTTGGACCTGTTTTAAGCGCAATAAAAAGGAAGATATGTGATAATCGATGAAACATGGATCCACCACCGGAATCAAAGTCAGTCTCAGTCAGCTGAGTGGACAGCAGCCGGTGAAAGCCGCCCAAGCGACCAAAGACATAACAGTTGACTGGGAAGGTTTTGGCCTTTGTATTTTGGGATGCGCATGGAATAATTTCCATCGACTATGCTAAGAAGAGAAAAACCATTAATAGCAAATATTATATAAAGATAATGGTGCGTTTGAAGGCAGAAATCGCAAAGAAACGGCCCCAAATGAACAAGAAAAAAGTGTTCTTTCATCAAGACAATGTACCGTGTCGCAAGTCAATGGTTACGATGGTAAAACTGCATGAATTGAAGTTCGAATTACTGACTTATCCACCGTATTCTCCAGCGACTATTATCTATTCGTAGACCTCAAAAAATGCCCGCGTGAAAGAGAGTTACCTCCAATGAAGAAATTATCGCCGCTACAAGAAAGGTATAGAAATGTTAGAAAAGCGTTGAACTGATTGTGAATTTTGCCTACGTGTTAGAAGTCCGGAACGTGGTGCATTATCGGTGCTTATAAGACCGCATTTCAGTTTACTAAACCATCAATATATAGTTGCTTTTGACGGAGCAGATGTGCCATAACACTTCTCAAGCTATTCTTCGTTTCTGGTTATATGTTTTCCCTCAAAAAAGCAATGTTTAATTAAATTCTTCCCGTTCCATCGTTTTGCAAAAATCAAAATAGCGTCACTCGCAAATTAATAGACAAAATGTCATGAAAATGTTTGTCAGATGTTACTGATAGTTCTACTAACCTCGAGGTCATGTTTAAAAAAACAAATAGTTTAATAGATAGCAATAGCGCACGTATTTTTGTCAAAATTGGTCCCCTTAATTTTTGAACATACTACTACTGTGATATCTTTCTCGAATTATGTGACCAAATGGATAGACAAAAAAAAATATACTTTCCTTAAATAAATGCTTTTTTTATTCCATCTTTATCTGCCACGTTAAATTTAAACGTTAACCAAAAAAATATAACATTTTATGATTCATGTCTTTAAAAATGAAACATTAATACAAGTTAGCAAATGTTTAAACAACAATGTAATAAATATATAATGTGTGTTCATGTAGCCTAGAATGATTTAAAGCGCTTAAACAAATTATATCTGAAAATGTGCCAAACTAAAAACGCATAGTGTATATTTATGTTTAGTTCGGCAAAATCGGGAAATTAAACCGATTTTATTAGCATTTTGTTGCCTATTACGTCTTGTATCTCTTAAAACAAAATAGATAAACCGTTTTTCCGTCTAAATAATAATATATCCGACGAAATTCTTACTGAAATACTAAGTTTACATTCCCAAATTTCGAAATTTTATGTCATTAAAATCATTTTAAAAAGTCATTACTTACAACTTCCAAAACATTAGAATCGGTCATTAAAGAAACCCATATTGTGATAAAAACATTTAGGTATATTTTAGTTAAAAAATCATAGACCCATCCTTATTCCAATGCTCTTTCTTTATATTATGGCATTCTTCGACGTTAAAAGATACAATTTGGCCGGCTAAAAACATAAATTTTCTAAAGCTAGATTATTATTTAAACGATAATCGGTGCCCTATACGTTAATATAAATTTTGTTAATTTTATAGTAAACCTTCGGCAAAATGCCAAATTGAACCTGGCAAACTTTATTCCCAGTACATTAATTATTTCACAAAAGTATTGTAAATATATCTCATTTATTTTTATGCCGATAAATACACAGCATTATTTAATTTTCTGAATTTTCTTTCTTCATTTATAAATTAACTGTTTATATAATTCTGAAAGTAAAAAAAAAGTTAACACTGACAAAGGCAGTTGTAAAATTCGTATTATAGTACTTTTCGTAATCTTAAAATGTCTGCAAATTAAACCTACGACTTTTTCGTAAAATCTGTTTAGAGAACATTTTTTGCCATCAACAGGCAACAGCGCAAGTACCTTAGTAAGTTGTCCAATCGCCGCCTGCATCTGCGAGGCATGCATCTGCGAGGCATGCTGTCGACGAGATTTTTTGCATACTCTGAAATCTCGCGAGACAACTAAGTCAAAGTCTCAGACTCTTTCCTCTGAGCTTTCTCTTTACAAAAGAAGAAACGTCTTAAATAGGGTTGGCATCCGGCGATTGTGAGGGCCACTCTGGTATCTTATCGTGGGCCCAAGCAAGCCGCTTCGCGACGTCATTTTCGCCCAACAAATGTTTCTTGAACGTGCTTCGGAATTTGACATCATGAGCCAACTCATGGGACACATTCAAACCCGATTTTCTTAATTTTGCCGCTCCTTGTCGCAGCATCAATCGGGTTCGTGGTCTCGTGAAAACAAAGACACGATTCGACTTCCGGAGTGACTTCCGAGCCACGTTTTGGCAAGTCATCGATATTTTTCATCTCGTTAAAACGATTTACCCACTTCTTCACAAACGATACAGACTTTTTAATATATTTAGCGGTTACGAAATGTGTTATTTTAGGACCATTTGGATGGGAAGGAAGAAAGAAAGACTGCCTCGAACCGACGCGCAAATAAATGACTCATTTTAGATTTTACGTGATTCGACGAAAGTTCGGAATCGACTGATACTTTTACTAAAATGAGTCGTAGACAAAGATTCCATCTACCGATTTTTTGTTGAATCGCTAAAATCGCATCTACCAAAATGACACTTCCTCCTTGACAGACTGTATCTATACAGTAGTTGCGTAATCTGTAATTGGATAATGATGATTTGATTAAAGTGATAGTGTCCGGTGACTAACTGTATAATTCCGAAATGACGAAGTCTAATGACTTCAGCTAGTCCTCACATTTCTCTTTGCCCGACTATTTTTTCCAATAAATGTGATATTGTTGACGAATCCATTTCCGTCCACTACAGTAGTAATTACTCCTCTTGGTATTCCAAATCCAGCTTCTAACCCAATAAATGGTTGTCATCCATTTCCCGCTACTGTGTCTGCATCTTCATCTATCGGTTATCGATCTCTAAACTGGATTTAAGTTCCACTGTATAAATGAATTATTCGTGTAAAAAATCTCCTTCACTTTTCCCGATGATCGATTTTTAAATTGGACACAAGTTTTCAATGTTTCGCTGTATGAAAAGGTTCTTTGTTGTGAAAAATATCCCCCCCTCCCTCATCAATTTCTAGTTCACTCTGTTGGGGAGCAATGGACGATACATACATACATACATACATACATACATACATACATATATATATATATATATATATATTTTATATATATATATATATATATATATATATATATATATATATATATATATATATACATACATATATATACAGTCCCTGGCCAAATTATTAGACGCACTGTATTTTTTTTTAGTAATTTTATGTTTCTTAAGAGTTTTTATGCAATAATGGTATATTTTAAACTACAATATTATTGATTTTTATTTAAAAGAATTGTTGTAGACTACATATTTGTATTTATTTTTAACATATAGCAACACTGTGTTGACAAAGTGATACATGAACGTAAACAAGTACAAACCTATATCAGTCGCGATCGGAATCGAGTCAGGTACGGACGTGTTTCTGTGGCTTTATGGACTGTGATTGTTTGTTTAACAGTTTTATACTACTCAGTTATTAGTTTATTTTGTATGCAGTGTTTTAAAAAAGTAATTGGACTATTTTCCTTATGGGTAGAAAAGGCGATCTTTCACCACGTAAAAAAAGCTGAAGTGAAGGCCTTGTGATTGCGAAAACATTTACAAACCGAGAAATATCACGAAGATTGGAGGTTTTTGAAGCTAGTGTACGACGCATAAAAAAGAAAATTGAGTCAGGGAAGGAATTAAGCCCGAAAAGAAAGAAAAGATGCGGTAGAAAACCAATTTTCACTCCACGGTCAGAGAGATGTTTGAAGAAAATTTGTGTAGAAAACAGATTTGCTACCACAAAGGTAATAAAATCACAACTCCAGGATGCTAGCGTAAATGCTTCTGAGCGCACTGTTCGAAAAAAAAATGAAAGAATTAGATTTTAAGGCCTGTCGCCCCGCAGGAAGCCCAAGTTAACAGCTTCAATGCAAGCAAAGCGCCTGAAGTGGGCCAAACAATGGCAAGACAAAGATGTGGACTTCTGGAGATCGGTAAGATACAGCAATTTAATGAATAATTGATACATTATTATCATTTTCAGTTAAATAAAGCAAATAAACATGGAAGTTTATATATTTTTCCTATTTTTGACAGGTCTGTTTCAGTGACGAAAGCACATTCGAAATTTTGCAGAATAAAGCTCAGTATGTGCGTCGTCGTCATGGAGAAAAGTTTCATCCTGATTGTGTCGTCCCGACGGTTAAACATCCCACCAAAGTGATGATTTGGTCAGTCATCAGCGGCAAGGGCACTGGACGTCTGTACATCGTCAAAGGAATAATGAGGCAAGATCAGTACAAAGAAGTATTACAAAATCGGTTGATTCCGCAGCTCAGAGAATGGTTTCCAAATGGGGAACCATTCACTTTCATGCAAGATGGAGCTCCCTGCTACACTGCTCGGTCTGTTAAAGCTTTTTTGGCAGAAAAAATATCCCTCTGTTGGATTGGCCGGGTAATAGCCCCATTGAAAATGTGTGGGAGCTGATGAAAAGAGAAGTGGCTAAAGATGTGATTACCAACAAAACCCAGCTCCTAGAAAAGATTATTCATGTGTGGAATCATCATCCTCAAATGCAGGAGACAGTACAATCTTGCATTGATAGCATGCCGCGCAGAATTAAAGCTTTGATAGCGGCTAAAGGTGGCTCAACTAAATATTGACTTTTACTAACATTAATTTCACTTTTTTTTTAAAACTTAATAAACTTATGCTTTTCTAAATTAATGCTGTTTTATTTATGTCAAATAAATAGGTAATTGATTGGATAATATAAAAATAAAAAACAGATCAATTTAAAATAATAAAACGATACAATATCACTCGGTAATTAATATTTTACAAGAAATCTTGCAGTGCGTCTAATAATTTGGCCAGGGACTGTATATATATATATATATATATATATATATATATATATATATATATATATAGATATATATATATATATATATATATATAGATTTCTTATTTCATTCGAGAGTTATTCCAAGAACCAATTGGCTTCGGAATCTATATTACGGAATATTTTTACAGACTCCAAATAGACCAAGAAGGCGACCGAAATTTAAACCTGTCGACTAACCGTCTGCCTAGTTGTTCATTCTACCGGGCGAGTCGAATAAAAGCCTTTAACGTTGATTTTTGTGGTCTCCGTGCCCTGGAATGTCCAGATGAGGCCCAAAATGCTACATCCAAAAATGGACTGTCGTTTAACCACTTGAATTAAGTATCAAAACATTTGTTGACACTAATAAAGTCGAGCGCCCCAAAGAGCAGACGCCGCCGAGACCAGACCCAGCTTTAGGTTCAAAAGTTCAAAAACTCGAAAAACGACCGTTTTTGGCTGGAAAAAACGGGTCCAGCTTCCTCCAGTATTGGCGGCGTCTGCCTTTTACAGGTTTCCCTCTTATTTTATTAAGGACAAACTAGATTTATTGATTTTATATGGTTAAATGACAGTCCATTTTTGGATCGACGTTTTCCGAGCTTCTAATAAAAACACGATAAGTGTTTTTATTAGAATTCTGCCGCTATGCAGCAAAATTAGGCCTCAATTAAGTAGAATAAAAAAAAACTGACAGCTATAACGATAGTTAACTCGACGATATCACAAGCAGTATATAGTAGGTATTCTCAACGAAGCACTCAGGTCTTTATTTTATAGAGAGTTAATTTTGGAGAAACCTCAACACTTTAACATTTCGATATTTCAAATTCAAATACATAAGTTAACTTGCTATGGATGTTGTTTACCCCTGATTTATACACACATCTTGGTCGATTCGTTGAGAATGCTAATAAGATTATCGGACCATTTCCTTTACGCCAGTGGAAGATGACAAATTTCGTCGAGAATAAAGCCGCCAGACTATTTTTAGCGTGACTATGCAGAAAAAAGCCCTTAACCTAGCCTATAGCATAATGACGACAAATTATTGATTAAAAGGTATACAGAAATGCCCAGAAAACATGTTTATTTCTTTTGTATACCTAACCTCATTTCACGATAAACCATATTTAACTTTGAGTTGGGCCTTAGGACTCTCGGACCACCCTAGGGCGACTAACAGTTAACAAACAAAGTGCGTCCTTCATTAAGTACTTTATTAAGCATCTGAAACTTGCCTTTCCAAACACAATAGAAAAACAACGTATATAATCATAACTGGTGGACTTTAATTTATTATTATAGGACTTTAAAAGCTTGTTAATTGGAACTTTTCCAAAAAAAAAAACAATATAATATGAAATAATACCGAAAAGTATGTAACCATATAAAACTTTTTAATAGCAATTAGCTCTTTATATCCAAAGTAAATACTTCTCAATATAGTCTCTACTGCACGTTATGCATGTGGCTGAATGTTTTCTTCTTTTCTTCTTGAACGCCCTTCTTCACAGCGACCTCTATCAATAGTAGTAGTAGAATACAATCTCTACTTGAGTCAATAATAGACTGGTAACTCCGAGGCATACTTTCCCCCTAAAGAAACAGTATACTCATGTGGCAGATTCGTCGAATTTCCTTTATTAAACACTTTAAAGTCGATGTTGGTCTACCACGGAGCTTCCTCTTGATAAGTGACCGCATATTTCGAGTGGGATTTGCACTGGGTGATTGTGAAGTCCATTCCAGTGTCTCGATGTTATTTTTCTCATTCCAGGGCGTGCCAAGCCGGCTTAAATGTTTGGGATCGTTATTCTCCTGCAGTAATCAATTTTTATCTCTCCTGATAAACCAGCGTGGTGAAGACATTCAGGATATCCGTAGAGATGAAGTCGACCAAATATTTGCTCTGAGAAGCAGCCTCAAACAACCACCGTTACCATCTATTTAACAGTTCGTTTAATAAGTCTATTGGTGGCAGCAGATCAGGATCGTTTCACTAAAGACTGTGTCCAAAGAGAAGATTTATCCGTAAAATAATATTACTCCAGTTACAATCTTTATTTTCGTATGCTCAAGCTAGTCGCGCTCCGGCGTATTTTTTTGTTAACAATGGTTTTCGATGGTACTGCGCCATCGTATATCATGAGCACGTAGATATGGTGTCACACGACATTCAGCGCAGCGCAGTTTTTATATGTAAATAACCCGGCACCCTCAGAATCATCATCGTCATCATTATTAGCTTATTCCATCCATAGTCGGATGTAAGCCCTCCAAGCTGTCTCCAATGAGCTTTGTTGTTTGCTTTTTGCATCCAGTCGTGTCCTGCTAATCTTTTTATGTCGCCCGTCCATTTTATCTGTGGTCTACCTCTGGATCTGTTATGTTCTCTAAGCCTCCATACGGTGTGTCATTTGTTATTATTCATCTTTTCGATATGCCCGGCCCAATTCCACCTTAATATACATATTAGGTGTATTATATCTGTCACTTTTGATCTTCTTCGTATCTCGATATTAGGAATACGATCTTAAAGTCTAATATTTAGCATTCTCCTCTCCATTGCTCTTTGGCTTACCTGTAGTTTATATAGTATACTTTATATATTTAAAGCTCACGTTTCAGTGACACATCTTAATACCGGCAGTACATATTGATCGAACACTCTTGTTTTTATTGTGTTTGGGATGTTCAATTTAAAAGAGAATGGTAACCTTCCGAACGCAGACCAAGCTAACGAGACTATTCTATCCAAATCAGCCTCTAAATTATTTTTTGATATTTCGACTTTTTGTCCTAAAATGTATGAATTTTTGTACCTTTCCTATTCTTCACATTCCATTAATAGTTCCTGGCTGTTATCTTCAGCTTCGTTATTCAAATGTTTGGTCTTGATGACGTTTATTTTTAGACCTATTTCTCTAGACTTTTTATTTAATTCCATCAGCATTTCTGGTAATTCTTCTTTTGTGTTGGCGATTAGAATAACATCATCTGCGAACCTTGATATTCCTTTATTTTTCCACTTTAGCGATTTGAACACGTCTTCTAGAGTCAACGTAAACAGCTTTGGGGATACTGAGTCGCCTTGCCTAATTCCTCTTTTGATTTTCATTTTATTTGTTTCTTCTTTAAGCATTATTTGTGATGTGGCATTTTTATATATGTTATGTGTTCAAGAAGATTTGTGTATCTTCCGTGGACTCTGCTATTACTTAAGGCGTTAAGGACTGCCCATATCTCCACCGAATCAAATGCTTTATCGAAGAAGAATCGATGATTTAAAATGGGTGGGTATTCAACATCCAGTACAGTTTTAAAGGCCTGTCCTGTTTATGAGCCCTCGATGAAAAAAATACACCAGTCTGTAAAATGATTTTCCCTAATGGAATTCTGATAAAAAATGAAATAATTACGTAATTAATAATAAGAATACCTTAAAGTACTGTCAAATGTAAAAAAAATCAATTGATAGTTATTTAGTATTCGATAGAAGCTATTTTTGTAATTAATATTCATAGCGAGTTTTTCATGTTGAAACAGCGTTACCTCGCATAATATTTCTGTTCTATGTTGTTTGTAAAGTAGTAATTTTCTATTTGAACTCGTGTACTTTGGTCTACTTAGACACTGCGTAGATATCGGGCGGAAATTTTCACTCCGTCTCTACTCTACTAACTCAGTGTTTTAAAGCCAATAAACTTTCTATGCAATATTTGAATCTAACATGTACTTATAACTTAAATTTAAATTAATATTTTGTACAAGTCTCGGTGAGCACGTAACCTCTTCAAATCGTTAATCTGAACAGACAATCTTAGTTAAAAAAAACTAAAGTTATCAAATAAATAGTGAATTTGATTTTCTTATACTAAAGAAACACTTATTCTCAACATGACGATCCGATATTGTGACTTAACCTTGTAGTGGAATATTGATCACAAATCATGTTCAGCAGAGTAAAGGCATCAAAGATATTGACAACCTAATATGCACCACTACATAGTATTTTTTCGAGAGCGTATTCGAGAAAATGAATAAACGCAATTATATGGGATAATGACTCAAATGGTGAATCCTGTTGAGATTTTTCCCCAATGAAAACTTTTGCAGCACTTTTAAAAGATATGATCTTTTAAGTTTTTATTTGAAAAAATCACCGGTCAAGTGCAAAATGGACTTGCCCAATTAGTGTTTCTTCCGTACGCTGATTGCTTTTAAAATAAAATTTTTTGTTACGGAGGTATAAAATGATCAGTGACTTCACAACACACATCCCAAATGAGTTTTCAACAAAGTTTTTTGCCGATTTTTACTGAAAACTTATGACCTTGAAATATTATTATTTTTATATACCAGATAAATTATTAAAGGTTGCACTTGTGATAATTTTCATTTAATCTACACCCTGTGAAGAATATTCCAGAGTTTTTTCAAAATTTTTTGATCAGTACTTTTCGAGATAAGGGGGACAATGATTTTTCGCAATTTTTTAAAAATAATACGAAGAAAAGTCTGCGCAAGTATTACATTATATATATATTTTTGAACTCGTGTTTTTACAAGCTTTCATTTGACACCCCACTCAATGACCTGGTAATTTTTTTTTCTTTCACTTCCGATTTCACCCTTCAAAGCTAACCTCTTAGGTCAAAATTTAACTTTCACAACTACAGGGCTCTGATGAGGCCATGAATTCCTATGTTAGTGTCAAATTTAAACTTTCGGTATCAAATAGTTTCGGAGAAAATCGGGTGTGAGAGACAGACGGACGGAATGATTTTATAAGTGTTCCGTACGGAACACCAGTAAATATAAAAACAGTTTCTTAATCTACGAGTACATAAAAGAAACAGGTTTTTGCGGTGGCAGATTTTAGAAATATCGATTTTTTGAAAAATGGCGATCATTTGATTATGGAAAAATCTGTTTTTTTCATGCTGTACCTCGCTATTCAAATGGTGCATGGCTATTTTTTTTTTTTTTTAATATTTTCACAATTGGCTACGAAAAAACCCTTTTTTTTATGTACTTTTAGAAACGGCCTTCTTTTTAGTGTTCTGACGGGACACTTATAAGATCACTTCGGTGTCCGTCTGTCACACCCGATTTTCTCCAAAACTATTTGATAGAGAAAGTTGCAATTTGGCGCTAATATAGGAATTAATGACCTCATCAGAGCCGTGTAGTTTTGAAAGTTAAATTTTGACTTAAGGGGTTAAGTTTTGGGGGGTGAAATCGGAAGTGACTTTTTTTTTACCAGGTCATCGACTGGGTGTTAAATGAAAGCTTGCACAAAGACGAGTTCAAAAAATATATATATAATGCAATACTTGCGCACAATATCTTTGTATTATTTTTAAAAAAGTGCGAAAAATCGCAGTCCCCCCATGGAATCTCGAAAAGTACTGATCAAAAAATTTTGAAAAAATTCTGGAAGATTCTCTAAAGGGTGTAGATTGAACGAAAATTATCACAAGTATATTATTTTTAATAATCTATCTGGTATAAAAAGGGAAAAAAATCAAGGTGAACAATTTTCACTAAAATTCGGAAAAAAACTTTGTTGAAAACTCATTTGGGATGTGTTTTGTGAATGCATCATTTCATACTTTTGTAACACTTCGAACACTAATTGCGCAAGTCCAACTAGCACTTGACCGGTTATTTTTATGTACTTTTAGAAATTGCCTCTTTTTCACATAAAAACTTTAGTAGGAAGGAAAGTTCATTATTTTAAGTACACTGAGATTCTATAGACAAAAAATTGAGAAAAAGTAATTACTACTGTTGAAACATTTTCCAGTCAAGTTTCGTTTGTAATTATATTCTTAATAAATTTAAAACAAACATTTTGACGTTTAAAATAACCTGAGAACGATAAGACCTAATATATATATATATATATATATATATATATATATATATATATATATATATATATATATATATATATATATATATATATATATATACGTAAGTGCAATTTTATGGTGAACATGCCAATAATTTAAATGGAATAATATTTGAAATCAAAATTTAATGTAAATGTTAGTTTTAATACTTTAAAACCCTGTCCTCCGAGATTTTGGCATTTTTTTGACTGTTTAAAATCGTCAGATTGAAATTCTTTCTGATCTGGCGATGTCTGTCTGCCGCTCTGTTGGCATGATAACTCTCGAATGAAATATGACATCGATTTCAGTGCACATATATTTGAAGTAAGAAATGAATGTATGATTTCTGAGTGATATCGCTTCAGGGGAAGGGATGGAGGGTGTGCAATATTTTGAAGTGTCAATGGTATTATTAGAAATTTTTTTGATTTTTGTTTGTGGTAAAATCAGAAAACTATGTTATTTTCTCATTATTTCCAATTTTAAGAAATATAGTATGTAGGGGTAAACGTTAGGTTGGAAATGTCTCTAAAGCCCTTCCTGTGCTGAACATGTTTTTGTGATTAATATTTTACTACAAAGTACGTTCACAATAGCGTGTAGTAATGCTGGGATACAGTTTTCCTTAGTATGAGACATTCACATATAGTATATATTTTAAAACTACTTTTTTTAAAAATTAAGTTTATCAATTAAGATTAATCATTTGAAAAGGCTACATATGTAGGTATCGCTTTAAATAAGCAGTAGTAATTATTTTATTAAATTTACGTATATTGTTCCTAAAAAGTTACATGGGCTGGGCTTCATATTTTTAGAAAATTTTCGAGATGGGTTGTATTCAGGTAAGATCCTCAATAATACGAGTAGATTCCAGACATTAGACTGTATAGTATATTTTTAAGAAAAAAATAATACCCATAACTAAATAATAAGGTGATAATGATTTAGGCATGACCCATTAGTTCAACTTCCCGAGAGACTTTGGTAAAAACCCAAACTACCCTAAGATATTAATTAGCCTGTCAGGTAAAACTAATGGTTGCATCTTCTGAACCTTATGCTTTATCTGGCCAACTAAATAAAAGGGCGCGAGGACCTACTATGTGAGTCATTTACAGTTAGACTGAGAAATATTATCTTCGAAAGGACTCCGCACAAAAGTATAGGAAAAAGCTGTTCGGTCAAAATTTTTGAAATTTTGGGAAAAAGTTCTCCAAGCTATGCCGAACAAAAGTTTTCATGGGCACAATGCTCAAAATTCGATAGTTCGGCCGCCAGTTGCCTTTAAAGTCTAAAAATATAGATCAATCAGATTCTTTTTTTCTATTTTTTTTAAATTATTTTCACCTGAAGATAATGTTTCAGACAAAAGATTCCCGATCCCGATATATCTGGATACTTTTATCTGAAACAGTGACCATAATTAACAAAAATAGAGAATAAAATAATCTAATTGGTCTATATTTTTAGGCTTCAAAGGTCACTGGCGGTCGAACTATTGAATTTTGAGCATTGTGCCCATGAGAACTTTTGTTCCACATAACTTGGAGAACTTTTTCCCAAAATTTCAAAAGTATTGACCGAACGGCTTTTTCCTATACTTTTATGTGGGATCCTTTACTCGTATTTAAATTTTTTTATTGTATTTATTGTAAAAGCAAATATCTATTTAATTTTCTACTTAAGATCATGAGGCAAAAAAATTCGCACGGGAAAATCGATTATCGAAAGTTTACACAATATCAATAAAAATAATAAATAAACGAAATTTATTTACAAAAAAAACATTCAGTACAAACACTTAATGTTTATTGGGAGCAATAATATACACTTACTCTCGGTTAAAATAAATCGAATTATTTTATATTTTTAATTTTTTTACTCTCCCTCAGTGTCAATACTGAACGAGTTTTTGGGGGGTGTTGAAGGTCGTGAAGAGTTTCGATGGTATCGTATCGCTTTTCTTTTATTGGTAAATGAAATCAAGAAAGTTTACGTCCTTACGACCAGTCAAAATATTGTGCCCAGTTATGTTTGGAATCTCTGGTTCATCCTCCCATGCAAACCTGCAGGTCTAAAGTAAATTCCGAATTTGACTTTCTTACACAAAATTTTAAGGCTCACGCAAAAGGTTGTTTTCTTACTCTAAGTATTTCATATCGTACAAGACTTATCGTACCAACTAAAAAACGCATATGCAAAAATCCTAGAATGCCATCTTTTCACAAATACAATATTTAGAGTCGAAAAAGGAAGAGCGAAATTCCATATTAGCATACGGCTGTATATTTTTTCATTTACTGTAAATATTTTGGCGTTACTCTTCTATAAAGAAGGTACTTAAATAATTTCATTTTCTCTTCTTACTCCATGTTTTCCTCCGTATACTAACGCGATTATTTTAACTGAGCCATGCAGATATTTCTATATAACGCCTGTCGGGTTTATCCTGTTTTATCTTCTATTCTATTCTTTGTTCAAACTTCAGCCGTTTTGTTGATAGAATATGCCATTTTGTATGCACAATTTAATAGCCTCAAAATTAGTTACAATGGTTAACTTGTAAATTCTCCAATGCAACGTAGGCAACAAAAATACCTCGGATTAGTTTATTAAACAAAAAATTGTAATTGCCTTGTATAATTCGATACTATTATTGTTGTAATTCAACTGATAATAATTTTAAAATTAGAAACCAAACCTTGGCAATTCATAAATTTCTCGAATAGACTACAGGAGCAAAGGTATATATATATATATATATATATATATATATATATATATATATATATATATATATATATATATATATATATATATATGTTCGAGTATAACTGAAGGACATCATGTGACCAGGTTTTTTTACTATATTACTAAGGCCTTAATTCTAGATTTTTATTTTTTTTTCAAAGTTGTACACAAAAAGGTTTATTTCGTCGTATTTATAAGTTGCAACGTTAAATTTACCAATATTTAAAACAAAATCATCCATGACAACTATGTACAGTTAAAATTTTAAACATTCTTAGTCATTCTGGTTAGCAGCATAATATCATGCATGTCAGCTCGACACAATTTGAGGAAGTCCAAAACGCGACCAAATGGAAAAATTTCGGATAGTGATTTTTTCACGAATACAGTATTTTCCTTACCAGATGTTACTTGCAAAAAAAATGTGTTTATAAGTAAAACGTTTCAGACCTACTATCTATACAGTCCAATGGCTTGGATAAACCAAGCACAGTCACTCGACACTAATCATAACGTTCAATTATCCTCTTTCCAAATATTTTTGACACAAGACATATTGGTGGTTTTTATTAGACTTTGATTCGGGTTTCATGTTTCCAACATCGTAAACAAATGAGCTTTCTCTATCGGAAACTATACATAACACAATAGTTTGTAAACGCACCCTAACATCAAAATTGTGCTATCAAAACTATTCTAGTGTTAACATAATTCAGATAATCCTTACTCATAGATTAATCTTATAGACTTAATAGTCAGACAAAGGAGAGGAGAAATGATAAATTGGGATAAAGTCAGGGCTGGATTAACAACAGGGCCGGCAGAGCCGTTATTCCCAGGACGTATCGTATCAAGGGGGCCTAACGAGCAACGAGAGTCTCTCACCAATGACTATCGAAGCAAAAAAAATATATTAGGTATACAAATTAATTCTCGGTATTTGGTACTTTTAATGCTGACTTGTGGAGCCTACTGAGCGCTTAGGTTGCCACAGGTTGTTTTATAACTGAACCGAAGGTTGTCATGCTTCTGATTGGTCTTAATTGACTTCGTGTTTTTGCCGTCGTCAGTGGCTTCCGTTTTTGTTATTTGTGTTGCCTGTGGGTTGATAGAGTTCTTTTTTAATTATCGTTTTCTACATATTGCACACGTTTGGTATATCTGATCAAAGTGTCCCGCTGGATCTTGTCTTAAAAATGCCAAGTTTGCAAAATATACAATCTCAATCATAAAAAAGACGAAGAGGAATTGAGTTCTATTTATACTTATTTGCTAACATAGAATCACACCATACCAATTAGAAGTAACTATTTCTATGAGAGAATTAACTTCAAGTATGGGATACGTTCCTTATTCTGTTCTAAACGAGTTGCGTAACTTCTAAGAATTTTTTTAAAATCATTTTTCCGAAAAAAAGATTTTATCCAAATGGTAGACTAAAACCCTAATAAATATCAACTTTAATCTTTGTATGCTTTTTGCTGGCCATATGATGAAATTTCTATTACCAACAATATCCGGTGGCGAACCAAAAATCACTATAAGTTACTAAATGTTACGTCAAATACAGATTTAAAAGGCAGTGTGGTGTTTCTAATAGTGAGTTTTGGTTCTAAAAAGAACCATTCACAATGTTAATATTATTATTTTACCTCTTAAGGCTGTTGTAATTTTTCCAAATGTGTTGTTTTCATGTTTTGTATGATTACGTTGCTACCTGGTTAGTGAAATGCTTGACCTACATACTTAGTTAGAGAAAAAACTGTTACAATTTTGTAAGCATACTATTATATAATTTACAGTAACTTAATTATCACACTTCCTGATGAAGATCTTAATTTTCCTTCTGTCGTTTGTTTGCATTTCAGTATTCGGAAGAAACTACCATTTAGGCAGCGAAAGCTTGATTCAAAAATAAAAACAAACAGAAACTAGAGCCTAAAGATCTTTAATTGCTCATCTATATCTCCTGACAAGGACATTCCCAGTAGTTAACCTTCAATTGTGTGTTACCAGTGCCCTGTTACTGTCCTTCCTAGTTCCCCCCTAAGGAATATGTGGTTTTTATGTAAGAACTGAAAACGAACGAAAGTCCGTATTTTAGCAGTCTACGCACTGTTTTCTTAGTTGTCGAATCTATCTGGAGACGCGTTTCGCCATATCACGGCTCATCAGTCGGGCTAGACTCCTGAGATATGGACTTTCGTCCGTTTGCAGTTTTTACATTAAAAACACATACATACATATATGTACAAATTGCACTATAAAGAGTTTTTGACTATCTAGAGTTTCACTATATATATATATATATATATATATATATATATATATATATATATATATATATATATATATATATATATATATATATATATATATATATATATATATATACTATATATATATATATATATATATATATACTATATATATAGATATATATATATATATATATATATATATATATATATATATATATATATATATATATATATATATTATATATGTATATATATATATACGATATATATATATATATATATATATATATATATATATATATATATATATATATATATATATATATATATATATATATATATATATATATATATATATATATATATATATATATATATATATATATATATATATATATATATATATATATATATATATATATATATATATATATATATATATATATATATATATATATATATATATATATATATATATATATATATATATATATATATATATATATATATATATATATATATATATATATATATATATATATATATATATATATATATATATATATATATATATATATATATATATATATATATATATATATATATATATATATATATATATATATATATATATATATATATATATATATATATATATATATATATATATATATATATATATATATATATATATATATATATATATATATACATATATGTATATATATATATATATATATATATATATATATATATATATATATATATATATATATATATATATATATATATATATATATATATATATATATATATATATATATATATATATGGTATATGGAATGTTTCGCGTCAATGGGGCCACCCCAATACCCAAAAAAAGAATTAACGAAAAAAAAAAAAATTCAAGGGTGTCAGTTTCTTCATTGATATGTAAGCTTTTAAATGCAACGTGGCCCTTTTGAAAAAACAAGATGGCTGCTCAATATGGCGTCTAGAAACAAAAAATCATGATTTCTAAGCGGAGTTAACTGATAGTTAGAGTAACCAACATAATTTTATGTAATAGCAGCATAGCGCAGCATTACTCCGGTCAGAAAAAGTGCTATCTCACTGCGAAATCTCCATAATTGCTCATTTTTCGTCTAATTTTCGTTTTTAGGCGCCATATTCGATCCGCTATGTTGGTATTATATAAAATTATGTTGGTTTCTCTAACTACTACATCAATATTACATTTTGTCTCAGTTTTGAAGTTCAGTTAATTCCGCTTAGAAATCATGATTTTTTTTGTTTCTAGCCGCCATATTGAGCCGCCATCTTGTTTTTTTCAAAAGGGCCAAGTTGCATTTGAAAGCTTACGTTTCAACGAAAAAATTGATTGAATTTTTTTTCGTCAATTCTATTTTGGGCATTGGGGTGGCTCTGTTGACGCGAATCGTCCCACATATATGTATGTATGTATGTATATATATATATATATATATATATATATATATATATATATATATATATATATATATATATATATATATATATATATATATATATATATATATATATATATATATATATATATATATATATATATATATATATATATTATATATATATATTTATATATATATATATATATATATATATATATATATATATATATATATATATATATATATATATATATATATATATATATATATATATTATATATTAGTAATAAGGTTCCAGGGGGTGAAGTCTGACGTTTTTTTTAAGTTGCAAATAAATCTGAAACATTAAATTTATTGGTGATATTGGCATATTTGATGTTATCTTTATCATAATATAATGGCTTAGATGAAAGAGACGAATTTAAATTTGAGGTAGTAACTTATCCAGAATATCGAAACAAATTTCATATAGATACGGAATTATTGAGCTGAATTCAAACCTAAATATTTGTGAAAAGTGCTCAAAATTATGGGTTTCCTCTAAAATAAACCTGTTAACATTATAACGTGTTAGGGTCGAAGCTCAAAATAAAGGTTTTTAAACACATAAATTGTAGAAAAAATATTTTTTAAAGTTTTGTAATCTAAACAATGTAAAAGTTAAAAGATAGCGAGTAAAAGTTAAAAGATAAGCGAGTAAAATTTTAAAAATTACGATAATAAAAGATGATAAATTTGGCAACAGGAAAACCTGGATGCACCTAAAAATAGCTTCATAATCGTAAAATCAAGTGACAGTTCAACTACAAATATTTCCTCTGAATTTGCATATATGTATTAAGTATGACGTATGCTTATGTCTCATGCCTAGATATCATGTGGTATTTAGTTTAGACAATTAATAAAAAATAACAACTATTCATGCATTACTCAAAACTATTTTTGTTTTTCTGGGTTACCAGTTACACTTTGTTAATCAGCTCATCAAATTATCACTGTTGTTTCATTGAAAAATAATAGTTCTTGGAGTTGTACTGTGACAAACTGTAGTGTATTTTCGACGTTTCGTCTATTATCGCAAGCGCATTAACTCACTAAAGACACTCTTCTGATTTCGATAAATCAGCAAACAAAAAAAAAAACGTTACGAATAATACTAGAACATACGAAAATTTCTCGGGAATTTAAAAAGTATATATTACATAGTTTTGAATGTTACGATGTATATATGCTTATGTAAGTCTCAAAAAGTTCAAAAAATGTATAGGTAGAGAATATTACCTCTTAAAATATATTATTTTTATTAACAAAAACTTCTTATGACTTTTACTGTAAAAATCAATGGTAGTATCCTTATGTGTGGTTTGATATTATCTGTAAAAGTTTTTGCATACTTATGTTCCCTTTATTTAAATAATCATAAATAAACATTGAAAATTCTGCGGCTTCCACCTTTAAAGTTCGTTATTTTCGAAATTTTTAACAATTCTTTTTGACATGGAACGTTAGGGGAAATATCTTTCCAGCCACCATAAGATGCTTTTCTGAAGCTAGGTCCTTATTAAAATGTTTACATTTTTAAAATCTTTGGTTAAAATACACTACTAACATAGTTATAGATGCTTAACTGGTAACACAGAGTTACTAAAAATACGAGTACATGACGCATTACGTGGCTCAGATTTACTCATTAAGTATTATTGTCGAAAAACTCTTTTTGAATGAGTATCCATTTACTCTGGTACTTTATATTTTTCACCAGCATGTGAAATAGCGTCGAAGTACATTATTCGTATTAAACTACGTTGGATACAATGCACACAATTTCTCTTTCTTTAACGATGCACACGGTGTTATTCAACGTGTTTTAATTTTCACGTGAGTAGCTTTTAACTTACAATTATCTGATAAAAACTAATGGTGGAGTTTTGTAGGGTGATGAAAAATGAAATGATGGTTTGGAAGTAGTCCTAAAAAGATACAGACATACCCACAGACATTTTTGTTAGATTTTTTTTGGTGTCTGGGAGTTCAAAACGTAAAAATCCGTGCAATTTTTTAACGAATTTCTATTTTTTACAGGCCTACGAAAGCAAAAATATAAATTTAGTAACTAAATTTTCATAAAACCATATTAAACTGTGTAGAACGTAAAAAGTAATTGGACAATTTCCTTAAAGCTAGGAAATAACCAATAGTACATAATAACCAAATCTGACTTAAGATATTTTTAGAAAAACCAATAAAAAATTAGAGACGGGAATGGTCGTTTAATTTTAAAGTTTTTTTCTAAAAAGTACATTTGTGTAGATGTTACGGGCAAACTCTAGAATAGCTTAGTGAAAGTGTATTATTAGTAAGCAAAAATTATCTACAGAAGCTATAAATAGAAAAATGATAGAAACTTACTTCAGTCGATAGGTGCAGTAAAAATTCTTAATAGCTACGAGCTAAAATGAAACGAGCTGCTTTTTACATAACTCTGCTCACACCTGCTCCGCGAAAGTTTGCGAAAAATTAGTTCCAACATGTTAACAGCAGTTTTTTCACTTAATAGGGAAAATTGAAAATCCACATTTTGTCACTTTCAAACAGGGCCTTTTGGATATATAGTAAAAAAGTGAGGAATTAGTCAGAATAAGAACACCCAGTACACGCACTGTCACACACGCACCATGAGACGATGGTCTGGTGATGACGTAAGTGGTCCGCGGAGCCAAGCGATCGGATAAATTTGTAAATATCTGGGACTCGAGTCGACGAATGCAGAGCCGGCCAGAGTGGAAAACTGGTATGGCAGGCTGATGGCTGTACGGCAGCGACGTTGTCGAATCGCCGGGAAACTTGCGCGGAAAATCCAACACCATGCCGGAAAGTTCATCCCCACTACGCAAACATCCCCCATCATTTTCTCTTTTTTTCCGGCAAGTTAAAAGCTAACATTATAAGTGAACATTTAACCATTTGGACATGTCTAATAATTATCGACGTTGTTGAAGTAAACATGTTATTACATGCAAAAGTAAAAAATCAAATCAATGAACTTTATAATTTGTTAACGTGGTAGTCAATCAAATTCTATTATTAAGTTTTGTTTAGTGTTTAACATGGTAGTTAATAAGATTTATAACCTTATTAAAATCAGTTTAATATTAGAGCTAGTAAGGAGTTTAAATATTTTCAATATATTTATTTACATATCGCACTACAAATCTGCTAAATCGGAACAACTAATAGAATATTTTTGAACTTTCTCTTGGTTACACGTTTGTTGGCATGGAAATTCACTTACCGCTGGAAGAAATGTCCCTCCGACGGCAAGCCTTAGTTCGATCGAAAATGCAAAGAAGATATGGCTTTTAAACATCTAGCCTACCGAAAATGACCTGAAAACTCATGAATTGTTGCTAATGCTCGGTATAGGTGCAAACAACTAATCGACGAAACCAAAAGGTAGATAATCAAAGAATTAAAAACAAACTTCTTGTCTATGCCATTAGTTTCTGGTCGTTAGGTCGCTAAAGCCATTATTTAAAATTTTATTAAATCTACTATACCAACACTTACACGGCCAGATAATAATATAGCAACCAAATCTGTTTTTATATATTTCATATATATCTTCTTAGGGTAGGGTGTGATAAAACGTCTCTTAATGAAGTTAGACGCCAAAAAAAGTTATACCTGCCGTAAAGCTCAAAAAATGCTAGTTAACACCATTTTTTGTAGACTTTTCAACTTATCCTATAGTAACATAATATTTCTCTCTTGCATAGTTAAACCGATACCCAACAAAAGGCAAAAAGACAGCCAAACAACGACCCACCAGTCGTATTGAAAAGTATGGAAGCATCTATCAATCTGCATCTTTTAAAATATCTAAAAGGAATTAAGCTTCAAACTGTCTCCTGCTCTCTCTCGCCTTTACATTAACGACCTGCTGAATAGCACCAGGAAACCAGCCCACAGCTTTGCCGACGACAGTACGCTTGTTTCTTCATATACCTTGAACGCTCGAATATCAGCTGCCCATGCAAATATTCGCAAACAAATTTTCTAATATAAAAATCTTAGTATTGGTTGACCTTGCAAACACAATTTTCTGATCATCTGGTCAATTTGTGCCCATTAATGTGGGATATGTATGGGAAATATTTTATTGAAGAGTCCGTTTGCTTCTGAGTGTACGTTATCATCATAAATGAAAAACGTATTTTCTTTGTTAAAGAAGTCACTATATTAAAAACTTTCATTAATTGTGGTCGCTGGTGTTCTCTCTGAATGTATACCGAGATATTAATAATATGGAAATTTTACACAGTATACAAGAAAAACCAGCCAGAAGCCATTGAAATCTATAAATACAATAACAATAAAAATATAAATATTATAAATTGCCAATTAGATCTGGGTTATTGCTTATTTTATGACCTATTGAAAAATTTGCCTGGCTTTATATTTGCACGTACCTAATTTTTAGTTCATTGAGTTTGTTAATGTCGCAAAGACTATGAAAACCTGAACCCTGAAAGAGAGCTTTTAATATAGTGACTTGTTTAACAAAGAAAATATGTTTTTCATTTATATCGATTGATTACTACGATTTTTATCTGTATTACCAATTCTGAGATTTTTGCGTTTGAAAATTCAAGCATTTTACCAGCAAAAATTACTCTACATGAAACAATTAGGAAATGTATATACATGTTCTATTTTAAACGGGATATCATACAGAATGGTAGAAAATCGAGTTGGGGAACTGATAAGTTCAATACTTTCTAAGCAATACATATCCTGGCGAATCTCAACTATGTAATATGTAGGCTGAAAAGTTTTTGGTCTGACACATAGATGTCGCCCTTTTCAAAAAATCCATATGATTCTTATAAAGTACCAACCACCACATTTCGACGATTAGTTTACAAGTTACAGTGATTTTTGTGAGGCTACTTTTGATATTTTCAAAACAATGGAAAAAAAACTCGAATTTCGTGTGTTGATTAAACCTTGTTTTTTGATGGGAAAAAATACCGTTCAAGCAAAGCAATAACTTGATAAGTGTTACGGGGACTCTGCCCCTGGAAAATCACTCATCATTTACTGGTATGCTGAATTTAAACACGGTCAAATAGACACAAATTATGCTGAACGCTCTGGACGCCCAAATGAGGTGGTTACACCGGAAAATATCAAAAAAAGCCACAAAATTGTTTTGGATGACCGTACAGTGAAATTACGTGAGATAGCTGACACCCTAAAGATAGCAAAAGAACGTATTGGTCATATTCTGCATGAACATTTGGGCGTGAGAAAGCTCTGTTCGAAATGGGTGCCGCGTTTGCTCACGGTGGACCAAAAACAACAATGTCTTGATGATTTTGAGCGCTGTGTTAAGCGGAATAAAAAAGGATTTTTTCATGCGATATGTGAGAATGGCTGCACGACCTAAGAGAGAAAGAAAAAACATAATGATGATATAACCCTAGAAAAAAAAAAAATTGGTCCAATTATACAGTATGCACTTAAAAATGAACAGACATAGATACCAATTGAAAAGTGGGGGGTAAATTTAGATAAAGACAATGGGCGCTATTTATGATGAGATGTTGTCCCAAAATTTTCAAACAAGAATAAATGTAGTAAAATATGGATTTGCTAGATATGTTTTTATTTCCAAAATAGCTTTAAATTTTCTTTAATGAATACTAGTATTAGTTATTTACGAATAATTTCGAGAGTTAAGTAAATAATAACATATAGTAATAAAATTGGATTATATCGTTATCTATTGGAAGTTATTCTACCAGCTTTATTTTTATAATAATAACAAAATCCCTCCATAGAGTTTAAAAAATTCTGAAAGTTGTTTATCTAGTACTACAGTTGCAAATACATGTTGTAAAGTGAATATATTTTTCAAGTCAGGTTCTAAACATGTTTCGGTTCTCCCTAAATACTATTTCTGTTAGGACAGAGAGAGGGAAAAATAGCATGATTTTCAAATTTCTAGATTCAGAAAACTCTGAATAGGGCATATTACATAATACATTCGATGCTCCTTCGCTTTTATGTGCTAAATTATAGACAAATGTGTTCAAATCGCACCTTTTTCACCCCTTTCTCATGATGCAATATCGTTTCTTCTCTACTTTAAGTACTATATGTGTGTCAAATTTAAATATATTTCCTTTCTTAACAATAGAGACCGACAGATAAACAGACGGACCGACGGACTATATTTTTGGTAATATAGGGACCCTGAAACATGTAACAGTGCAAAAATCTTGTAAAAATCTGTAAAATTTTCAAATAATTGATTTTTTTTCTTGGCTTAAATGATGCTTTATGTTGTTTACAATGTGGGACAAAAAGGTTTATAGCAGGAGAAAATCGGTAACTCGTTTTTTTTCGACGTAGAACCGGACCACCTGCTACGCGCGACAAGTGTACCTATTGTGACTCACTGGGTCCACGTTTTTTCACCTTCCCGGAAACATAACTCAAAGAGATTTCAATCAATCGACTAAAAATTTTGTACACAGCTTTAAGAGGTTATAACTCAGGGAATAACATACGGATTTTACGATTAACGCAATTTTTTTTTTATTAACAATTTAGTGCAAAATTTTTCGTAATTTTTTTTTGGCTTTGTTTATTTGCCTGCCGAATTAACAAAAATCAATATTTTTATAATTTCCCGTCGTCATTCCCTAGATTTTCACTTATAAAAGAAGAATATTTTTGTTTTTTCATTCCAGGTTCATCCCTTTGTGAGAAACCCTTCCGGTAGTGCGAAAAAGGGGTTTTGTACACCGAGGGCTATAGCTGCCATTTTGAATTAATTCTGAAAAAATCACATATGTTCTTTGATACTTACGTATAATAAAAAATATTTATTGCAAGTCGTATTTCTTCGTAAAAAATTCTTAAAGTTCACTTTTTTTTTACCTCTACAATAGTGTTCACCTTTAGTTTTTTTACGAATACAAAACCCTAAATTACTACTCAGTATATATCACCACTACACCAAACACTTCATTTTTGCATGATGAAGCTAACATGGTTAGCGAAACGCACGTCGAGCGCAAAAATGAAGTTTTTGGTGTAGTGGTGATATATACTGAGTAGTGTTATTGTGCCAAAGATTCCACATTCCCAACATACATAAAATTCTAAATTTTTGCTTTTGGTAGACGTTAGACACTAAAAAGATTTCTAGGCGTTCATTTTAAAAGTAGTGGTACTGGTTTTCTAAAATATATAAAAAGAAAAATATGTATAAATGTTATAGATTAATAGAAAGTCTTATGGAAAAGCGTTTTAAGATTAAAAAAAAAATGAGAAAAATATGTAAAAGTGACAACGTTGATTGGCGACTATGCGGTCCGAGTCTGGCAGATCGGGAATCGCCATGCCGGCGCCGAGCGTTACCGCTGTGCCACAGCTCGCGTATTCAATAACTCTTCGAAAGATGCGAAACTCACTCTTGCCAAAACTTTTTGTCTAAGCATTTACGGTATTCACTTCTGATATATTTGAATCCGAAAATAATTTCACAAAGGAAATTTTCAGCGTTGTTGCACCCCTGAAAAAGCAAACAAATTTCCGACAACACGGCGAATCTTTTATATCCTCAAGAAATTAAAAATCTTCATAAAAATGATAGCTTTTTTAACTTTCCGAGGCAGATTTTTTGAAAAAAAACCGATCGCTTTTAAAAACATTTCAGTTTTAATCTTGTTTATATTTGACAAAAATAAGCCGTTCTTGCCAAAGCTTTTTGTGAGTGGTCTTAAGGGGCACACAAGTTTGTTTCAGTGAATATACTTATAAAGATTATATGCAAACATTAACAAGGAATACTGTAGATATATTGAGAAGTCATGGTTCTTGGAATTAAACCGTTTCAAATTAAAGTGGCATCGCGACGTTTCGACTACAATTGCACGCGATATCTTCAGGGATCCCTATTCTTCGAAAATAGAAGACGGCGCTGATCAGAACTTTACTGCTTCATCGGTTCTGTAAATATTTCTGCTTCATGTACAGTCTGTCAAGTAAGGAAGTGACGGCTCGTATTCTTGAAAAAATCTGTTTCGAAAACATTCTTTGCCATCGATCTATTCTTTAGTAAGATGTCCCTGCATCAATAATCGCCTGGAATCTTCGAGGCATGCTGTCGACGAGATTGTCTGCAATGATCTCCAAATTTTTCGGCTCTCGCCGACATCTCGTCATCATTGATATATTACTAAAAGATTGATTAATATTCCTATGTATAGGAGGTTGGGGGAGTGAAGGTGGAATTATTTAATAAAACCTATTAAAAGGGTAAATGTTCCTAATGAGCCCAATAGTGGTCAATGGCTATAATCAACTAAATGGAATGGGTGATTTTTTAAATGTTTCATTAATTAGTTAACTTCTCTTAAATAAAGAGTAGCTAAGATAGAAAATACATAAGATTGAATAATAGTTACAGCTGACTCAAGAATTAGTAATAGTATTTGGATAATAATTAAGATATTAATAAGATAAATATTAAGGCTTGATCCTGAATTCCTTAGGAGGGTTACTAAAAGATGTCCTGCAATTATATTAGCTGACAGCCAATGTTCCTGGTCGAATAATGTTTCTTGTAGTTTCAATAATTACTAGAAATGGTAGGAGAATTTTTGGAGCTCCCTGGGGACTAAATGAGCAAATATATGGGTTGTATTTTTTATTCGCTTTGAATCGCTTTTTCCGCATACATGCCGTTCCTGGAGCGCTTTAGGGACTTCCCTGCAGCACGTGTGCTAGACCCATAAAAAAATATATATATACGAGGTATATCCACAAAGTAAGTTCCGTTTGGTTATATAAAAAAAACGTGTACAGATACAGAAAAAATATTTATTGTACAAAAATCTACAACTGTTAAACTAATTTTCTACATAACACATGGGCTGAAAAGTCCCGGGCCTAACAAAGAAAACACGGTTTTTTTGGTTCAAAATTAGCTTTATTCATCAACGTAATCTCCATCAAGAGCAACGCAATCATTCCAGCGCTGCTCTAACATTTCAATACCACTTTTGTAAAACGATTTATCTTTTGCCTCAAAATAGGCCTCAGTTTCAGCGATAACCTCTTCATTCGTGCGAAATTTCTTACCGGCGAGCATTTTTTTTTCAGGTCTGCGAACAGCCAGTAGTCGCTGGGAGCCAAATCTGGCGAATACGGTGGATGTGGGAGCAATTCGAAGTTCAATTCATGTAGTTTTGCCATTGTTTTGATTGACTTGTGACACGGTGCGTTGTCTTGATGAAACAAAATTTTTTTCTTTGCCATATGCGGTCGTTTCTTTGCAATTTCGGCCTTCAAACGCTCCAATAACGCTATATAATATTCACTGTTGATGGTATTTCCTTTCTCAAGATAGTCGATGAATATTACACCACGCACATCCCAAAATACCGAGGCCATAACCTTTCCAGCCGATTGTTGTGCTTTCGGGCGCTTTGGACGAGGTTCACCAGTTGCTGTCCACTCAGATGACGATCGTTTTGATTCCGGAGGGAAGTGATGGATCCATGTTTCATCCATTATCACATATCGACGCAAAAAAAAAATTCCGGTTTGTTACGTTTAAACATGGCCAAACACTGCTCAGAATCATCAACACGTTCTTGTTTTTGTTCAACAGTGAGCAAACGCGGCACCCACTTTGAACAGAGCTTTCTCATAGTCAAATGCTCATGCAATATAAAGCCAGCACGTTCTTTTGATATCTTTACGATGTCAGCTAACTCACGCAACTTCACTTTTCGATCATTCAAAACGATTTTATGGATTTTTTTGATGTTTTCTGGTGTTACCGCCTCATTTGGACGTCCACTGCGTTCTGCATCATCGGTGTCTCTACGACCACGTTTGAAGTCAGCAAACCAACGTTTTATTGTTGTTTCTGATGGAGCGGAGTCCCCATAACACTTTTCAAGCCATTGCTTCGCTTGAACGGTATTTTTTCCCATCAAGAAGCAGTGTAAAATTAAAACACGAAATTGTTTTTGATCCATTGTTTTGAAAATAACAAAAGTAGCGTCACTCTTAGCACAATAACTCACAAACTAATGAATAGAATATCATGAAATTTTAACAGCTGTCTTTTGAAGGTTAGTATTAACTGAAAACAAGGTGACTGCAATAAAACTAGCGCCATCTATGTGTTAGGCCCGGGACTTTTCAGCCCATGTGTTAGCTTCCGAAATTTTGTAGGCACTTGTCATAGCGTGGCACAAGTTTTTGTATGCCTTCTTCATAGAAGGTTGCCGCCTGTGTTTTCAACCATGTGGTAACATGTTCTTTCAGCTCGTCATCATCGTTGAAGTGTCGACCACCAAGGAAAGATTTTAGGTGTAAGTGGCTAGGAGCGAGGTCCGGGCTGTACGGAGGATGATCAAACACGTCCCAGTCAAATTCCTGTAGGAGTTCTTTTGTCACGTTCGCAGTGTGAGGTCGGGCATTATCGTGGAAAAAAAAACAACACCTTTCGACAGTAATCCTCGGCGCTTGTTCTGTATTGCGCGGCGCAATTTCTTAATGGTCTCGCAGTAAACATGTGCATTGATTGTTTGGCCTCGTGGTAAGAAATCAATCAGCAAAATGCCTTTTCTGTCCCAAAAAACGGTGCACATGAGTTTTCGAGGTGTCAAGATTTGCTTAGGCTTAACTTTCGTTGGGGACGAAGTGTGCCTCCATTCCATTGATTGCCGTTTAGTTTCTGGGTGTCGTAAGATACCCAAGTTTCATCCCCCGTGACTATCCGAGAAAGAAAATCATCACCGTCTTCATTGTAGCGAGTCAAAAACTGAAGTGCACTGCCCATCCGTTGTTTTTTGTGTTGTTCAGTAAGAATTTTGGGTACCCAACGTGAGCAAAGTTTTCGAAATTTCAGTTTTTCATTAACAATTTCATGAATTAGTGATCGTGAGATTTGCGGAAATTCCATAGCAAGAGCACTAATTGTAAACTTACGGTTTTGCTTAAGCTTCTCTTCAATTGCGTGAACCAGTTCATCAGTAACCAAAGACGGGCGTCCACATCATTCTTTATCGTGCACTTGATCACGTCCTTCATTAAACTGTCAGACCCATCTTCTAACCATTGAATCACTCATAGCAGTTTGTCCGTAAACCTCGTAGATTTGCCGATAAATTTCACTTGGTTTAACTTTCTTTGCATTTAGAAAACGAATCACAGATCTGATTTCACTACAAAGAACACGTCGGCAGCAGCGATCTGAAAATGGCGTACATTTCTTCTGCTTGAGTCAGAGTAACTGCCACGCATGCTCGGAACTGCGATCGCAGCGCTGCCGCGGATAGAAATAGAAACGGAACTTACTTTGTGGATATACCTCGTATTTATCCAAATAATATATAAGTAAATCATAGTGGCAGCCTTGGGGATAGGGTTATATTTATGTGTCTTCTGCATGTAAAACTATAGGGAAATAAACCAATAAAATTATTGAAAAGAATGAAAGTAAAAAGAAATGCGAAAATGAAGGTTCTTCCTTTGAAGTTATCAGTTTTTCCTCTGAGCTGTCTCGTTACAAGGGACTAAACGTTTTCAATAGGGTTGGCGTCCGGCGATTGTGAGGGCTACTTTAGGCCGAAGCGAGCCGCCCCGTGACGTGTTTTTCGCCCAGCAAAGATTTCTTCAACGTACTTCAAAATTTGATATCATGAGCACGACGATATTGTCGAACAGTCTCATGGCACACATTCGAACCCGATTTTCTTAATTTTGCCGCTCCTTGACGCAGCGTCAATTTCGGGTCCCGTGAAAACAAGGATACGATTCGTTTTTCGACTTTTGGAGTGACTTTGTCTACCGAGCCACGTTTTGGCAAGTCGTCGACATTCCCCCCCCCCCCCCTTTGGATGGGAACAAGAAAATACTGACACGAACGGACAAATAAGTGACTCATTTTGGATCTTACGTGAAAGTTCGGAAATGACTGATATTTTTACTAAAATGCGTCGTAGACAAAGATTCCTTCTACCGCTGTTGAATCGTCAGAATCGCATCTACGAAAAATTAATTATCGCAGACACGTACTTCCTCGACAGACTGTAGATAATAATATTATCAAAATTAAAACAGGTTATTCGGATTATTTAGAAATAAAACGTTTGGGACGATCGTATACAGAAAAAGTTTCTAAAAAAAACAGAGAATTTAGAAGAAAATTTAGTTCTAGTATATGTCTAAGATATGAGTGGATTTAGGAATGTGGTGAAATTATTTTAATAATCGTTTTATACCGAATACATTAAACATACAAGAGAATAACGGAGAGTTCTAAAATAAATATTGAAATGGACTCCATCATACTAAAAAATAATTTAATTTAACAAAATTAAGGTTAAGCATAGAAACGGTTCCAAATATATTTAAAACTGAAATCTGTATATTGTTACAGTTCAAATAGAAAATACTAAAGAAGTAACATAATTTTCATATACTTACTACAGAAACTATTAAAAGGACATACAACAAGATATGTTCGAAGCAAACCCTCTAATTTACTATCCTGTCTCGTACATGTTTGACTATACATACTGCAGTTAGTTCATTTTCATAATGCTATGGTTGGTTGGTTGGTTGTAGGCGATTGTACTTTTTAATGCACTGCAACTTCTTGGCTTACTGCGCTACCCTCTCTTGATTACATGAGCCTTGTTCCTTTCAGAACATTTATTAGTTTCCTTCCAAGCCCTTTATGTCGTAATTTATCGCCACAGCATAGATTTCCGAACAGTAAATGTGTGTTCCGAGTTAAAATCGCACATTCAGGAAATGTTTGAAGGTTTCATCCTCTTCACCATACAGTCTTCATGTTACGGGACTATTTTCTGCAAATGTTTTCTCAGGTGACAGTGGCAGGTGATCAGTTTCACCACTAGTTTAGTCTGGGCGCTTGTTAAACAAAGGACGTCAGTTGTTAGTTGAGGGGTTGCCAATTATACCAACACGATTATTAAACACATGTAAATAATATATTTATTTTTTAATATGTACTTCTGTAGCCAGTTCTTTCCAAGTTCACGAGTCAACTCTGCTATTTACTTTTCATATATTTCAATCCTAAAACAATTCCGCAAACGAAAATTCCGAATGCTTCTCGAATTCTACCCTTTTTACCACCCCTGACTTTAACTTGATTTCCCAAAATAATATTACATTCGAAACTGACGCTCGCTGACATTTAAGGAGCACTTATTTTTGTCAAATATCGACAAGACTTCTAAAAACCAAAAGGTTTTAAAAACTATCGTCGACATAATTTTTTTGTTTTTAACAAGTAAAATTTTTAAGGGATTTTTGTGGAGTAACGACTAAAGACCATGTTTGAAAGGAAATTACATGAAGACACGGTAGGGGAATATTAAAACGACAACCGCTTCAAGTATCTAGAAGAAAAATGTGTTTTGGATGGGTCTGACTTTTGAATTCGGTTGGAAATTAATTACGCGATAACCTATTTTTATTTTAGATTTTTTTTTAGACCTTATGTTTTCATAATGTTTCCTCTGCTAATACTGAATCTTAAAACTTTTAACAGAATTCACAAGCACTGACTGATAGCTACCACGTAGTGAAAAGTCCAGTTTTGTATTACTGAAACCTCGCGAGAATGCTACGGTGGCACACTTATATTATCGTAATAAGTTGCAAAAAATCTTTTTAAACAACTGATTCTACTACATATTTGTAAAGCAACTTTAAAATGATAGACTTTGAGGGCCGTTCGACCCATTTGAAAGCGGCTTCTCTGTTTCCAGTCTTCCTCCGTTACATTGATTTTCTGTCTTCTATATCGCTGTAGAGCATTATTCGATTGGATAGAACGTCCACGATATAAACGTACACAATGAATTCGTGTTTTTGGAATTTTCTTAAACCGAGCAAAATTCATAAGATTTAGAAGGTAGTGAGAAAGTTACATTGTATAATAATAAGAGGAATGAGGTAAACGTGTGTTTATTTTAGTTCGTGTTAATTATTACTAATTAAATTGTTACCTAAATGTACAAATATAAGCGTCATGAGCTATTTTAATAACAATCCATTTTAATAAATTTCCTGTATTTTTTAAAATTTTAAAATATCAAGAAATCCTTTATACGTTTGTGATATTTCACATTAATATAACATATAAAAGACTGGAGTTCTTCGTGTAGTACTGCTGTCTATAGCTGTAAGATAAATCAGTTAAAACGTGTTTAATGAAGTAGGTTTATTTTGTTTTAACAAGTGGGACATAACTACAGTTTCGTAATTAATTGGATTCGTCAGACAATAGTAAATCAGACAATACAAACTTGTAAAACACTAGCCGGGCCCGCGGCTCCGCTCGCGTGGACTTGATTCACTACTATCGTCACTGCTTATTCCTTATGTTACCCAACGTAATAAAATATCTCCCATTATTTCTCCTTATCTCCCAATATTTCTCCTTATTTCCTATTATCTCTATATAATTTCCATTATCTAGGCTTATCTCTGCTCATCTCCCATTATTTCTCTTTATCTCCCATTATTTCTCCTTATCTCCCATTATCTCACCTTATTTCCCATTATCTAGGCTTATCTCGACTTATCTCACATTATTTATCCTCCTTATCTCCCATTATCTCTCCTTATCTCCCATTATCTCACCATAACTCCCATTATCTAGACTTATCTCTGCTTATCTCGACTTATCTCCCATTATTTCTCCTTATCTCCAATTATCTCACCTTATCTCCCATTATCTAGGCTTATATCGAATTATATAGAACATATGAACATATAAATTTATAAAAACACGTAAATCGGATAAGTGGTTCTCGAGTGATAAGCGCACTAACGGACAGACAGACAGACAGAGAGACGTTGCATTATATATATTGTATTCTTTGCTACATGATATTGTTCCATATTTAATGCTTTAGGGAGTGTATTGCAAGAGAACGCGGCAAACTTTTCTCCGACTTAATTCACTATTATCGTCAATGCTTATTCCTTATGTCACCTAATAAAATCTATCCTATAACCTGGCCAGAGAACATACGTATGGTTAAAAAAAAGCACGTAAATCGGATAAGCAGTTCTCCAGTGATAAGCACACTAAGGGACGGACAGACAGACAGACGGCATTTTATATATATTATAGATATTCTCTGCTACATAATATTGTTCCATATTTAATGGTTTGGACTGTGTATTGCAAGAGAACGCGCTAGCGGCAAATTTTGTCCGACTTCATTTACTATTATTGTCACTGCTCATTCCTTATGCTACCTATCGTAATAAAATATAGCCTATAACCTGGCCGGAGAACATATGTATGTTTTAAAAAAAAAGTGCGAAAATCGGATAAGTGGTTCTCCAGTGGTAAGCGCACTAACGGACAGACAGCCAGACAGAATACGTTGCATTTTATATATATTATAGATGTAATAAAATATATATACCTATAACCTGGTCAGAGAACATATGTATGAATTTAAAAAATCACGTAAATCGGATAAGTGGTTCTCGAGGGATATGCTCATTAACGGACAGACAGACAGACAGACAAACATTGCATTTTATATATATTATAGATATAGATTATTATTATTATTATATAACCTGGCCAAAGAATATATGCATGAATTTAAAAAAAGACAGGTAAATCTGATAAGTGGTTCCCGCGTGATAAACGCACTAATGGATAGACAGACAGAAAGAGAGACATTGCATTTTATATATATTATAGATTATACATTACATATATTCTTTGCTACATAATATTGTTCCATATTTAATGGTTTAGGCTGTGTATTGCAAAGGCACGCGCTAGCGGCAAAATTATTTCCGACATCATTCACTATTTTACGTCACTGCTCATTCCCTATGCTACCTATCGTAATAAAATATAGCCTATAACCTGGCCAGAGAACATATGTATGTTTTTAAAAAAAAAGTACGTAAATCAGATAAGTGGTTTTTAAGTGATAGGCGCACTAACGGACAGACAGACAGACAGAGAGACGTTGCATTTTATATATATTATAGATGGGCATCTTTCAAAACGTACCTGTTAAATAAGCTGGATAAGGCAAGCATGTTTCTTTTAGAAAATAATCTAAATAAGTATGACCATTGGATCGAGAACGATTTTTCACGATGACCTTTTGGAAAACACCGATAATATACTGAAATTTTGGGATTAACAAGGACAAGAGGACGGCTTGCTCAACAATCTCCTGTGGGATATATAATTAACACGGGGCTTTAATGAACACAGCACACTTATCACGGGAATATTGAGAATGGCAATCGTCAAAAATTGTTCGTATTAGGAAATTCAATCGCCATTTAATGATGGTTTTCTCAAAATGAAAAATTTTACTCCTAATAAAAACCTGCCAGAGTAAAATATGCTTGGAAGTATTCTAGTAATAACTCAATTTGTTCCGTTTTCAGTTACGACACAATATGTAGATATAGATATGTTTGCTTCCAAGTTAATATGGCATGAGACAGATGACAGATGACTAACTACTCTGTCGTGCTTCTTTAAAGAAAATATACAGTGAAGTCCGTTTATAACGAACTCCAAAAAATTACTAAAAATGGTTCGCAATATCCGAAGTTCGTTATAAACGGTAGACAAAATTTAATATCATTTTTCACTACTTTTTTATTTAGATTAGACGCTAATGGTTAGAAAAATGAATAATAATAATTATTAAATTAAAAGAAAATGTTCAAAGGAAAATAAAACAAGTCGCACTAAAGTTATTATTATGTATGTTGGTACATATACGAGTATAAACGAAAACATTAAAATACTTACCATAGTTTATACAATAAAATCAGTAATTTTCGTTTGTACAATTTTACTTGAAAAATATATGGTGTTTATATAAATGTCAAGGTCACAAAAAATTCTCCATATATGTTCAGGAACTTCACGAGATTCCAAAAAATTGAGAGTTGCAGTCATTTTCTTAGTCATTTCTTAAATGGCTGAAACATAAATATTATCTCCTTCCCCAAGCTCGTCTTCGTCGTCATTATAGCTTAAAATCTTTCCAGAAGTCACTAATGTCACAATTTGATCATCAATTAATATTTCTCTAGTCATTAATTCACTATCAGCACATACATATTCTTCAAAATTAAACTGATTAAACATATTTTTAATCTCGATTGCCACTGTACTTTGTTGAATGTCAGCATCGTAAACAAATTTTAGACAAGCAGTAGGATCTTCTCAATGTTTTTCAATCCACTGAGTCAACGGTAGCTTATCATTTGAGTCGTATCTACATTCCTTCCTTAAAAATCCGCCATGCTTAAAACAGTTTGCAATGGTTTCTCTACTGACTCTTTGCCAAGCCATATGCATAAAGTTTATAGGGTCCAAGAGAATTACAGAAAAAATCTTACCTTTATCGATCGTCTCTAACATTTTCATGAGTACAGTATTTCTATAATGATATTTTAAAGAATATATCACATCTTGATCCATAGGCTGGAGCTTTGCACTTGTGTTTGGGGGCAATTCTCTCCGACAAACTTTAATGTTTTATCAGGCGTCATCTTGTAAAACAAACCCGTTTCATCCGCACATGTCCACATATTCATAACTTTCTCGAATTTGCCGCCATACATTGGTCAACCACTGATCAACAACAGTCACATCCAATCCTGCAGTTTCTCCTGCTATCTTACCCCCCTAATATTATGCTGCTTTTTAAATTCTTCAATCCAACTTCTAGAACAGTTACAGTTAAACTCGGTGTTCTCTATTTTCCTTCCCAATTCACTAACTTTCTCTTGTAAAGTATAGCCGGTAATAGGAACATGTTAATGTCGTTTTTGACTAAACCATTTAAGGAGTCTTTTATCGACTTGGTGATGTGTAGATTTTCTTACTTTTTTACAACTAAAATTTCCTTTATCATAAATTGATAAGATTTCTTGCCCCTTCTTCCATATGGCGAAACCGTAGATTTAGTTAAATTCAACTGTTTGCAAACATCACTTTGTTTAACTCCATTTTCTATTTTCCTTATAATATCGTGTTTGTCTTTTAAAGTAAACGCTTTACATTTTTGTGTAATAAAAACTTCAACTTGATACTTTGATCAAATATGCATCAGAACCGCATAACACAACAAGTGAATTGAAAATAATACTGCTTGAACTAGCGACGCGCTGAAACAAGTAGAATAGGGGTTCCCAGCGAGTTTCGGTGAATTCCCTAGATCAAGTCGCGCGACATCGAGCGCAGGGAGTGGCAAGTTCGTTATAAACGGAAACAAAACATCCAAACTGTATTCGCTTTATCCGGAAGTTCGTTATAACCGGGTTCGTTACGACTAATAAAAATTTGCACTAGTCTTATGGAAGTTTTTTCGTGCATTATAAAATAGTTCGTTTTAACCGGAAATTCCCTATACACGGGTTCGTATATATATATATATATATATATATATATATATATATATATATATATATATATATATATATATATATATATATATATATATATATATATATATATATATATATATATATATATATATATATATATATATATATATATATATATATATATATATATATATATATATATATATATATATATATATATATATATATATATATATATATATATATATATATATTAGCTTAGACGAACAATATTCTTGTTGATTTCTATTTCAGAAAGCCATATTAAGGTCCTAATAGAGTTTTAAAAATACTGTACCCTTTTACTATTTTCGTCTTGTTTATTACGCAGCCCATGCGGCGCTGATCGCGGGAAGTGAAGACGAGTTACAGAGATAACTTTTTAAATTTTATCAACCCTGATGACAGCTTAATATGAGCATATATACTGAGAAGACCAAAAGCATCACTGTTGCCAAAGACCCCATCAGGTGCAAATTCGTAGTGGAAAATAAATCTATAGAACAGTTAATTCAGTTGAAATACCTTGGTGGGGACCTATCAAGCTATCACGATCCAGTCAGAGGATTAATTAATAAAGCAGCAGTTATCTCAGGCTGCTTAAGAGATTTATGGATTAATCAATACATGTGAACAGATAGCAAGGTTAAAATGTACGAGACTTGCGTTAGTCCCATAATGACCTACGGTACAAAATCACGAAAAAAGATCAATGAAATAAAAAGTATGCTACCTACCGCCGAAACGAAAACCCTTAGAACACCATTTGGTGAAACAAGGATTGAATACGAAATACTGGGGAAGAGAAAGAAGAAAACAACAGGCAAACGTCCACCGGGGAGACCACCAAAAAGAGGGAGAGAGAGTTGGCAATCTACCTCTCCAGAAATCCCACAACCTTTAACCTTTTAACAGATCATCAGATCTATAAATGGTTTAAGTTATAATTAAAATTGCTCCGACTGATCAGTAGTAGATATATTTTAGCGCCAGTCACATAACGAGTTGGTTATGAAATTCGTTACGAATCGCATTTTGACAAAATTTCTTTTTGTAAAACCAATTTTTGAGCAGAAAACTCGTACTTTTTATCATCTCAACGCAATCGGGACATTTTCTGTCATATCCGGCCTATTCTGGAACAGTACTGGTTTGAGTTAGTAATTAATTCCTTGCTTTTATTTTAATTTAATTTATAGCAGGTAAAACCTTATTTATTACTGCTATAATTAAATAAGTAGGAATAATAGAAGCTATTACGCAAGAAAAGATAAAGAGTTATAATTATCACTACATCTCGAAAGAATTAACAGCCATTTTTAGGTGTAGAGTAACATTGTGGAATAGATAGAATGAAATTGCTCTCACGCTGTAGTTCCTTCTAATCGAAAAACAAGATTTCGAGATGCAAGTCTTTCCAGAGTGATGACGTTCTCCTAGCAATATACTTTGTCAATAAGATGGTATAAAAATGGCTGAACACGGTTGGAAGCCACGAAATCGATAAAATACCCTTTATGCGTTTTTTTTGTTCCGCATCTATAAGGTTGCCATATATGTTGGTTCGTTGTTCTATCTAACTGTAACAATCATATTCTCAGAAACTATGTTGACTGTTAACTGGAAATTTAAATATTGATACAAAACATTTGGATGCTTTGGTGCCACCAAATAGTTGGCAAGTAAAATCAATTTGTTTTTATTGATAACACAGCCCCACAAAAAAAAAAAGTGGGGTATACTTTTGATGCGATATATCAGATCCGTAGTATTTTTGCCCGCTGATCACGGATCTGACGTCAGAATATCGCTATCACATCTCAATTTTTTTCTAACCTCAAAAAATAGGTAAAAATTAGTAAAAATTAAGAAAAATATATCCTAAAAAATTGATTCAAGCTTTTTCATGAATCCAAAGATGTATTAATATGTATTCGGACACGCTAAGCTAATATTCATCGGTTGGATTAAGCCATACAGTTCTGTTTTCTTTCTAACCTCAATAAATCAGACAGATATGCTTCTCGAATACAAAAACGAATTCAAATTAAAATTCAACCGATTCTTACCAAATTTGGTACACGGGGGTTTTTTGGGTCACTGATCATGAATCTGAGGTCGGATTTGCAAAATTCAAAATGGCGGATCCAAGATGGCGGACAAAATTTTTGGAAACCAACCGATTCCTACCAAATTTGGTATACAGTTGGGGAATCCTCAAACCTGATACTCTTAAACCCTAAACCCTGAAACCTTAGACTCCCACACCCTGTAACCTCAAAAAATAGACCTCAATAACCCTGTAACTTTAAAAATGAGACCCAATAAACTCAAAACCAGGACTTTTAAACCATATACTCTCAAATAGTAGACCCTTAAGCCCTAGAATTGCGAAGGTTAGACCCGCGCCTAACTTTCCTTTTTTTGGCTGTATCTTGTTCTTTTTTCCGCGAATGACCTATTCAAAGGCTTTCTGCCCAAACGCTTTTGAGGACTTGTTTCTCTTTTTAGCGACCAGCAATAGTCCGCTAGCATATGGTCATCCCATCGTCCTTGATACCGATTTTCTATGATTTTCAGATCTTGGTGAAAACGTTCCCCTTGCTCCTCACTGTAGTCACCAAGATTATCTGGGAAATTATCGATGTGGGAGTCCAGGAAATGTAATTTTAGATTCATTAAGCAACCTAATGTTTGAAAATTTTTTACCATTTTCTCGACTATTTCTTTGTACTTAGGACTTTTATTATTTCCCAAAAAGTTTGTTGCGACTTCTTTAAAACTAAGCCAAGCAGCTTTTTCAACTTTATTCATTTTAGTAACAAATAATGAATCTTGAAACAATTTTCTTATTTGTGGCCCGTCAAATACGCCTGCCTTAATTTTAACTTCAGAAAATTTCGGAAATTTTTTATGCAAATATTTGAAACATGGGCCGTTTGTATCTAATGCTCTCGTGAATTGCTTCATAAGTCCAAGCTTAATGTGAAGCGGGGGAATAAGAACTTTTCCTGGATCTACCAATGGTGGAAACAATACATTATTTTCACCAAAAAGTGAACGATTCTCTTGTTGGCCAAATTTTTTTCTTATAATGACGTTCCCTGTCTCTGCTATTCCACAGACATTTATAACAGGGATAAAGTGTAAACCCTGACTGTTGGCCAAGCAATATTGTTACAATTTTCAGATCTCCACAAATTTTCCAGTTATAATCAGCATATTTTATTTTTATCAAAAGCTGCTTCATTTTTTCATATTGCTCTTCCATAACTGTGGAATGAGCAATCGGAATGGGAGCGTAAACGTTGGTATTATGCAGCAAAACTGACTTAATGCTCCGTTTAGAAGAATCAATGAACAGTCTCCATTCTTCAGGATCGTATGAGTTATTTTGAAATTCATCCATTAGACCTTTTACATCGGTACAATATGAAAGTGACAATTCCTCGTCCATTGTGAAATATTTTCGAAATTCTTCATCTCTGTTTCTATAATAAGAAATCGTAGCTTCTGGCTTAAGTAAATGTATTTTCTTTAAAAAGGAAGCAAGATGCTCTGAACCGTCTTTGGATAAGCCTAAATCTCTGACTAGATCACTAAGTTCTGATTGTGATACGAGTATTGGTTCTGGTTTACGGTTGTATGGTAGAAATTCTTTATCTGTGTCACTAGTATATGATAGGTTGTCACTAGAACATTCATTAGTAACAGTGTTTGAATCTTTTTCGACAGTCTCAATGTTTTCGGCATGAACTGATAAGGTGAAATCATTTGTTTCCATAACATCAGCATCAAGTGGTTCAGGAGGCGGAATTAGTTTAGTTGGTCTTGTTAATGTCGAAACAACGTTATAAGTAATAGTGCTTTTATTTTTTCGGTTATGCCTAGATACAACATTCATACAAAAGTAGCAATCATTTTCACTGTATGGTCTATTCCATATTGCTGGTCTGGAATATTTAATAGTCCTCCTATTGATGTACAACATTTTTTTGCAAGAACTGCAAATGATGTGGGGAACCCAATCTGTATCCTGGTGCTGTATTTCAATGTTAAAACAATCCTTATATAAGGTTTTAATCTTATCCGTTATCGGTGACCCCATTTTACTCAATACGTGTTGACAGCAAATATAACAAAATGAATCACTGTTTTTATCGCACTTATGAAAAGTCCTTGTACCGTGAGACCGTTTTCTTGTAGCATTATACTCTACATGAGCCAAGTCACCCACACATGAAGAGCTACGGTCGCTGGATGACGACGGCTGCGGGCCCGCTTTCCCACCCTGACCAACCGCCGATACTGGGTTTCCGAGTCCCTGCATCGTAATTCTCTTTCTTCTACCTGCCATGACGGCATCTAAGCCGTTATCTAGGGACTCTGCCGGCTAGTGGAGTAACACCGTTGCCCACCGTCACCACGTGGAGGTGCCCTGGATGCAGGTAGAAGAATAAAAATCGACCTAAGAATTTTCTCGGCGTTCAAAATGGCGCGAAAACATCTGCCATCTTGAATTTTGCAAATCCAACCTCAGATTCGTGATCAGTGACCCAAAAAATCCCCGTGTACCAAATTTGTTAAGGATCGGTTGAATTTTAATTTGAATTCGTTTTTGCATTCGAGAAGCCCTATATCTGTCTGATTTATTGAGGTTAGAAAGAAAACAGAACTGTATGGCTCAATCCAACCGATGAATATTAGCTTAGCGTGTCTGAATACATATTAATACATCTTTGGATTCATGAAAAAGCTTGAATCAATTTTTTAGGAGTATATTTTTCTTAATTTTTACCTATTTTTTGAGGTTAGAAAAAAATTGAGATGTGATGGCGATATTCTGACGTCAGATTCGTGATCAGCGGGCAAAAATACTACGGATCTGATATATCGCATCAAAAGTATACCCCACTTTTTTTTGTGGGGCTGTGTAATAATTGATGCTTTAGTTGAAAGCAGTATAGTTTTCTTTTTAAGAGAATCTCAAACTATATTTTGAAGGTGTTCAAAATAAGATTAAATTGGACGAAGAGGTAAATTGCTGTTTAGGTAAAGGGTGTATTTTTTTAATGTAATTTGAATATAGTTCTAAGGTGTCTATTATAAAAAAAAAAACTTCAGATTTGTGCATTCTCGCGTTTGACTATGAAAGGGTTGTGTTAAATCCGTAACCTAGTACAATCTGGTAAACGCAAAAACTATTTGGCAGGGTCTCTGAAATTATTTCTTTATGAAATAGGGATAATTGAAAAGCCGTCAAAGGATAAGTACGTGTCTCAAGTGCGATGAGTGATGACAGGTATTGCATTAGGCCAAGAAGCAACTACTTTTATTAAGATGCACTTTATGAGACATTGTCAAGCACAATACACCGCTGATTGTATAGAAGCATATTGAAGTGCGCTTTCAGTGAAAATCGACAGTGAAGTGTAGAGAAAGCACTTCGCTTTGCTGGTTATTTTTTTTAGTCAATTTACTTGCCTTAACAGCGTTTTTTAATTAAAAAAAATCATATGACAAACAAGTCAATCTGCCAGTTTGTTAGAACGTATTATTTTACCATCTAGAGGATATTTTAACAAAATCCACTCTTCTATTTCAAACAAAGTTTCAAAATTATTCAGTTTTACGTAATACATATACATCATATAAAAGCAAAAATGAAGAAAATATAAAAATGAAAATGTGTAAAAATGCAAGCTATTTGATTTGATTTTTGTCGCGTTGGTTTCACATTTAAAAACTTATGCGTCTGGGGAGTACAATACCGATTTGTAGTAAACAATAGCGATTTATATAAAACAATACGAGTATAACAAGACATTTTACAATGTCTCGCATTTTCTAATCAAATCTTATAAAAATAACCATTTCAAAATATTCAAGCTGACGTATTTTAAGAAGAAATATTTATACTTATAAGAGTGTTTTTTTTTTCAAGTTATCTATCTACCAAATAATAACCGGTCAAGTGCAAGTTGAACTTGCACTGTAAGTGTTCCGTACGTTGATTGCTTTAAAACACACCCCAAATGAGTTTTTTTATATACCAGATAAATTATTAAAGGTAATGCACTCGTGATCATTTTCGTTCAATCTAGACCCCATGAAGAATATTCCGGAACTTTTTCAAACTTTTTTGATCAGTACTTTTCGATTTGTCACGGTTTTTAAAAAATAATACAAAGAAAAGTGTGCGGAACTATTACATTATATATATTTTTACTCGTGTTTTCACAAGTTTTCATTTGACACCACACTCGATGACCTTCCGATTTCACCTCCCAAAACTAACCACTTAAGTCAAAATGTAACTTTCAAAACTACACGGCTCTGGTGAGGCCATCAATTCCTATATTAAAACCAAATTTCAACTTTCTATGACAAATAGTTTTGGAGAAAATTGGGTCTGACAGATAGACAGACACTGAAGTAATCTTGTAAGTGTTCCGAACGAAACCGGCCTAGTGCAAGACTGACTGCGCAATTAGTGTTCCGTACACTGATTGACTTTTGAATACAAATTTTTGTTACGGAGGTATAAAATGATCAATGACTTCACAAAACACACGCCAAATGAGTTTTCAACAAAGTTTTTTCCGTTCTTTACTGAAAACTGATGACCTTGATTTTTTTTTTATAAACCACTACTCGTGATAAATTTCGTTCAATCTACACACGGTGGAGAATATTCCAGGGACAACGATTTTTCGTTCAATCTACACCCGGTGGAGAATATTCCAGGGACAGAGATTTTTCGCAATTTTTTAAAAATAATACCTAGAAAAGTGTTCGCAAGAATTACATTATATATATTTTTGAACTGGTGTTTTTACAAGCTTTCATTTGACACTCCGCTCACTGACCTGGTAAAAAAATTTTCATTTCCGGTTTCACCCCCAAAACTAACCCCTTAAGTCAAAATTTAACTTTCAAAATTACACGGCTCTGATGAGGCCATCAATTCATATTAGTGTCAAATTTCAACTTTCTATGTCAAATAATTTCGGAGAAAATCGGGTATAACAGACGGACGGACAGACACCGCAGTGACCTTATAAGTGTTCCGTAAGGAATACTAAAAAATGCCTGGTTATTAAATTACTGCCGCTGTTCTAAGCCTCATAGAAACCCAATTTCTTTCGCTAGAGCATAAACTGCCAAGAAAATAAAACTTCTCAAAAACATTTGGCAGTCTCAGAGAACAATTAGATTTATTCTTCGCGAACTATCACAGGCAAAGATAATTGAGTGTTCTATTGGAATTCTACCACGAAGCAGGAGTCGATGCAATTGATTCATCAGGGCTCTCGACCTCCAAAGATAGTGAAAACTCATCATCAACTACAAATTTGTTGGCGACCGTTCTTTGAGACTGAGAGAAATTTTCCTTATTAAATATATAAAAAAACCGGTCAAGTGCAAGTTGAACTTGCACAATTAGTGTTCCGTACGTTGATTGTTTTTAAAATAAAAATTTTTGTTAGGGTGGCATAAAATGATCAGTGACTGCACAAAACACACCCCAAATGAATTTTCAACAAAGTTTGTTTCCAATCTTTACTGAAAACTGGTGACCTTGAAATTTTGTTTTTTTTATATACCAAATAAATTATTACAAGTATTACATTATATATATATATTATATATATATATTTACTCGTGTTTTCACAAGCTTTCATTTGACACCACACTCGATGACCTAGTAAAAAAAATTTTTTTTCACTTCCGATTTCACCCCTCAAAACGAACCTCTTAAGTCAAAATTTATGTTACGGTGGTATAAAATGATCAATGACTTCACAAAACACACGCCAAATGAGTTTTCAACAAAGTTTGTTTCCAATCTTTACTGAAATCTGATGACCTTGAAATTTTTGTTTTTTTTGTATACCATATAAATTATTAAAGGTAATGCACTCGTGATAATTTTCATTCAATCTACACCCCGTGGAGAATATTCCAGAATTTTTTCGAAATTTTTTGATAAGTACTTTTCGAGATAAGGCCCGGGACAGCGATTTTTCGCGAATTTTAAAAATAATACAAAGAAAAGTGCGCGCAAGTATAATATTATATATATATTTTTTACTCGTGTTTTCACAAGCTTTCATTTGACACCACACTCGATGACCTAGTAAAAAAATTTTTTTTTCACTTCCGACTTCACCCCCCAAAACTAACCCCTTAAGTCAAAATTTAGTTCTCAAAACTACATGGCTCTGATGAGGCCATCAATTCCTATATTATTACCAAATTTTACCTTTCTATGTCAAATAGTTTCCGAGAAAATCGGGTGTGACAGACAGTGACAGACAGACAGACAGACAGACAGACAGACAGACACCGAAGTGATCTTATAAGTGTTCCGTACGGAACACTAAAAAAAGGCAAGTCCGACTTGTGCAGTTACTGTTTCGTGTCGGGATTGCTGGTAAAATAATAAATAACCGGTCAAGTGCAAGTTGGACTTGCGCAATTAGTGTTCCGTACGTTCCGTTCCGATTGCTTTTAAAATAAAAATTTTCGTTTCTGAAGTATAAAATGATCAGTGACTTCACAAAACATATTCCAAATGAGTTTTCAACAAAGTTTTTTTCCGATATTTAGTGAAAACTGATGATCTCGAAATTTTTTTGATTTTTTTTTATATACCAGATAAATTATCAAAGGTAATGCACTTGTGATAATTTTCGTTCAAACTACACCCTGCAGAGAACATTTCAGAATTTTTTCAAAATTTTTTGATCAATACGTTCTACATGTTAGAAATACATTACATCCGTATAAAGTTTAGCTCGTTACTCCTGATAGCACTCGTTTCAAAAATTCTTTTAACTGTGTCCCCCACAATCTACACCGATTCAAGACCAATGTGATACATTTTTACCGCGCATGCCCGGTCATGGATGCTACTAGGTCCATAAAAAAGATCAAAAAAATTTGCAGTTTGCAGAAATTACGGTTTATTTTGGTCATCATCACTTATAATGTCCTATATATAAAGTTGCACAAAGGCACTAAATAGGCTGGATCCGATCCTGGCTAGCGTACGTTTTGCTTATATAATTGTTATAATTCTCTAGGAGTGTGAGCGTATATAATTCGCTTCGACTAGCTTTCATTTCCATAAAGCAAATAATCAACGACTTTACTACTACATTTCTCTTGCTTGCCAATATATATATGAATGCACAAGGAAAACTGATTATATGGCATAGCGTCTAAATTAGCCTTTAAAAAGCTAAAAATAAACAGAAATATTCCTCTAAACTATTTGTTTAAATACCCAATATAAATATTTTTCCGATATTGTAATTTTATTATATAATACCTCAGGCAAAATTCTAAAAATTGAAACCAAAATATTTAAAGCCAAATGAAAAGATGAAACATACAACTTCCCACAAAGGACTAATTCTTTTTCATGGTGAACTGAATTCATTTCATATTTTATTAAAATATTTGATGTCGAAAAGCTTAAAATTAATACACGGAAGGCAAAATTATTACTGTACTTTATTTTTTGAAGTTATTTTTATTTTCTTCTACCAGACACTGAAAAGCATGGAAAATTTATAAAACTATTTGGAACAGCATACAATATAAATTAATGTAATGTACATAGGTCTTCATACAAGACTCCCCAAATTGATTGAAACATTGGAACCAGTTTCGACACTTTCCGTACCATAAAAACATTTCGAAATTTACCTTTAAACGCTGGCTTGTTAACATATCAATTTCAAAAACTTTTTTAGTAAACCCGCCCAGGCCGCTCGTAGAGAGCCAAATTTCTTTGATTTTTCTCTAACAACTCTTAACCATTTTTAAAATGCTCATACCAATCAAACACCTTTTGCATCACAGAAGATATTTCAGTTGTAGATTTTCCGCATCGAATGCAAAATTTAATTGCCACACGTTAGCCCCATTTTTGCAAATTGTTACAAGCCAAATTATACCTATAACTATAGAGACTTACTAAAAAAGAACTAATGCGCATATTCAGATGCGTTGAGTTGAGGAGGGGTGCAATTAAGTACTCCCGTTGGCAGCTGATAGACAGCGCCACATATTCATTTTTCTTTTAGCAGCAGATGAAATCACCGCTAACGTTAATAATTTTAAAATACAGTTTCGCAAGCGATGTCGTTCGACGAATAACATTTGAGACACTGCATTTCAAATGAAAAAAAATGCGTCTGAAGCGACGGATAGTGACGCACGAAACATGCAAAATGTGGTATAAGCAATTTCAAAGCGATGACTTTGACCTTTTAAATCGTAGGCGTTTAGAACAACGCCAGGCTACACACGGCAAACCGATGTAGAATCTAATCTTTTCTTTGGGATGAAAAGTTCTTTCTCTTCGGAGATTGCCCTCTGTGATTTTATTTATTTCGGTCGCAACATCATCCTGCTAATTCCCACTTTATTCCGTTGGAAGACGTTCAAAAAGTATAATTCTTCGACTAGAGACCACCATATTTTATCTGTAAGAGAATCCGTCAGCTGCCTGAAAAGTGTGAAAAAATCTGTGGAGAATAATGGGAAAAATTTTTTTGGTCGAGTTGTATTCTCTTCGTAAATAATTTTTTTGTTAACGCATAACGGGTACCGAATTAATTTGTAGAACTATAAATGATCAGCCTTAGCGTGTCAATATATGCGGAACCCGAGCTTTACAGATGTCTAAGCTACACATCGTGGAGGTTAGCTTTCATGTGCGTTGAGAGGGTTCAATTTCCATCTTCTCTTGCGGGTTTTTCCTTAGGCAATATGCTTGGAAGCACCGAAATTGCTACGGAGGATTGTAAGGATATGGTAGACCTACTTATTGTTAACAAATTCTACTTTTTACTGTTATGTTTGGAGGAAACTTAAAATTCGTTTCATCCCACATTATTTCAATCTTTATAACATAAGAGATTATCAAATAAGAGTCATATCTTTTTAATTGGAAATAAAAATTAAAAGGTATAAGATATCAATGTGATTCGTTTTTATTTTGAAGATTGCTTTATGAAATTTTTATTTAAAAATGATTTCATATAAATAACCGACTTTAAATATTTGTTTCTGGAACAGCAATTTGTGGTCACTTTCGGACATAAATCAACACTTATTACACCAATGACGCGAATAATGTTGGTTTTAAGGTTATTGAGGGTTTGTGGTTTAATGGAGTAAACCCATGATTTAAAATAATCCCAGAGAAAAAAGTCTAATGGAGTTTTATCGCTTGATCTTGATGGATACATGGACAGTTCATAATTCGAACCAGAAAGCTTTACACTCCGCAACAACTGTTAATTCTTTACAAAGCTCAAATTCGACCAACTATGGAATACTGCTCCCATGTTTGGGGCTCCGCTCCCAAACATACACTGCATTTGTTGGATTCTATTCAGAGAAGAGCTGTTCGTCTGACTGGAGACCCGGAATTGACCGGCGGCCTTGATTCGCTGGAACATCGAAGAACGGTTGGCAACTTAAGCCTATTCTACAAGTATTTTCATGGAAAGTGTTCGGAAGATGTGGCCCGTTTAATTCCTCCCAAAGCGGTGCATATTAAAAATACACGTCGCGCTGGTACTTCACATCCGTATGAGGTTCAGCTTGTTACTCCTCGTACAACGCTTTTCAAGCAGTCTTTTATATGAAGAACATCATCCCTTTGGAATAATTTGCCCAGGACTGTGTTTCCCACCGAGTACAATTTACAGCGATTCAAGAACAACGTGAATTGCTTTTTCCGCACACGTGTCGCTTCTGTAGCGCTTTAGGGACCCTGCAGCACGTGTGCTAGACCCATCAAAAAAAAATTCTGAACTCTCTCAATAAATTGCTGGTGCTATGCTATCCAGATCAAAATCCATGCCAGAACAAAATCAGTCATGTTTCTGTTGTATTCCTGACAGTACCTTTTATTATTATTATATATTAAGGGGTAGGGGCGCGTCAACTTCAATGGTTATTTGGCGCCCGAAATAATTTAGATTATGATATTTAATTCTTTTAAGTAGTTGATAATTCCCAGCTTATTTGATTGAAAAGTGCTTACTATTTGTTTAATGTTTGGTGGTATGTTATGTTTGTTTCTTCTGTGTGAAAAATGCGCTGCCTCAAATATGTGTTTGATAGTCAATGATTGATTGCAGATGGAGCACAGCGGTGCTGGTTCACTCTTTAGTAGGTGAGAGTGTGTTTGGTATGTATGTCCAGTCGCTAGTCTTCTGAGTTTTACATTCTCTGATCTGTTGAGACTGTGAGAGGAGGAAAAACAAAAGGTTTTATTTCCCACGGCTTGTGATTAGGATCTACGAGATCCCATTCCAACTGAAAATTATTTCTATTAATTGAGATTAAGTTTTTGTGGAAATCATTGATATGGTTCTGTCCTGTGATATAGTTGCCTGTTTCTATGGCTTGTTTGGCTATTTGATCTACTCTGTCATTCCCTTTGATTCCCATATGGCTAGGAATCCAGCTTAGTATAATGGATCTATTCCTGGCCTTAGCGATGTATGTATAACAGGTCTGCTATTACCTGTACCTGCATTGTAATTTTCGGTTTCAAAAAAGTACGGTCCACTTGCACCTCCAAACTATAAACCACAGGAAACTTAATTTTTGTAGATATAAAGGTGTTTAGTATGTGGGTTTTCATTATTCCAAATGCGACAATTCTGCTTATTTACGGAGCTATGTAACCAAAAATGAGCTTCATCGCTGAAGATGATTTTTTTTCATGAAATAGGGGTCTGTTTCAAGTGGCTGTAAAGTCCAATCTGCAAAACTACGAGGCAATAAATGATCAGTTAGTTTAAGTTCTTGGGTCAACTAAATTTTACACGCCTTTAAACGCAAATTTTTATGAAGAATATTCCATGTAGTGCCATAACAAAGTCCAAGTTCTTGAGAAAAACGTGTTATTGATTGCTCTGGATTTTCATTTGCACTTTGATTCACAGCATCGATATTTTCAACAATACGTTTACGTTTTAGACGGGTTGGATTCTTAACATCACAAACACTAGCATTTGACTTAAATTTTTAAATTAAATTACGAATAGTAAGCTCTGTAGGTCGATTATGTTGACTATAAATCTCACGTAATGCGCGAAGCGTAGCCCGAATAAATTCATTATTCTTGTAATAAATCTTAACAATTTCTATACGCTGTGCAACTGTATATTTTTCCATGATGATATGTCAAACAATATTGGGAGCCAGAAAAAAAATGATGTTTTAAGGGGTTACATACACGACGAATTTTCAAAAATTAGATTTTTTACGGATTTTTATTCTCTCTGTTTCTAAGAATTATTCAAAAAAAAAATTAAGAAAGTTCTATTCCATTACAAAGTTATAGCATTAAATGTGATCTGGCGTCGGATTGGGACCGTTACTTGTCTTTAGAGACTGTCTGCAATATTACTGAGATAATTTTTAATATTTTTTAAATCTTAATAATTACTTTTTCTACAAAATATGGAGAGGTTTTTTTTTTTTGTTTTTATAATAGACAATTTTCTATAAATAATAAATTTTTTGGTCGAAAATTGCATACTAAAGTTTGAAACCCCTACGACCATTTTTAACTACTACATTATTTTACAAGATTAATGTTTATTTTTGCAGACTGGATTATGTGAAGTTATTCTGCAGACAAGGAGGCGCCAGTTTTCATCAGTGGTCCATTTAACCAGATAAAAAATAATGTTAACATTTAAAACATACCAAAAAAAAATTCTTATAATTTACTGAACAAAATATATAGCCATTCTTTTGTATTATTCACTTAACTATCTTTAAAGTATATTTTTTTTTAAATATACATACTTTTGTAGCGCTTAGGTGTATGTAACCCTCTAAAAATATATAGTAAAGTAAATCCCAAGGTATAAGATCCTGCCTTTTTGCTTTTTCAATGGGGCAATACGGTTTTGTGCATAGTTGTCAGATATTACGATAAACGTATTTTTATTTTACCTGCTTTGTATACCGCACTCTCTTGCACCTGCAATCATATTGGATCTATTTTTACCTATATATTTACTACCTGGCAACCGGGTTTGGAGTCCTTTAAGTATTTCATAATATATTCCTAATGACCACAGGTCTCCATTAAGATTCGAAAAATACTTTTTATTATTTTTATTTTTAGTTTTACTTACAACTACAACGTAACGGTTCTATTTTAATTATGTGGCGTCCGTGGGAAAATTGCAATAGTGGCTATCGCAAGAGAAAACATTTATCACTTGACGCTAAACAAATAATGAAAAATGTTTACGACAGTTTGGTAAAAAGAAACTTGAATAAACAAAGTGCTTTGCAAGAAACCAGTGAACTAATAAAAACCCCAATTTCTACGATTAAGGGTATTGTAGGAAAACCATCACTCAGGAACAGGAAAAAACGGAAAGATTTTCAAATGCATCATGTAGACTAGGGGTGCTCAAACTTGAACTGCTGGCGATCTACCCCAATATTGTTAGACTACGATCGCGAGTTTATTGGTTCTTACAAAACAAACGAGTTCTAGTGTCTAAACTTAACTAAAGAGTGACTTTGGATGTTGAAGCGTGGCACTGCATGTCCTCAGCATACTTTTCATAAGATGGTACGTAATTACCGAGTGCTAATCGCAAGCATGAAGACATATGTTCGTTAGTTAGTCGATTGCGATATTTTGACTTAATTATCTTCATTTCAGAAAATGCAGACTCGCACAAGTAAGTTGACCCAAACATTGCCGTCAGTTGAAGGGCGATTTGCCTTAGATTCGGATATTTATCTTCAGATATAAAACACCAGAATTTTGTATCAGATGCTCTGGCTTTGAGATGTATATCTGATATAATCTGCACTAACTCATTTTCAACAGAACATGAGTCCATGTTAAACTGACTTGCTATTTCAACAGCTAATTCCTCAATGTTTTTATACGAAAAGGGATAACTCATAAATGATGCGATATTTGTCAATTTACTGAACTCATAAAAACGTATTTCGAATTGACCCAAAATATTTGATAATTCTGCCTCATAAATATCATAATTCAACTGAGGAATCCTTGCTTTCAAAGATGGAAAATTTTTCAGATCCTTTCTTTTCAGTTGATATATCATAAGTTGCAATTTACTTTTGAATGCGTTTATTGCGCTAATCATCTCAATAATAGTTTTTCCTTTACCTTGAAGTTCCAAATTAATGGTGTTTAAATGCATTGTGATGTCTGTCAAAAATGCCAAATCAGTCAGCCATTTTCCGTTTTTCAGCAGCTGAGTGTCATCACCTCTTTCGCCCAGAAAAGCTGTTATTTCGGGCAATAATTCTTGAAACCTTCCTAGGAATTTTCCGCGACTCAACCACCTGACGTCCGTGTGAAGAACTAAATCAGTGTGTTCAGCTGACTCACTATCTTCCAATTGCAATTTAAAGAGCCGTCGTTGCAAGCTACGTGCACGGATAGAATTCACAATTTTTATTGCAATGCCCATAATCTCCTCCATGTTTAGAACTTTTGAACACAAAACTTGTTGATGTATAATGCAATGGAAGGAGAAAAATGAAGGGAAATCATCATTAGCTCGACACAATGCCACAAAACCGTTTTCGTTTTCAGTCATTGCGGGTGCTCCATCGGTTGTAATGCACACTAGTTTATATATTGGTAGCTTGTAGTTTGTTACAAAATTGAAGAAAACGTCATATATATCTTCGCCACGGGTCTTTCCTTTCAGAGGAATCATTGTCAAAAACTCTTCCTTAGCCGACATGTCATTGAATACCATTCGAATAAAAATACACAGCTGGGCAGTGTCTGTCATATCGGTGGATTCGTCGAACTGTAAAGAAAAGTATGTACATTCCATGATATCATGTTTTAGTTTATCTGCCATGTCCTGACTCATGACTTCAACACGCCTTGTGACAGTCGGACGAGATAACTGAAGTTCTCTAATACCAGACATAATATCTGTTTTATTTTTAAAATCTCCAAATAAAGTCTCACCCGCTTTAATAAATGCTTCCTTCACAACCAATCCATCATCAAATGGTTTCTTGTGTTTCGCCAATATATGAGATATTTTAAATGACGCGATCGTTGCAGCTTTTGATTGTTTGGCTGGTCTTGTAAACATGGTTTGTTCTTTTTTCAAACAAGTTATCAAATCACGTACTTTTCGTTTTCTTAATTCACTCTGTGACGGAAAATCCTTTTCATAGTTTTTATGAACCGTTTTATGATGCCTCTCTAAGTTCCCACGCTTAGGTATTGCAACTGACGCACGGCAAATGAGACAAATGCACTTATCCTTTACCATACAAAAGAAAAATTCTTCCTCCCAATCGTTATTAAAATGATAAGTTTTACTTTTCTTCGCCGCACTAATTTTGGACTATTTATTAATAAACTTTGTATCGATGTATCGCCTTCAAGTTACAACTCAGACTGACTCCTATTCCTGCAGGCGCAACATTTATATCGGCGCGAACGAAGTCTCGAATGTTCCCGTCAAACACGCCGCCCGAAGTTTCTAGAAAAATCGGCGGGAATAAAAAACGCGACTTTTCTTTGACAAGTACCGCGCGTTCCTTTGATAAAGCCGCCTTTTGCCGCTAACAGGGGGTTATTACGATAAAAGAAAGTGATGAGGGGGTTATTCTGGCCTAATTGTGGATCGAATAAATTTTAGTAGTTTATTCATTACATTTTGTTTTAGTTACCTAAATCAAAATCTGTGAATAGTTCTATATCGGCATTTTTTTCTCGAGATCGACTCAAAAAGCACTCGCGATCGACTTGTCGATCGCGATCGACCGTTTGAGCACCCCTGATGTAGACGATTGTGAAAAAGACGTTATCAGGAGAAAAATATATTCTATGTATGAAAAGCAGTTGGTGCCGCCACTAGACAAAATAAAATTAAGACTGGTGCAGGACGGGACCAATATACATTGTGGCCGATCAACCCTTCACAGAATTCTCTTAAGAATGGGATTCACGTTCCGAAAAATCAACAAAAGGCAAGTAGTGATGGAGTCCCAATGATTACGAATCTTGCGACATACTTATTTAGAAGAAATTAAAAAGTATCGATCAGAGAATTGGCCAATAATTTACCTTGGCGAAACATTGTTCGATACCCATGAAACTGGGTTGACAGCAGTAAAAAATGTCAGGCTAACGCACCTTCAAATAAAGGTAAATGAATAACCAATTGTCTACTATTATCTGCAAAAAAAATAAAAGATTCTAGTTTGGACTATCACGAAGACACGACCGCAGAACTTTTTGAAAATTGGTTTCCGAACAGAGTTTTATAGGTATGGACAATTCAAGTTACCATAGTCGTCTACTAAATAAGGTTCCTAATGCAGCCGACACCAAATTGGAAATACAAGAATATATGTTAGAAAATGATATTTATTTTGACTTTAGTTATAAAAAAAGTGATCTTTTGGAAGTTTTGAAAGACTATAAATTGAAAAAGAAATATGTTTGTGATAGTATAGCTGAGAAAATGGGATACACTGTTTTGCGGCTTCCTCCATATTATTGTGTGTTTAATCCAATTGAACATATCTGGCATCAAGTTAAATCAAAAATAAGGACACAAAATATTTCTCCTACTTTAAGCGTGTCAGTAGTTGAATTAGTAAAAAAAGTTATAAAGCACGTTGTTAAAGTTGAAGATTCATATATTTATGTAAATAATATAAAACCACTGATAATTACCTCGGCTGATGACACTGATAGTGAAACCGAATTAGGCTTAAGTTAAAATATATTTTTATTTATACAATATGTCCCCTCTTGTAAACCCCATTCATTCAAACTGTATATTTGTACTTCTTATGCATTTGTTTTTACATGCATCTATAAATAAACATCTTCAAAAACACTTTTAATTTTATTTATTTGCATTAATGAATAAAATTCTTAAGTCCATCTCTGCAACCTATCATAAACAAAAGGTCAGAATTTTTATATTGCTCACTTAAAAGGACAAAAATCAGGATCTTATATTTTGGGACAGGCTATACTTGATTCACACTTTAGATACATATACAGAGCTAAACAAACAAAAAAAACTGCCTGATTAAACAAATAAAGTTGATGTAACAAGTGTAACTGAGTTTTAGGCATTGGAATACGTATGCAAATACATATATTTTAGTAATATTTTATTTAGTATTACCCCCAGATATTTTAAACTATTTTTAAGTATTTATAAATAATATTTTAAACTATCGAGTTAGAAGGAAATAAATAATGTATTTATAATAAATATTTTACTTCAGAATTATTGCTTTCATATATTACCACGATTTGTTTGTGTTAGGCAGGTATTTATCCATTAAAACATTAGGTTATCCGACATCTATCTGTAATATTTATTTAAATTTAACTGGTCAAAAGCAACCGGCTATAAAAATATAATTAAAATGATGGATAAAAATTATTTTTATTAGGAAAATACGAATTTATTAAACGTGTGAAATTAAAATGAAATCTATATAATCAAGGTTTATACTGTACATTAATAACAGTAAATTGGAATGCACATCCGCTTACGAAAATATTTACCGCAGCTAAAATAATAGAAAAAAATGTGTAATTAATTTCATTACCGTTACAAATAACATAGGTACCTTCAATACAATAGCAAAACCTTACTCATCAGTTTTAGATTTACCAGAAAATACAATTATGTCTGTTAAGTTTTCTTTAAGTTCAAAATGTTTCATTTCGACCAAGGGTATAATTTCGACGAAACACGAACTCTTCCAAATAAAAGACATGATTCCAAAATACACTGTTATCAAAATGTTTTGAAACATATCATACGAGATAACAAGTAGGCTGAGAAGTTTTTGGTCTAGCTCCTTAAAACACTTTTTTTTTGTAAAATTCGACTTTATTCATCAATATAGTCTCCTTCAAGAGTGATACAATCAGTTCAATCTTTTTCTTACATTTATATACCTTACTTGTAGAAGGATTTGTCTTTGCCTTCAGAATAGGCCTCAGTTTCGGCGATAACTTCTTCACTGGAGCCAAATCTCTTTCCCGCGAGCATTTGTCTGTGAATAGACAACAGTCGCTGGGGGCCAAATTTGGAGAATATGGTGCATGAGGAAACAATTCGAACTTCAATTCAAGCAGTTTTGCACTTTTTTCTTACTCGTTTCGGGCCGTTTCTTTGCGATTTCTACCATCAAATGCATCAAAACTTTATATAATATTCGCTATTGATGTTTTTTTTTTTTTTTTTTTTTCCCTTCTCAGCATAGTCGATGAAAATTATTCCATGCGCATCCCAAAATACAGAGGCCAAAAACCTTCCCAGCCGACTGTTGTGTCTTTGGTCGCTTCGGGCGGCTTTCACCTGCTGCTGTCCATTCAGCTGACTGTCGATTTGATTCCGGTGTGTAGTGGTGAATTCATGTTTTACCCACTGTCACATACCGCATGAAAAAATCCTTTTTATTCCGCTTAAATAGGTCTAAACAGGGCTCAGAACTATCAACAAGTTGTTGTTTTTGGTCCACTGTGAGCAAACGCGGTACCCATTTTGAACAGAGCTTTCTCATGCCCAAATGTTCACGCAAAATATGACCAACACGTTCTTTTGATATCATTAGGGTGTCAGCTATCTCATGCAATTTCACTTTACGGTCACCCAAAACAATTTTGTGGATTTTTTTGACGTTTTCCGGTGTAACCACCTCATTCAGCATCGTTTGTGTCAGCATACCAGTAAGCGAGAGTGATTTTCCAGGGGCAGAGTCCCCATAGCACTTATCAAGCCATTGCTTTGCTAGAACGGTATTTAATCAACACACAAAATTCGAGTTTTTTCCATTGTTTTGAAAATATCAAACGTAGCGTCACTAAAATCACCGTAACTTGTAAACTAATCGGCGAAATGTGGTGGTTGGTACTTTATAAGAATCATATGGATTTTTTTGAAAAGGGCGACATCTATGTGTCAAACCAAAAACTTTTCAGCCTACGTATTACATAGTTGAGATTCGCCAGAATATTTATTGCTTAAAAAGTATTGAACTTATCAGTTCCCCAACTCGATTGTCTACTATTCTGTACGACTATCCCGTTTAAAATAGAACATGTATTTACATTTCCTAATTGTTTCATGTAGAGTAATTTTTGCTGGTAAAATGCTTGAATTTTTAAACGCAAAAATCTCAGAATTGGTAATACAGATAAAAATCGTAATAATCAATCGATATAAATGAAAAACATATTTTCTTTGTCAAACAAGTCACTATATTAAAAGCTCTCTCAGGGTGACTGCCGTTTTATACTCTTTGCGACATTAACAAACCCAATGAACTATTGCTTTGCTTGAACGGTATTTTTTCCCATCAAAAAACACACAAAATTCGATTTTTTCGATTGTTTTGAAAATATCAAAAGTAGCGTCACTAAAACCACCGTAACTTGTAAACGAATTGTCGCAATGTCATGAAATTTTGACACGTATCGTTTGAAGGTTGGTACTTCGTAAAAATCATATGGATTGTTTGAAAAGGGCTAGATTTATGTGTCAGACCTAAAACTTTTCAGCCTACGTGTTATATATTATCAACATGGACCTTACAAGATTTCTGAATTAAAAACATTTACAATTTAGTTGCAATATCCAGTCAGTTTCCACGGAAACACGGTTTTCCTTGCATATTAGTTGGTTTTTAGTGTTAACATATCATTAATAATTAGTGCCTATATCTGTAAAGTTTCAGTGCATGAATTATCAGCATAAGATACAGGCATTCCAAGCTCAATTTTATTTATTGAATTATTTCAATTATATCGAAAGTTGCTAATCACAAAAAAAAACTGAGTAGACGAGGGATGTCAGAGATCTTGACAACTGAATTTAATTACTAACCCCCACATATTTTTTTCAATAAATAAACATAATGAAAAAATAGGATAATTGTCAGATTTGTCGATTCCAAGACTAGAATGCTGAACAAAGGGTATCGAGCAACTACTGTAATATTCTCCCCCATTTCTTTAACTCCTCTTATAAATAATTATGCTTCAAATTTACGTTGGGATTTTGGAATTTTCGGGACAATGGCACTACAGAATACCCCACACTACACCAAACATTTTGCACTCGACTCGCCTTTCGCTATCCAAGTTAGCATTATCAGGAGCGATGATCGACTAAATCTAAGAATATAAACCAGACTATTTATACTAAACTTCGAATTACTCGAGTGAAACTAATTACACCCGGAGCATTAGTTCCAGTCGAGTAACCTGTAGGGAATAGATCCTTAATCCTTATATAGAATATTTTTACATTTTATTATTTGAATATTTTCGTATGCATCTATTAATTTCCTGTCACATACATTCTTTATTAACTTTAAATTATCTAATGTTACAGTATGATTCTGTTCAAGAGCATGTTCGGCAATACTTGATTTTTCAAATCTACCGTACCTTAAACGAGCTTTAAATCTTGTTTGAATCGACCTTCTTGCTTGTGCAACTGATTTAGTAAATTTCACTTCTATCACGTTCGTGAGTTCCTTCTGACTTCCTAAGGTATTCTGTAAGTTGTCTGATGACTTACAGACTAACGCGAGGGCTTAATTTTTAAATAATTTTTTAAATCCCCTGGTCTATTTTTTGTTTATATGGTATTGAAACGTATTTCAAATAATGATATAAAAATGATCAAAATAAGGGCTGAGGACTTAACACGCACAGTTCTCTGTACGGGTTACTCGACCGGAACTAATGCTTCGGGTGTAATTAGATCGAATCGATTAGTTCCAAGTTTAGTAACAATAGTCTAGTTTATATTCTTAGATTTAGTCAATCATCGCTCCTGATGACGCGTCCCAAAGTATCAGCCAGTTAGTGGGCTTTTAGTCGGATTCAACTTTTTTACAAAACAGTTACAGAACAAATATTAAATGTTTTGAGAAATGTACAAGAAAGACAGTCGTTACGCTGTTGTCGAAACAAAAAGTAAAGTAACAAGTAAGGTACACATTTGTGTGACACGGAGTCAAATTAAAAGATGAGAGTTTACCGACTATGACCTGAACAACAATTGTGATTTTAGGCAGGACAATTTTTGTGAAATGACAGTCTCCAAAGCAAACTGGGAGTAATCTCTATAAGGTAGAACACGTACAAAAAAGAGGTCATGAGGATGCTGTCTTTTATCACTGACTGTGTCTGAGGCGGTTTAGCAATAACTTCTCAGTTGTACCTCACGACTTTCTTTTTTCCGCATGTTTTATCAATTATATACTCTTCAGACTGCAATAATAATAATTTTTTTGCAATTCTGAAAAGAATTAATCTAAAGTGCCACGTTGGTATCAGACAAAATTTTCTATTGGTCGGAATTTCCATCGCCCTATTTCAGACAGCATGACTAAAAGAAATTGAAAAACAATGCGTTGCAACGGTCGAGGAAAAAAAATGTTTCCATTAAATACTTGAAAAGAACTAAACTATTGTTAAGAACTACATTCGACACCATTGAATAAGATTTTCGAAGCACGGAGCGTGTACTGTACATTACAATAAACAATGGCGTTTGCACCTGACGAGCTACTACATATAGAGATTGAGAACAATGGTAGTTTTGCATTGTTGCAACTCAGTAACGGTCAATTTCACATAACTTTAGTATTTCTCGGCCTACATAAACTGCGAACAACATAAAGTCTGTAATAAACCGATCTAAAATATACAAGGCGTCAACACGAAAAGTACGCGTCTCGAGTAAGTTGAAAATACGTTAAAATACTCATCCATTGCAATATCGCGACGATAAAGACATATCTACATTGGTGGATCAAATATAAACAGGCCTTTTGTTTCCTTCTTGTTCATGTACTTTCTCCAGTGGACTAGTATTTGTTTTATTTCATTTTTGTAGAAAGATGCTGGGCGTATATCCAGCCAATTTTACATAAACACCACGTGTTCGTTGCACTCAAACCTTCATTCCTAAATGTCTCGTTGTGTGGCCCAAGCATGTGAAAATCATGTGGTAATTCATGCGGTAATCAAAGGTTGTCCAGTGCCACAATGTTGCCCAAAAAAGCGTTCATTTCCCTTTCAACACGAGTGAAAAGCATCTTCGAAATCCGAACTCACGCAGCATTCTGATCTTCATTTAGCAATTGAAACCTAACGAGCTTCCTTCCGATTGGTCGATTGCACACTTCCGTAGGTGATACTGAGTTTTTTAAAAATTTTAAGCATTATGAAGTGGCAATCAATGTCAATAAGCTCACGAACAAGTGTGATGTTCGGTGGGAAGATGCTAGTGCAAGAACGGCGGGTATAAGTCACTGTCGATACGTTAACGGCCTCCCTTGTATTCCTTACACTAAATTTTTGCTCGTGTCCATGAAAGGGCGACATCATTGACTGCCTGCAACCTATAACAAATTTCAGTAGGTTTGGCGATTTCGCGTGTGACAGATTTTATGATTACGCGTTGCGCAACAGCAATATGCACTTTTTACTCACTTATTTTCAAAGTTACTAAACAAGTAAAGGCAGAGACAGGCCGAAGTAGTTCCCCTAACCCCAATTATGAGAACTGAACGTCCCACCATTCAAGGGCATCTCTCCCTCTCAAAATTCAAAAGGGCTCGTTTATATATGATGCACCCACGTATAAATTAAATAAAATAGCACCTCGTCCAACCACGATAAAGTGTATCAAAATATCACTTCTTATTGAATACTGTTAACATCTCGACTAACAAAAGTCAATCAAATCAAATCACTCTAAAACTAGTACACTATATTTTTTAAATTTCTGTCCTCGCAGGATATGTCAACGCAAAGATGCAAAATAATCTGTGGTGTTATCAATCGAGTACCGTACTTTTAGGAAATTTTAGTCTGAAACAAATATACATAAAGATGAAAGTACGAGTGCTATTCAACTGGCTGGTCCTTGAATATATTAAGAGAGCCCAAAATTAGCTACAAAATTATGGACGTCGGTCTGGAATATCATTGGAGGTAAATATATTTTTACTATTGTAGCATGTCTCCATATATTTTTTTTTGAATGGAAGTGAAGATATGTATAATTTGGGAGATTCATGTTCAATATTATCGAAAATGGTGTAAAAATCAAATTACTGACACTAATAACAACGGAAAATTGTAAAAATGCCCCGTCTCTGTATTAAAATGTAGTCTTGGCTGGAAATGTAATAAGCCATTCCACTTTCAACTCTTGTATGTATGTACATATTCTTAGGGCATTCATGCTTGTATAATTCAAAATACCTACGAGAAATTCGATTACCTTTCATCCGGCATTCGTACTCGCCTATGTATTGTGATTTCAATTTCAATCAATAATTTACTTGATAAAATGCAATTTACCTCTATAATCCAAATCCTTTTGTTTTAAATAAGAATATAGCAGACAATTCTTTTTGAAAAATCAGTGGGAAGAAAATCGGTAAAGTGATTTACACAGTACTTTCTTCGATAACACGCAGTGCCAACCTAAATCTTGAATTTGACTTCATCACACTAAAGAATAACAAGCAAGTTTTACACTTAAATCAGAGAATTTACAACTGAAATCTGACATAATCTTCAGGTACTACGAGGGTTTTTTTTAAGTTATCTACATAGATATGAACAAAAACTCGCCCAGTTAAAAAAAAATAAATTTTCTGAATAACTACTGTGTTCACTAACAACACTTAGTTCAGCATTTCTCGAGTTTTTCATTACTTATTGAAAAAATCTTTGGTTTGCGCCTTTAAAAACGACGCTACAGCTGCTTTTACTTCATTATCTGAGGAAAATTGTTAGCCCCCGAGATGTTTCTTCAAATGTTTGAATGAGAAGACGATACATTGATGCTGTAACTCGATGAATCCACAGCTTTCGGTAATGGCTTCAACTCTGTGAGTTGTGTGGACGCTGTAGTTTTGGTTCTCAATGAATTCGGACGTTTTTCAGTAATAAGGTTCAAGTTTTAGTAGATCGTTCTTTCGCAAAACTTTCAATTAATTGTGAACTCAATATGCAAAATTCCTTTGCTAGCTCTCCCCTCCATCCCTTTAACACATAATATCTTTGACTATAGACGATTGGGCTTAAAATATGTCTATTATCTCAACAAAACACATTTTTTTAAATGACAGCGATTCAAGAACAACGTGAATCGCTTTTTCCGGACATATGTCGTTCCCAGAGCGCTTTAGTGACTTTCCTGTAGCACGTGTGCTAGACCCATAAAAAAAAGGAAAAATAAGTCTAATAATAAAATATATAACGGGCTCCGCCCGGTTCCCTGGAGCGATATTGCTTAAAACTCTAGTACATGTATACCAAATTTGAAAGCGATGTAGTGTTTCGTTCGACAGCTATTGTGCCAGACCAACAATCAGCCAACTCCACAGTTACGACGGCAACAGATAGACATATCGAGAGATAAATGGAAATTAGAGAAGATTTTTTTTCGTGATTTAAGGATCCTGGAGAGTCAAAAAATTCGACGGGTGATTCTTTACGAATTACTTTAGTGAGAGCAATAAAAATTGAGTACTCATATTTACTAAAAACATAAGTGGTTTTATTATTTCTTTGAAACTTGTAGCTGTTTTTTATTAACAGCCACAATCATTGCATTTTTAATATCCCTAAATTAGTACAGTAGCCGCGCGTACCCGAAGTAGTAATTTACGGGTATCGCAAATTCTTGCAGGTTCTACTCGGTGAGATGTGATGTATTAGTACAACATACATTCCTGTCATGCACATTTCTGGGATTAAGCGAACTGTATTTATCATTTCCATGAAATTATGTATAGAATAGACTCAAGTCATCAAAGACTTAAGCTGACTGATAAAGTCCAGGTTCTCAATCAGGCGAATAGCTTTTTGGATAAAATTTAGCAAATGTGGAGCCTGGTTGTTAGCAGGGCCCCAAACATAGAAGCAGCATTTCAGCGATAGTTGAATTTGAACTTCGTATAAGCTTAAAAGTTGTTGTGGAGTATGCAGCCGGGTTACAGTAGTATCAGACCCTTAAATAAAAACTATAAAGTCTATACTACTTGAATTCTATAAACAATCTGTTTAGCATAGCAGGAAAATTTTTTTATGAACCCCAGAATAAAATCTAATTTTACTTTTAATATTATTATACATTAAAGAAGGTCCTCAGGCCTTTTTAATGTTTTATGTGGCAGAAAATTTAATTTTATAAATATATACTGTAAAACAAAACTTGAAAGTGATTCAGTAAACAACGTTAAATGAAATTCTAATTAATACAAAGAAGAAAATTCAGTCGAGAAAATTAATGGGAGACACATATTCGAAGTTTAACGTTCGTCAAAAATTTGGCGTCTTTCGTTTATTTTTTTAACATCAACGCTAGAAATAATGTTATTACATTCTTTATTATTTACTATTGGGAGAATACGTATAATAATTTAGTGTTAGTAAACAAAGTTTTAAGTCCTACTGGAATAGCCAATTCTAACGACAAATTCATTATTAGAACACAAAAATCTACTAAAAATAACGAAAGAAAATTATTGACCACTGTACAATGTATGAACAAAATTTAAAATTTACAAAGCTTTTGAGTTCAAAATCCTGCAGCGAATGCAGCAATTATAGTGGACCAGTCATATAATTCTCTAAGAATATTATTTATAAATGTCGAAAATTTTGTACTTCGACTGTACATAAGTTCATGAAATCCCACACGTGTTGCATAATTCCTGTTCTTGAATCCTGCAACGCATTTATACGGATTAATGTGTATAAAAACAGAAACGTATTCAGGAATTATTTGCAGCAACTTTTTTTAACATTTATTTAAATGGGGTAAAATACAGTACGTATTCCGAAGAGTCCATTACGTCATGAATTTTTCTTGTTTGATTAGTCAGAGGAAACTTCAAAAGACATAGGGCTGTTTGAATTGATCTTTTAATTGCATTATTCACAGGAAAACACAATATCGAACAGCTTTTTCAAAAGTGATGAATATCCAAATGTGACATTACTCTATATTAATTGCAAAATATACATACATATATATATATATATATATATATATATATATATATATATATATATATATATATATATTCTATGTAAAGACACAAGTTTAAGTCGCGCTCCCTTTTTTTTTATTTACTTGTAATTTCAGACTAACTTATTTGCCTACAAGTGAAATATTATTCTTTATTATTATATATATATATATATATATATATATATATATATATATATATATATATGTATTTATATATATATATATATATATATATATATATATATATATATATATATATATATATATATACAGGGTTACAGGGAAAGTCGTCCTAGATAATTAAGGACGTTATAGTTTAGGTCGTTTCTGACCGATTTGACTCTATGACATGATGTCCTAAACTTAACCGTTTTCGAGGTATGAAGTTTAAAGATTTTCTAAAAAAAAAAACATGTTTTTTTTGCTTTTATATCGATTTTTTTTATTAGAGGTTCTCGAGTGCGATTTTTTGGTTATTTTTAGTTAGTCTGTGTGTGTCAAGTATCAAAAATCATCAAAAAAATTTGAACTAGTTACTAACAGTTTCAAATGGCGGCTTGTTAATGTTTCTAAATTACGAATTTTTACCAAGTGTTTCCTACTTTAAATCAATAAAGAGAAAAAAAAAATGTATGGAATTTATTCGGCAAATTATTTTAAAAACTTTTACATCTTTTTAGCTATCAAAAAAAATATAATACTAGGAGTTTAATAGGAAAACTGTACACAGAATGACACCTAAAGCGGGCTCGGGTAGCAAAAGGTAAATTTTTAGTTCTAGGTGAAAAACACGAAAAATACACAAATAAAACAAAAAACCTCGCAATTTAATATTTTTTATTAATTATAATTCATGTTCTATATGGTCGCCCCTATTTCTAACACAAATTCTCATTCTTTTTCTTAAATTACTTTTCACAACGCTGGTTGTGAGGTGCCGCCTCATTTCGTCAGCCGCATCAATTATTTTTTGTCTCAGGAGATCCACGTTTTCGATAGGAGTCATCTGGTCGTATACGAGACTTTTCATGTGACCCCCATACATAAAAATCCATCGGTGTTAGGTCTGGGCTTCTCGCCGGCCAAGGTATGGGTCCGCCTCTTCCAATCCATTTGTTGGGATAATTGTCATTGAGCCATGCACGAACACTTCCTCTGTAGTGAGCTGGGCAGCCATCGTATTGAAAGTACATGTTTTGTTTCAAACCAATAGGTAGGTCTTCCATCAAATTAGGTAAATCGTTCCGCAAAAAATTATCGTATTCCTCGCCATTCAAATTATCTGGCAGGAAGAATGGCCCAACCAAATAATTTGAAATTATACCCATCCACACATTTAAGCTGAATCTTGTTTGTGATCCTTTCGTTCTTTTTTTGTTTGGGTTGCCTTCCTCTTTAGAAGCCCAATAGTGGGCATTGTGGTAGTTTGTAAGACCGTCTTTGTCGAATTTCGACTCGTCAGTCCATAGTATTTTCTTAAAAAAAGATGCATCTTCGACATCGGTATTGAGCATAAATGTGCAGAATTCTAATCGTCGCAACGGATCCCCTTCTTCAATGACTTGCACGGCCGTATAGTGGTAAGGGTGTTGCCCAACAGTATGCATTACAAACCATACCTTCCACTGCGAAATACCAAGCTGTTGTGCGACAACATTTGTAGATGTGGTTGGGTCCACCTCAAAGAGACGTATTTCGTTTTCTTCGTCTTCGTCAAAGATACGTGGTCGTCCCATGTCAGTCCACCGTCTTTGTACGGAACCAGTTTACGTAGTCTTCGATAAGTTCCATCAAATACGCTAACATCAGGTACACGACGAGTAGGATATCGCAGTATGTATTCATCACGTGCACGCGACGACACTTCTTCGCAAAATCCGTAACACATTAGGATGTCAGCATATTCCTCGTTGGTATACGTTGCCATATTCACAAACAGAGATCAAAATCCAGTTACGAGCCAATTCACACAGTCAGAAGATGAAACACAGATATTTTTGAAAAGCACGGTATAGCACATCTACCACGGATGAATCGCATGAGCAGACTAAAAATCATTCAATAATGTTTAGTGAACAGAAAATGTCACTCGCACAGAGAGTACCCCGACCGGAAAAAATGCTTACCCAACCCTTTTTATTGTTTGAAGGTGCAGGTAGTAAATCGGTAATTGGTAGTATCTAAATTCTATTATTATGTTACTCTACATTTGGGCCTATTGAAATCTCATTTTTCTTAGAATTTTCAATAGATCCAGTAGATATTATACCGTTTTAGTCAGCTAAAAGACGTAAAAGTTTTTAAAATAATTTGCAGAATAACTTCCATACATTTTTTTTTTCTCTTTATTGATTTAAAGTAGGAAACACTTGGTAAAAATTCGTAATTTAGAAACATTAACAAGCCGCCATTTGAAACTGTTAGTAACTAGTTCAAATTTTTTTTGATGATTTTTGATACTTGACATACAGACTAACTAAAAATAACCAAAAAATCGCACTCGAGAACCTCTAATAAAAAAAAATCGATATAAAAGCAAAAAAAACATGTTTTTTTTTTAGAAAATCTTTAAACTTCAATTTCTCGAAAACGGTTTAAGTTTAGAACATCATGTCATAGAGTCAAATCGGTCAGAAACGACCTAAACTATAACGTCCTCAATTATCTAGGACGACTTTCCCTGTAACCCTATATATACATATATACTTTATAAAATATAAAATTTCTTAAATATAAATTTTGTTGGGGAATTCGGCAAAGGGCGTGATAAATGTTCACACAATGTTCATTAAGCCAATATTTCGGTCCTTGGTTGGGACCTTCTTCAGGGCAAAAAATGAATAGTGAGGAGTTGAGTTAACATGAATGACCATAATTAGCTTGTAACATAGAAACGACTAACAATCCATTAACGTAAACACTATAAACTAATCATAAAGTTAAAAAGATCAAATTTAAAACAGGGATGTGTTTGAAAACCCTGGATGCTGAAAAATATTTTTAATTATTAATTAATTCTCCCGAAATAACCACCTGTAGCCGGCGCCATGCACAAAATATATATGTATATATATATATATATATATATATATATATATATATATATATATATATATATATATATAATGTTACAATAGAGGTTTTCACGGATGGTGGAATGTAATACATTAAAATTCCAGGTTTCAATCCATTCATCTAACAATGAATTTGCATTTTCAAGTGCTCTTGTGCTGCTGCTAGTCGATACTGTGATCTTGCTTGCTGCTGCTGCTCGAGGCTTGAGGAATTTTAATGTATTTTATATATATATATATATATATATATATATATATATATATATATATATATATATATATCTCAAAAATGTGATAAACACGAAATGTGCACACTGGAAAAAAATCTAATGAATTTTGAAAAAATATTGATGTAGACAGAAATAGAATCATATAGAAATTATAATAATATTAAAATCAACTTCCTGTTACAAGTGGTCTGACCAATAATTTGATTAGCCTTATTTTGACTTACCGTTAAGCATCAACATATTTTACCTTTGATTTACATACATTGTTAGTCTTAGGACGCCTCTGTTAACTAAAACTATTACCGCCATTTCTCGTGTATCGAAACTAAACGTCACTCTCAGAATACATAACTAGTGAAAAGCATTTTCTCATTTCCAAAAGCTAAAGCCGTGCTGTTAGCTGCCTTTCTAGGCCTGATTGTCAAATCTTAATTGATTAGGTACGCGGCAACATTGTATTTGAGGCTCCAGGCCGTTGGCGGGTGACTTCAACCTTTTCGGAAATTTTAGCGGGATGAAAAGTTTTTGCACACGCGGGACATAAAATCTATTCATAACTTTTTGTTGGAACATGAAAATGGGCATAGGCGTGTACACAGGGGTAGGGTGGCACGGTTCACCGTAATTCTTCCTTAAAAACTATATTGAAAATTACAATATTACAAAAAAAAACCGTATAAAAATTAATAATTAGTCCCAGCTAATCTATAGCAAAAGTAATAAGGAATGTTTTACTAAAGCTGGCACTTTTACTTGAGCTTATAGTTAGTTTTTTTTTATCCTTTACCTCCCCGCCTGAGTAGGGATGTTACCGTTTTTCATATCCTAAGGATATCGGCGGGGATGTCGTAGTACCCGTCAACGTTGTCCGTGCCGAAACATATATTTTTATATTTAAACAATGCGGTAGTGCTGCCACGGGCGTTGTTGCATATTTGCAAACAACTACTACCTACACTACCGTCAGAAAGCATTTGCCCACCTAGAAATTTCAATGTAACTGCCAAAATGTAATACCTAATTAAACCCTTTTATTATATTAGGTAAATTTAATTGTTCTTAACAAGTGTCCATCATAAAATTGTTTAGATAAGCCTTTTTGGTGAAATCACAAATTAAAAACCAATCAGCACAAGTTTCCAAGTTTTGCATGATAATCGGCAGGCGATTTCTGAGAATTCCAGTTGAAGCAAGAACTCATTTCAAGTTTCTAGGGATTATGGAAATTCCTAGTGACATTTTATGATAAAAATTATGCTATAAATACCATTTGGAAATTAACCAAGCAAACAGTACTTTGTCATTGATACAGGCTCAATTGTTTTGTAAAAATGCCAAAAACGAAAGAAGTTTCCGTTGAAAATCGGGCTCAGATAATTGTGAGACATCAAAATGGTCACTCGAGTCAACGAATCACGAGTGATATGCGGATGCCAAGGAGAACGGTGGACTACGTTCAGGAAGGACTTGAAAAACGACTCCCGCTGAAGACAGAACTATAACAATGTCCAGCAGACGTAATCGCCGCCTAACCGCACCAGAAATCACGGCTAAAGTAAATCTGGAGCGGGCCATCTTCATCAGCGTGACAACCGTGAAGAATAGGTGATCAGAAGGTGGACTACACGGAAGAGTTGCTGTAAGGAAACCAGTTCTTAAGCAAGTGAATAAACGTAAACGATTAGAATGGATCCGAGAGCATGAAAATTGGACATCAGAACAATGGAATTCCGTCCTTTGGAGCGACGAATCTAAATTGGAAATTTTCGGTTCAAATCGATGAGTTTACGTGCGGCGGTCAGCTGGAAAGAGGATGTTGGAAGCCTGTCAGTTGCCTACAGTAAAACAGGGTGGAGGTTCAGTAATGGTTTGGGGTTGTTTTGGAAACGGTAATGTTGAAAAATCTTTAGGACAGAAGGAATCATGCGAAAAAAGAACAGTATCAAGAAATTTTGCTAACTCAAATGCTTCCTTTTGGAAGAGATATTTTTCAGGGGAAATTTATTTTTCAACATGACAAAGACCCTAAACATTTCTACTAAACAAATTAGAATACTTTTGGACCAATGGAAATCCGATGACGTCCTGGAAGTAATGACTTGGCCTCCACAATCATCCGACTTGAACTCCATCAAATTGCTGTGGGACCATTTGGACAGGTGTGTTCGAAAACTCAATCCAACATCAGAAAATTACTTGTGGGAACTTTTACAAGCAGAATGGGTTAAAATAACCGAAGAAACTCTGAAGAAACTACTCGATAGAATGCCGAAACTCTGTAAAGCGATAATTAAAAACAAAGGAGGTCATATAGATGAAAAAAATACTGGAAAATCATGAATATTTTTCTAATTTTCTAGACTGTAAATAATGTGAAAATAAATAATAATTCATTAAAATTAAAAAAAAAAAACATTATATGGGTTTTTGTTGTCTTGGGACTGAAATAACTAGGTGGGCAAATACTCTCTGACGGTAGTGTATGTACGTGGCCAGGCCATATATACTTAAATAAAAGTATACTGACCTGCCGGGATTAGAGCCACGGACCGCCACCAGTTATACTGTTATTGTAGCAAATTTGAAGCTTACAACTTATTGATTTGGTAAATACAATACTAATTAGGACTGTGTTCTTGAGCAATTTAATTTTGTGATGATCAATTAGAAGATCATGGTTCTTCTTACTATCTTTATCTGTTCATTTATATGCACAAATTCGAACTTATTCAATGACAGTCCATTCTTTAAAATAGTTTCAATAGGGCCAAAATTCTATTCAAGATGACCCCGGATCAGGACGGTCGGTTGATACAAAAACTGAGAAAACCATCAGGAATCGAAGCACACGATACAAGAGTCAGTTTCCCTACTAACTCTACAAGACATACAATTCACCAAAACCGTTTTGAAATCATCGTTCTTTAAAGTTGAAGAGGATATTTAAATGATACCTTTAAAATGAGTGACTTTTAGGAGCGCCTATGTAAGGCCGAGGCAGTAAACCAACACGCGTCCTTTTGATATTGTTAACATCTCAGGAACCAATTAAATGTATATCAATTCCGTGAAACCTTTTGTCCTTATATATATTATATATTAGGAATTTCTAATTAAGATCCTGTCATTGTCCTGAACAAGTTAATATCGGCCGGTGTTCCCGGTGGTGTCACATTTTCTAACTCTCACAACTTTGAAATATTAATATTCAGTACTGAAATGAGAAAATTACTTGTACAATTAAATAGTTCAAATATTAAAAATAGTAGACATTATTATGTTATCAAAGATAACAAATTGGTGGTTAACAGTCTGTAACGTTTATTTAAACAACTACGAGTTCAACAAGATATTGTATATAACTGAACTTAGTTTTTCTTTCGTTGCCAAGTATAAAAACCCTCTTGTAATTTTAGAGTTGTTCAAAGTGAAGAAATTTTTTTATTGTAAAAATTATTGCCATTAACAAAAATCAAAGGTACATACAAATGTAGCAGATTCGAAACAAATACAAAATTAGGGAAATTGTACCGGAACTCTCAATGGTACACGAATTAATTAATGTAAAACATCGGAAGGGTTCTCAAAAAACAGATTTGAATAAGGTGAGTTACACTTTTTTTGAAAGAAAAACTAACTTATCAGTAAAATTTTAAAACCAGAAGAAAACTCAAGAAGAGAGCTAAATATCCAACTCCTCTGGGACAAATAAGTAAAATATATATATTTTTACAAAATTTCAGAAGAAAATAAATGACATAGTCCTTTGTTCACCGAAAAACCGACTCTACTGTCCGTAAATCTCTTCCACCTAGGTCTCATTAGTGGGCCTGGAATAAACTGAATTGGGCAGGGATGTGAGATGTAAATTACAGAAAATACTAACACATTATAAAAATCCACTATCGATCGAAACAAAAGAGAAGTCATGGTTATTGGAGTTAGACATTGTCAAATTGGGATTACTTGACTGCATGAAGAGTCTTCCGCGATCTAGTTTATACAATTATTTTGCTTATTTTTGAAGTGTTATCTAATCCGCTATATTCTAGCATTCATTCGGTAGCAATTGTTGCATTCTACCATGAAAATCCAATACTGGATTGTTGGGAATATTATCTGTGACTGAACACTGACATGACCATTAGGTGGTCGAAATCAACACGAATGAGATTCAAAAGATGTAATGTCTTTTTCTGGATGAAATAGAAGTAAGCAAACTGAGAAATATAGTTTGAACTACAGTCTGGTACACGTAAACAAGGATTTGTTACTTGTGCAAGTAACAAGCTAACGAATATATTTTTTTCTGTCGGGAGTATAATTATAAATCATTATTTTAGTTCATATTAAATTTAAATACCGCTTAACTGTTACCTAATATTTCCCTCACAAACAGGCAGTCCTAAAATAAATACTGAATTTGACTTTCTCTCGATAAAAACTAACTTATTTTAAGCATTACGCCACGATATTTTAAGTTATACTTGTAAACTTCATGATGAGATACTTATGACAAAGGAAACTTAGGAAGCAAAAAGAATTCTGCTAAAATTAAAAAGGATGAAAATAACGAAATTTTAGATTTTTCAGCTCTAAGAAACCTGAAAAGGCCGTATATCATATATTCGAAGCAACCCCCCTTCCACAATCTTTTACTCCCTTATATATTTGGTTATAAATAATTATGCTAAAAATCTGTTCGTTAATTCAATCCAATACCAGGAAAATTCTATACAATACTACTGAAACTAAATAAAATGTATCGATTCTCACACCTTTACTGCTTTCCCTTAAAGGAAAATCATGTAATACTATAGGTTCCTTGCCTACTTCAAGTATTAGATCTGCACAAAATTTTAAATCGATGCTTCATCTCGTTCAAGAGTTACCTTACCAACAGACAAAAAAGAAACCAGCATGAAGACAGATAGATCGATAGACTGACTGAAAATTGGAAATTATGTTTTTCGTGAACAAGCACTCTAAACCGTGAGGAAAATCTGAAATCTCAGAGGGAATTTTTTCACGAATTAATAAAGGAAAAGGAAAGGAAAATTATTTTTATTTATTCCAATGTAAAGAAAATTGAGCGATAAAAATGCCAATATTTTAATACGAATTTCATATAATCTTCAAATTGACTGCTAAAAGAAGGAGTATTAGGTAAAGTGCAACTCTTGCTGAACTCCTTTTTATATTTGGGACCTGAATAATACAAAAGAAAATCTCAACAAACAGTGATAAGAATATTCTAAATGTTTTCTATATCAAAAGAAAGATGGGAATGGAAAAAAGACGGGAACAATGGCTGTCTTGCTACATAACACAGTACCTTAATTAGATTATATATCCTCATATAATCTCCTCGCAACGAGAGCCGGCCACCAGGTATGTTAAAGCCATAAATGTAACATTTCCTAGTTAATTTACTAAGTGAGTAAATGCGATTTATTACATGCCTTTTCTGCTACAGATTGCTACATTTAACACATTTATAAGGATCTTTAAATGTAATATTTTGGAAGATTATGACAGTTAAACGTAATTATTGAATTGTTTTTTAGATTCCTCGACTCTAGGTACCCCGAAAAGTACGTAGAATATAATATATACGTGATCCAGGGACCTTGAACGTAAAAGAAGGCAAAAACCTCGGAAAATGTTTTTTTTTTCACATGAACTAAAATATTTTTCTTTAAGAGGCAGTTATACGATTACCTTCAGATTCCATCAACTATGTTCCATTTTAAGTATAAGACCTGTATAGTAAAGACCTATCTTACCAGAATATACCAAATAGCAGGAAAACAAAAACTCTATTTTTATAACAAGTAAATAAATAAATAAAACATAAATAAATAAAGGAGTTTACAAAATCTGCAGTAAAGCATTATACAAATGGGCAGATTATGGTCACACGTAGCTTATGAAATCCTGCATACTACATGTATTACATTTACTACAAAAATAACATTTACTACGTAGAAAATATGGCAAATGTAGCAAACAGTGATAGTTTGCTATATCAACATTCTTACTCGCGATTTTAGTTGAAATATATACTGGAGTCATTAAAACTTCTGCATAGTTATGCAGAATAAGAGCTGTGGTCTCTAATTTGTACATCCATTCGGTCGTACCCGCCGTAAAAATTAAAGATGACATCCATAACATTACATTTACTTGTAGCGACGGCTCCAAGTCTCCTTTCAATTGAAATACTAAATTATAATAATAATATAAGAGTTGTTACAGAAATGTAATAACGTCCGTTGCAACATTACCGCGTTATCTAAAGGTACGTGAAATACAAAGGACGGATATTACGATATCCTCGTCAATATATGAGGTGTTGCGGATAGTAAGGGCGAACTCAACATTGGGTCAATTTTTTTTTTTTTATATAATTCTATTTTATAGTACTTTTCCTACATCACATACCGGTCTAATTCTTGAGTTCGCCCTTGCTTCGCCTTCAAATTTCAGTATCAAATAAATGAAAAATTTCGAACAGGCGATAGCCGGGCGGGTAGTAAGGGCGAACTCAACAATTTCGCGCGGAGCAACCGCCGGTATTGCGTCACTAAATGAGGTTTACTTGAAATTTTACGCTTTCTGCGTGTTAGTTCAAGTTAATTTTGAAGTTAATACGTTTATGTTTTGTTTGGTTTTGTTGCTTCTTTTTTTAAGAAAAGTATGGCGCAACCTGGACCTTCTAGTAGTGAAGTAAGTGTACAACATTTAGATGGTAGTGCTGTGTCGGGTTATTCGCGAAAGAGACCTGCTAAGATGAATGATTGGCAAAAAAACGAGTGTAAGTTGAAACGAAATTCAGGAAGTGCTTACATTTCAAGAAATAACAAAAGGCACGTTGTTGCCCGCAAAATTGGACCTCCTTGCAAGTGTGGATGTTTTGAGAAAATAGGCGCTGAACTGGTCACCAATATTTTTGACTCTTTTTGGCAAATTGGAAACTATGATCTACAGAATGCTTGCTTATCAAAATTGTTGATCTGCAATGATGTAAAAAGATCTTACGTAAAGGGTCGTCCAAGTCGTACCCTGAGACGCATTCAATATAATGTGACTGTTGATCACGCTAATCGTGAAGTTTGTCGTACTGCGTTTTATAACATTCATGGCATCTCTGAAAAGCGCGTTCGAGTCGTACTTGACAAAACCAGTTCCAGAACTGGAACTGTTACAACGGATCAAAGGGGGAGGTGTGAACCCGCGAAGAAAATAGGAAATGACGATCTTTCTAAAGTAAAAGAACACATCATGTCACTACCTACTGTCACCAGTCATTACAGTCGCGCCAAAAGCCCTCATCGAAAATACTTACCTGTTGGACTTAATATTAAAAAGCTCTATTCTCTTTACAATGAATGGCTTACGGAAAAATTACCCTGGTTACAGCCCGGTAAATCAGCACTATTATCGTGATACGTTTAATATGCAGTTCAATATTGGTTTTGAGCCCCCAAAAAGTGACACCTGTAATTATTGCGATAAAGTAGACATAAAAATTAAAAGTAGTCAAATGCACGATTCCGAAAATGTTGCTGAAATCGAGAATCTTAAACAAGAGAAGGAGTTACATCTGACCCGTGCAAAAGCTGCTCAGTCTCTTCTTAAGGGATTAAGGAGTAATGCCGATGACTCTTTCTGGTCATAGCTTTTGATCTGCAGCAGGCTTTGCCAACCCCAAAGCTGACTACTGGGATTCAGTATTACAAAAGGAAGCTATGGACCTATAACTTTTGTATCCATAATGTAAAAAACCGGTTCTTCAACGATGTACCTTTGGGATGAAAGTACAGGGAGGCGTGGATCATGTGACATTGCAAGCTGCTTGTACGATTATTTGTGTAACGTTGATGTTAATGTTAAAAAAGTTATTATGTTCAGTGATAACTGTTCTGGACAGAACAAGAATTTAAATCTTGTTTTGGCAAATCTATACTTTATACACAAAGACCAGTTCACTGAAATTAAACACTATTTTATGATACCTGGGCACTCATACCTTCCCTGTGATAGGGATTTTGGGAACATTGAGCGAGAAATACGGAATAGCACTGTGTATACCATGGATCACTATAAGTTAATGATTGAAAGCTGTCGCCGAAAAAACCAGTTTTGCGTTGTCCAACTTAGACAGGACATGATTTTCAATTTCTTTAATTTTCAAAAGAAAATTACTAAAATGCAGATGGCTGGTGCTAAGTTTAAAGATGGAAAGATCTTTGAATTTACAAATAACTTTAAGCAAGGTTTCTACATTCATTCTGCTTACAATTTGGATGTCAAAACGGCAGTCAAACTACAAAAAGGCAAGGTGAAAAAAACTATGATCCTGATCATTTTCATTTGGCCAGTGAAACACTGACGAGACTTTACAGTGCTTCCATTAAAATACCAGCCCCCAAATTAAAGGACATTCAGGACTTGTTACCGTATGTTCCCCTACCTTGGAGTCGGTACTTTACTAACATTATAGCCTCTCAAGACGCAGCAACGAATAGAGAGCACCGAAAATGAAGATGTTATGGACGATGACCAAATAGATTACAACTGAACTTGGCTAATTATTTGTTTCTTTTCTTTAGTTTTTTTTTATGTTAGTTTCAATACCATATTTCCACTGTTTTGTATGTTTGTATCAAGTAACTATTTTGTAATAACAAAACCTTTAATTAAAACAATAACCTTAAAATTAAATAAAATGTGTTCAAAATTTTTAATACCGGTCTAATTTTTTCCCAGGTATTGCCAATTTTAGGTGATAGTGTAGCATCAGAAACGAACAGTAAAATATGAAAAAAAATACACAAATAAATATTTAAAAAACATTTAAAAATTCACGGAATACACTATTCTACTTAAGTAAATAATAAAAAGCTAATAAATTATAAAAAAAAATAATAAAAACCTAATTTTGCCAATATTTTGTTGAGTTCGCCATTTAGATTTTTCTATAAATTCAATTTTTTCGAAACTTCATTTTGTTGAGTTCGCCCTTACTATCCGCAACGCCTCATATGTGTATCATATAAAAAATGGCTAAATTCCTACTCAGGTGCGGAAGTTAACGATAAAAAAATGAATATTCGTAACTACTCTTTACAAGGAGAAACAGCCAATCCGAATCTGAATGCTCAAAGGACTAAAAAAAATATTTTTTTTTCCCAAAATATTTGTAAAAAAATCATTCACCGAGATGTTTGTATTTCTTCACTTTTTAGGGTTCCTAGGTCACAAATCCCATTTTTTTTTGGTATGTTTGAATGAAATAACACGTAAATTTAAATTTTTTATATCCTTCTAATAGAAAAGGAGCCAATAGTTCTTGAGCGACATCTCTTAAGTGGAAGATGGCGAACAATGAGTATGCGTGAAGAAAATACTGGATAAATAACTCACTGTGTTTTAATCCGATGTATATATATATATATATATATATATATATATATATATATATATATATATATATATATATATATATATATATATATATATATATATATATAATTTTCGAATAACGCTTTAAAATAAAATAATTCGAAAAAAGTAACGCCTCTGGAAAACTAAAGACAATAATAAAACTAATATTGATCGCCTGATATTAGATAATTACTAAGGTTTCTAATAAAATGGAGATAATAATTTTATATTTAATTATGAAAAAGATAAACTAACGTTTTAAAAATAAAACGAATGTATAGTTTTATACCCATTCCATCCAATGGAAAATATATTGTTTTTCAAAAACAACAGCTTGAGAGTTTTTTCTATTTTTAGCTACTTTTAATGAGAAATGTATTGAATGTATTTATTTATTTTTTAATTAGCGTACATATATGCTCGCCAAACCTGTTCCTTCTAAGAGAACATAATTATATGTATAAAATAATAACTGGTCAAGTGCAAGTTGCCCTTGCGCAATTAGCGTTCCGTATGTTGATTGCTTTTAAAATAAAAATTTTTGGTACGGAAGTATAAAATAATCAGTGACTTCACAAAACACCCAAAATAAGTTTTCAACAAAGTTTTTTTCCGATTTTTACTGAAAAGTGATGACTGAAATTTTTGTTTTTTTTTATATATCAGATAAATTATTAAAGGTAATGCACTCGTAATAATTTCTTGATCAGTACTTCTGGGGATGAGGATAAGGACAGCGATTTTTCTCGATTTTTTAAAAATAATATAAAGAAAAGTGTGTGCAAGTATTACATTATATATATTTTTAAACTCGAATTTTTACAAGCTTTCATTTGACACCCCACTCGATGACCTGGAAAATTTTTTTTTCACTTCCGATTTCACCTCCCTTAAGTTAAAATTTAGCTTTCAGAACTACATAGCTCTGGTGAGGCCATCAATTCCTATATTAGTACCAAATTTCAACTTTCTATGTCAAACAGTTTCGGAGAAAATCGGGTGTGACAGACAGACAGACGGACACCGCAGTGGAACGGAAATGGAACATTAAAAAATCATTTTGACGATCACCCATCATCTTCTGAGCTTCCTGTGGCTTAGACTGTTAGGGTTTCCTCGTTACGGCCCTGAATGGCAAGAATTAGTTGTTATTTTTACAAGGTTGTCATATGTATACGTAAAAATCTGGGTGTGACAGACAGACAGAGGGATGGTCAGACAGACAGACGGATGGTCAGACAGACAGACACCGAAGTGATCTTATAAGTGTTCCGTATGGAACACTAAAAATGTTTCTATAGTAAACTAGCTTTTGTGCGTACGTGCTGAGAATTAAAATTTTAAAAAACAAATTTTATGATATAATTTACAGTTTTAAGAGAAAAGAGAAAAACTTTACCTAAAAATCTAAACTTCGTGGCATTGACACACACAATTCTGCATGTATTTTGACAGACTTGTCCTTATCGCTCTCAATACAGTTTCTAATAGATCATGGATTTGGCGGGAAACGATGTTATATATGTTATTTACTCGTATGTTTTCCAGGTGTACATCCGTTGGTCTCTATGAGTTAACTGGTAAGACGTAGATGATTCGCCGAAATTTCATTTGGCTAAATATATTTTAGCGAAACATCTACGGCTTACTAGTCAAAACACTAACCAACGGATGTATATTTGGACAAATCAAGACACATATTTCTTCATCCTCTAGGTACTAACATATATATATATATATATATATATATATATATATATATATATATATATATATATATATATATATATATATATATATATATATATATATATATATATATATATATACACACTACCGTCAGAAAGTATTTACCCACATAGAAATTTTAATGTAACTGCCAAAATTTAAAACCTAATTAAGGTTATTAGGTAAATTTAATTGTTCTTAACAAGTGTCCATCATAAAATTGTTTAGATAAGCCTTTTTGGTGAAATCACAAATTAAAACCCAATTAGAACAAAACAGTTTTGCATGATAATCGTTTTGAGGCGATTTCTGAGAATTCTAGTTGAAGTAAGAACTAATTTCAAGTTTCTAGGAAATGGAAATCCCTAGTGACATTTTATGATAAAAACTCTGCTATAAATACCATTGCACTTTTGGAAATTAACCATTCGCAAACAATACTTTGTAATTGATACAGGCTCAATTGTTTTGTGAAAATGCCAATGACGAAAGAAGTTTCCGTTGAATATCGGGCTCTGATAATTGCGAGACATCAAAATGGTCACTCGAGTCGACATATCGCGAGTGATATGCGGATGCCAAGGAGAACGGTGGACTACATCGTAAAAAATTTTCTGCGGGACATGGAAATCCAACCAAAAACGTTCAGGAAGGCCTCGAAAAACGACTCCCGCTGAAACAGAGCTATAACAATGTCCAGCAGACCTAATTGCCACCTAACCGCACCATAAATCACGGCTTAAGTAAACTTACAGTGGCCCATCCCCATCAGCGTGACAATCGTGAAGAACAGGTTAACAGAAGGTGGACTACACGGGAGAGTTGCAGTAAGTAAACCACTTCTTAGGCAAGTGAATAAACGTAAACAATTAGAATGGGCCCGAGATCATGAAAATTGGACACCAGAACAATGGAATTCCGTCCTTTGGAGCGACGAACCTAAATTCGAAATTTTCGGTTCAAATCGACGAGTTTACGTGCGGCGGTCAGCTGGAGAGAGGATGTTGGAAGCCTGTCAGTTGCCTACAGCAAAACATGGTGGAGGTTCAGTAATGGTTTGAGGTTGTTTTGGAAATCGTAAAGTTGAAAAATCTTTAGGACAGAAGGAATCATGCGAAAAGACAAATCAAGGCAAGAAATTTTGCTAACTCAAATGCTTCCTTCTGGGAGAGATATTTTTCAGGGGAAATTTAGTTTTCAGCATGACACCAACCCTAAACATTTTGCTAAACAAATTAGAGAACTTTTGGATCAATGGAAATCCGATGACGTCCTGGAAGAGATGACTTGGCCTCCACAAACAAGATTTATTTGATTTTGGCCACTCGGCTTGAACCCCATTGAATTGCTGTGGGATCATTTGGACAGGTGTGCTCGAAAACTCAATCCAACATCAGAAAATCACTTGTGGGAACTTTTACTAGCAGAATGGGTTAAAATGACCGAAGACACTACTGGACAGAATGCCGAAACTCTGTAAAGCGGTAATTAAAAACAAAGGAGGTCACATAGATGAGAAAAATCCTGGAAAATCATGAATATTTTTCTGATTTTCTAGACTGTAAATAATGTGAAAATAAAAAATAATTCATTAAAATTTAAACAAATATATATTATCTGGGTTTTTGTTGTCTTGGGACTGAAATAACTAGGTGGGCAAATAGTTTTTAACGGTAGTGTATATATGATATATACTTTGTCGAACTGCATCGCTCTCAAAAATGTATTTTGAGGTTAAGTGAATAGCAGCATTGCATGATTTTACTTTAAAGAAAATGGAATTAAGTTTAAATTAAATGGAAAATATATTAAAAATTTTAATTTAGTAGGTTGTTTTAATACATATATATGCCAAAATGACAATTTTTAAAATACGTGTTTGTTTTCGATTTGTTCCAAAATCATTTCCAAATGCTAGATTAACACAATAGGATGATTTTATTTATACAGGGTGGTATTTATTTTCCTAAATACAACAGCGAAAGAGTTATAGAATTATACGCGAATTTGTATAACGGAATTAAACACGTCATTATCTTCACGCTAATGACAACTCGAGTACAACCAGAAATTTTATGGATATGTGGGTATGTATATGTACGTGTGTGTATGTTCGTTTATAACTTGAGAACGACTGAATTAATTTTCATGCCATTATTTTTCGTTTGCGGAATAGGTTAAACATAAAGTCTCCATTCTCTCATCATAGGATTAAAATTTATAGTAATAATAGTTGCAGTTACCAAAACAATAACATATTTTATTTTCGGCAAGCTCACAAATCACATGGCAATATTTAATTAGGGAGATGTATGTCATCTATATGAAAGCTCTTTATTAATTAATATAATCAGACAATAAAGTGCACATATAGATTTATTTGATTTTGGCCACCTGTTTGATCCCTATCCATAAATTTATTAGAACACTAATCATATTAATAATATTTGGAAATACACTCCATTTATAGAAATACACTTTTTTTATTTTTGAAGACAACCATAATCGATACTACTTTATGGTATATTTATTCGATTCGATCCACTTTAACGACGTTCCTCAGCACTACAATCTTTACATGTTTAATTAAAAATAATTATGCTTCAAATTTGTTCAGGTTCTCTAATCAATCATCAACTAAAAAAAGGAAGAATTCCTCTAATATTGAAAATTTATCGACTTCCTTTACCTGGAAGGCGATCGCTTAAAAACTGTAGGTGCTAAATCGATATTTAATTTCGTTCAAGAATTTTCGTACCAAGAGGTAGCCGCCCCGTTGGAAATTGGCATATGTTTAAATTGATAGAACTTCAAGCTGAACTATGAAAAAAATTTAAGAATCTACGAAGGTGCTTTATTTTGAAATATAATACTTTAAATAGATATCTGAGACACCGGAGTCAGAAGGCAACAGCTTCAGCATTCGCGTTGTGGTGTTATACGAGAAAAGAGGAATCACTGCATAGAGTCAAGGAAAAAAGAAGCCTCACAGATCAAATGATGATGGGACATCGGTGATTAATGAGGATGAAGGTGGAAACAGGTGACGGTGGACCTACGCTAACTTATTTAGTGCTTTAGATCAAGAATTCAGCGACCTACCAGATATGTTAAATATTTTTTCTAATGCTCTTTATTGCCCAGGCCCCAACCAACCCGAACTATCCAGAACTTGCTAATCCTGTATGATTAAAAAATCTAAATTAATATTTTATTTTCCTTCAGCAAACTCGGGGGGCCAACGAAATTTGACTCAAACAAAACTAACTTCGTTACAATATTTGAACAAAATTTCTATTCGAATTGTTTTTTTCTCAAATCAAGTAACTTAAAACTTATTGAGGTTGTGCGCAAAACAATTGAAATTCAATCAAGGCTTAGGAATCAATAAATATTTTATCTAACTGTTTAAAGTTTGGGTAAATAGATCTTGGAAAACACCGTAGTCTGATCTAAATTTTGACTCGCTGAGTAATTTGAGGTGTGAAGTTAGTTTAGCTTGTCGACGATAATTGAGGAAGTTAGATTTGTTAGTAAATTATTTCTAAAATTATTGCTAATTATGTCAGAAGTCATATAGAAAACTGTTTTGAAAATTTAAATGAAAAAATCTTATGAAAATAAAGATTTATGCTCATCTGTATAAAATAAAATTCAATAATCTTTCATAATTATCGGTTATAGAATATGTCATGTCAAGATATGGCTATAACTGCACGGGGTATCGTCTGGGGTCTTAACACTTCCAAATAAAAACCCATTGAGTGTTCAGTATACAGTGAACGTCACGCCTTAAAGATGCAACAAAAACACAATTATATCAAAACGGTGTTACAAAGTACCTATAAAATTATTCTTAGTTTAATACTTAAAATAGAAGCAGCTGACCTTTAAAATACCTATTGAAATATTTTGAAAATTAAACCTATTGTAATTGCTTCCATTAGCTTTATTGAAATTCCTATAAATAACGAAAATTAAATACCCATTTTAATTCGTGTGCATGAAATACAAACTACTTTAAAAGATTAATTTTTTTAATTAACAATGTTTTTCCACTTTGTGTTAACTACATTTTCTCACATTTAAAGAGCAGGTGTTAAAAATAAATTGAAAACCAAATATAACACGAATTATGTTGGTTTATTAACATTTCAAGCCAACATTTTAAAATGGTGAGAAACAATAAAGCTAGTTTGATATCTAAGTGGGGTTCAGTTTTTCATTATTATTAAACGATTATACATGTATTTCTCCTTTGCAAACCAGTTTCTTTTTGTCTTTAATAAGTATGTGAACACATTCATTTCTGGTGTCACATAATAGAAAATCATAAAGATATGTCATGTTGATAACATAAAATGTCAATATAATAATGTGAAATGTCAAACTGTTGCGGTTTTTTTTAATTCTGGGGAAAAAAAGTTTATTAAATGAACTGATTAAAAACAAAATGGATACATCTGGATATGAATAGCCTTTATTAAATTAAAAAGAATGTAATCAAAACCACAGGAAATGTTAAACGAATGTTGAAATACTATTCTACAGTATGAAATTAAAATATTCAATAGTATCAGCGTCAGGTTCAAGGGGAGTGGGATCATATGGATACAAAGGACGTTTCTTTAAGGGAAAAAACACTCAAGGAGAATATAGTTATAGAGGGGGAGGGGCGTTAATTGACAAACAGAAGAGTGTCAGATCTCTTGATAAAAAAAATACCCTCTTGCAATGGAACTCTGAGCTTTAAGTCCTTACCACACAGTAAATTAAAAATCGATGACCGAGGGGAGAGATTTTTCCCAAAAGAGAACTCCCAGTAACAAAAGGTTACCTTCCTAAAGGTCGTATTTTCTACTTTTAAGTAACAAGAAGGTACATGCTTCCCCTATCTCCCACTTAGCTATGCATAAAGTAGCATATATTAGGTGTACAAATTAATCCGAAAACCTTTTTTACGTTACCAAAATGTATATCTGTTTACAGAAAAAACAAATATCAATCGAGAAAAGCATTATCCAAGATTCTGGTGACGTCCTCTAATGAAGTGAAGTATGTATAGATGATGTTGCAGGGGCCGAAATAAATACTAACAAGACGGTTCAGTTCGAAGAATACGCCGTGTGAGAAAAAGAAAAGATAATTTCCCCTGTCGTTTTTGTCTTGTGTGACCTGGCGTTGTCCAAAAAGTTTAAGATCCAAAATATCAAAATCATCGCTTTCAAATCGATGTTATTGTATTTTGAACGTCGGGAGTTACAGAACATTCTACCAAAGTTGCGCAGCTTCAACCGATTTTTTTTGGATTTGAAATGTAGTGCCCCAAATACTGCTTGTCGAATGGCACCGCTTTGAGGTTGGACTTTGAGGTTATGTGAATAGCAGATTCGCACAAAATAGTGATTTTGGTTCTTTAGTATTGGTATTTCCACACATAAAAGTGGGGAGAAATAGTCGAAGTAAATCGTGGTTTCCTAATTTATTCAGACGGAGAAAAAACTTATTTGCCAGTAGCTGTCATATTAATCATGCGAAAAAATGTATTGTAGTGAGATTTTAAAAGAGAATACTCAATATATTTTGCATTATAGTAGATACTCCCTTCGGTATTTAAGTTTTAATTAATAAATTTCTTCTTAAGTTCAAAACTTGCGCGCCGACTTTAACAGATTTCGTTTGCTAATTTCTTTCATAAACAAGTAAATACTAGCTTTTTAAGGTTAAAAGAGGTTATTATTTTATACCTTTCATCGGCTGAATTTCTTTTTAAGTTTTAGGTTTATGTCTTTTCTTTCAATTAAGAACGAGAAGGAAGATACTTACATATATCTTATTTTTATTGGTTAAAAGTTTAAGTACATTGAAAAGTATATGCAGCGACATATATATATATATATATATATATATATATATATATATATATATATATATATATATATATATATATATATGTTGCTATAGAGGTTTTCACGGAGTTAATATTTTTTGTTTTAAATGATTTTCTAACTACGGTAAATAATTTTCACATAGTAGATCCCACTCTGGATACCCTTCTTGTCTCTCTACGATTTTTTCTGGTCTGTCCGTATATTACCATACATATCAAACTTGATGCTCTCGGGTAAAAACAGGCATTTTAGTTAAAATTAAAGCAATGACCTGAAAAATTAGAATAGAAATAAATTCAGTCTTAAATTACGAGCCACGACGAGTAAAACAGCGTTAATTGTGCAGTAATCCTAGCATGCAATTTAAATTAAATAATTTAAATCCATTAATAACCCGCCCTTCAATATGCATAGCCAGCTTAGATTAAAGCGCAGGATTAAAATACTGTTTACATCGTTTTGACAAAAAAAACCTTTAGTTATCGATATCTCAGGAAATATTAATTTGAGGTATAGGAACATAAATATAAAAACTGTTTCAAATTCTCTGCTGAATAAACACATTTAACAAATTATATTTTATTCCATTAAAATTATTGAAATTATTTGACTTTAAAAATTGATTTCCGGTACTCTTTCGTCGTTGGAAATAACAATTTTGTGACATCAGCCATTAATACTATGTCGGGAATATGGAATCACATTACTCAGTATATAATACCATTACACCAAACGCTTTATTTTTGCACTTGACGCGCGTTTTGCTAGCTATGTTAGCTTCATCAGAAGCGATGATTAACTCGTCATCACTCATACCTCCTAATGAAGTTAACATGGTTGGCAAAACGCGCGATGATTGCAAAAAAAAAGTGTTTGGCATAGTGGTTATATATACTGACTAGAGTCATTAATACCCCCAATATAAGCACAAATAACGATATTATTTTGTTTATATCTTCATTTGTTCTCTGTCAAAAATAAAATAATGATGCATTCATTGACATTTTCAACGACCATTTTTTCAAAAACTGTCAAAGAGAATATGACATATATATATATATATATATATATATATATATATATATATATATATATATATATATATATATATATATATATATATATATATATATATTACAATAGGAAATAGTTGGTAAATTACTATTATAAAGATAATTTTTGAATTACAAAACCGATTTGAACGATTCCTTCACTGTGACTTAAGTTACACAATACACAAATTTCGTTAAAATCAGTCCAGTAGTTTTGTAAATATTTGACGACGGACATACATGCATACAGACTTGCTCGAAATTCGATATGTCATTTAGGAGGCGTATATACTTAAACTAACGTACCAACTATGGAATACTGCTCCCATGTTTGGGGCTCCGCTCCCAAACATACACTGCATTTGTTGGATTCTATTCAGAGAAGAGCTGTTCGTCTGATTGGAGACCCGGAACTGACCGGCGGCCTTGATTCGCTAGAACATCGAAGAACGGTTGGCGACTTGAGCCTATTCTGCAAATATTTTCATGGAAAGTGTTCGAAGGATATGGCCCGCTTAATTCCTCTTAGAGCGGTGCATGTTAGAAATACACGTCGCGCTAATACTTCACATCCGTATGAGGTTCAGCTTGTTACTCCTCGTACAACGCTTTTCAAGCAGTCTTTTATATGGAGAACATCATCCCTTTGAAATAATTTGCCCAGGACTGTGTTTCCCACAGAGTACAATTTACAGCGATTCAAGAACAACGTGAATCGCTTTCTCCGCACACGTGTCGCTCCTGTAGCGCTTTAGGGACTTTCCTGCAGCACGTGTGCTAGACCCATAAAAAAATAAAAATAAAAAAAATAAAAAAATACCGTACATAAGCATTACGATATTTGGACGATATTACAAAAACACGTCTTGAATTGAGAACCTCCCTTTTTCGGAACTCGACTGAAAATAATCTACAATGTGTAAGAAAAATGAAGTTGTAAGTTAAATTTATGAAATTAGTAAATAAGCAATAAGTAACCGTTTCTATTTTTAATTTATTGTATACATTTAAAACACATTTTACAAAATATATTTTTGTTGTGGCCTAAAACAAACAAATGTATCAAAAAAGGACAAAATTATAAATATTTATTTTGGTTCCCCATTATAGATGTTCTCGCCATTCAGAATAACTAAGGCCTGATGCTTAGAACCTTATCGGATACAAATGCCTAATAAATTACTTTTTACGAAATGGTAAATGCATCCGCGATATTTCCCGCAGTCGCCCCAGAATTTCAGATCCACTCCTGAAGCAATGCGTCTAAACGGGGCGTTAAACACTGACGTTTAAAACCATGGACTATCGAATAACACGCTTCATGCTTTACTTAATAAGTTTTAAAATGTTTATTACTAAGTCGTAAAATTCACTAGTAAAACAAAACGTCTAACGTCTATAACACAACGTCCACGCACGTACAACACATTATAATCTTTTATACTTCGCACAGTAGCTTAGTAAAATTATTTAATTGCAAAACTTGTAAGAGGAGAAACGCATTTAAATAGTTACCTTTTCAGCGACTTTGAATTACTAAGGGAAATGTAATTGTCGATATTTAATCATCTGTCACCCTTATAATTTAAGAATAAAATAACCGGTCAAGTGCAAGTTGAACTTGTGCAATTAGTGTTCCGTACGTTGATTGTTTTTAAAATAAAAAATTTTGTTACGGAGGCATAAAATGCTCAGTGACTTCACAAAACACACCCCAATTTCAACAAAGTTTTTTTCCGACTTTTACTGAAAACTAATGACCTTGAAATTTTTGTTTTTTTTATATACCAGATAAATTATTAAAGGTAATGCACTCGTGATAATTTTCGTTCAATCTACACCCCGTGGAGAATATTCCAGAATTTTTTCAAAATTTTTTGATAAGTACTTTTCGAGATAAGGCGGGTGGACAGCGATTTTTCGCGATTTTTAAAAAATAATACAAAGAAAAGTGCGTGCAAGTATTACAATTTCACCCCCCAAAACTAACCCCTTAAGTCAAAATTTACCTTTCAAAACTACATGGCTCTGATGAGGTTATCAATTTCTACATTATTACCAAATTTCAACTTTCTATGACAAATAGTTTCGGAGAAAATCGGGTGTGATAGACAGACAGACGGACAGACACCGAAGTCATCTTATAAGTGTTCCGTAAGGAACACTAAAAACATCAAACCAACAGGGTTTTATATTCAAATTGGTAATTTTTTCAAAATGTTCAATTTATCTTTCGATTTTATTTCTGAGTTCGCATTAAGTAGGCAGCCGTTGCGTTGGTTCGATGCTTGTAAATTTTTAAGTCTGTGCAAAAAAACGCCTTGTTAATACAACAAGTTACAAATTGATATCCTTGTCGAAACCTATATTGTAGTAATTTCCTAATTAGCTGTTACGAAAACAAAAATTTCAACAACAAAAAAAACGGTACGGTGATTTACACCGTACTTCCTTTGCAAATACCCAGTTCTAAAACAGCCTGAATTTCATTTTCTCACACCAAATAAAAATTTATTTCGAACATTACAGCTCGATATTTTAAGTCATAGGTACTTTATCGAGAGTACTGGAACAAACATTCGCTTTAACAGAAGTAGTATAAGGAGAAAATACGTTATAGATAATATTAACAAAAAATAATTAATGTCAATTAAAGAAATTGAACAAACTACAGGAAATATATATTTCTAACTTTTATTTTAATTTCTTAGAATTTCTATTTAACAAGATTTCTAAACTTTATAAAACTTTTGGTGTGAATCAAAGTTAGCTCGTTAAAATTAAAGAGCTTTCTGAGAGAATTTTCACGAATTATCTGCGACTTTTCCCACGCTATGGCAACACTGAATGGAAATCGATTGAAAAGAGGTATAGATTAAACATGTGCTGAATGTACTGCAAGGCAAACAATTTTAAAACGGTAAATATACACGATGTTAATCAAAGTGCGTATCATATCTCGATGTATCGCAATGAAGCTAGATACCGTAATAGCCTCTGGTCTTATTGAAAAACCCGCCATCGTATTTTAACAAGGTATCACATTACTTTAGTAATATCAGGGGTATAGAGGAGGAACATTTTAGAAAGATTGGTGACTCGAGTCTCTTCTACAAAACACTTTCATGGGAAGTGTAGGAGCTTATTTAATTCTCCCCAAAGCGGTACATACTGGGAATACAAGTCGCTCCAAGACAGGCCATCCAAAGTAACATGAAGGCTGAAAAGTTTTTGGTCTAACTACTTAAAATACATTTTTTTTTGCAAAATTCGACTTTATTGATCAATATAGTCCCCTTCAAGAGCGATACAATCAATTCAACGCTTTTCTAACATTTCTATACCTTTCTTCTAGAAGGATTTGTCTTTGCCTTCCAAATAGGCCTCAGTTTCGGCGATAGCTTCTTCATTGGAGCCAAATCTCTTTCCCGCGAGCATTTTTTTCAGGTCTGCGAATAGATAATAGCCGCTGGGGGGTCAAATCTGAAGCATACGGTGGATGAGGAAGCAATTCGAACTTCAATTCATGTAATTTTGCCATCATAACTATTGACTTGTGCATCGTCTTGATGAAAGAGCACTTTTTTCTTGTTCATTCGGGGCCATTTCTTTCCGATTTCTGCCATCGAATGCACCAATGACTTTATATAATATTCGCTATTGATGGTTTTTCCCTTCTCAGCATAGTCGATGAAAATTATTCCATGCGCATTGCGCATCCCAAAATACAGAGGCCAAGACCTTCTCAGTCGACTGTTGTGTCTTTGGTCGCTTCGAGCGGCTTTCACCGGCTGCTGTCCACTCAGCTGGTTGCCAATTTGATTCCGGTGTGTAATGGTGGATCCATATTTCATCCATTGTCACATATTGCATGAAAAAATCCTTTTTATTGCGCTTAAACCGGTCCAAACAGCGCTCAGAATCATCGACACGTTGTTATTTTTGGTCCACTGTGAGCAAACACTGAGCTTTCTCATGCCCAAATGTTCATGCAAGATATGACCAACACGTTCTTCTGATATCTTTAGGGTGTCAGCTATCTTACGCAATTTCACTTTATGGTCATCCAAAATAATTTTGTGGATTCTTTTTATATTTTTCGGTGTAACCACCTCATTTGGGTGTTCAGAGCGTTCAGCATCATTTGTGTCTGTACAACCGCGTTTAAATTCAGCATACCAGTAAATGATGAGTGTTTTCCAGGGGCAGAGTAACACTTATCAAGCCATTGCTTTGCTGGAACGGTATTTTTTCCCATCAAAAAAACAGTGTTTAATCAACACACGAAATTCGATTTTTTCCATTGTTTTGAAAATATCAAAAATAGCGCCACTAAAACCGCTGTAACTTGTAAATTAATCGTCGAAATGTCATAAAATTTTGACACGTATCGTTTGAAGGTTGGTACTTCCTAACAATCATATGGATTTTTTGAAAAGGGCGACATCTATGTGTCAGACCAAAAACTTTTCAGCCTATGTGTTACTCTTTCCTGTGGAGAACCTTATCTCTTTGAATGAATTATCTGGGACTGCGATTTCTGTGAAATATAAACTGCAGCAACTCAAGACCAATGTGAATCGCTACTTTTGTTCGCGTGCCGTTCCTAAATCCCATAAAAGAGGAGGATTTTGAAATACATGTAATAAAAACTATGTAACCTATAATATATTTTTAGTGTTCCGTACGGAACACTTATAAGATCACTTCGGTGTCTGTCTGTCTGTCTGTCTGTCTGTCACACCCAATTTTCTCCGAAACTATTTGACATAGAAAGGTGAAATTTGGTAATAATATAGGAATTGATGGCCTCATCAGAGCCATGTAGTTTTGAGAATTAAATTTTGACTTAAGGGGTTAGTTTTGGGGGGTGAAGTCGGAAGTGAAAAAAAATTTTTTGTACTAGATTATCGAGTGTGGTGTCAAATGAAAGCTTGTGAAAACACGAGTAAAAAATATATATATAATATTATACTTGCGCGCACTTTTCTTTGTATTATTTTTAAAAATTCGCGAAAAATCGCTGTCCCGGGCCTTATCTCGAAAAGTACTTATCAAAAAATTTCGAAAAAATTCTGGAATATTTTCCACGGGGTGTGGATTGAACGAAAATTATCACGAGTGGATTACCTTTAATAATTTATATGGTATATAAAAAAAACAAAAATTTCAAGGTCATTAGATTTCAGTAAAGATTGGAAACAAACTTTGGTGAAAACTCATTTGGGGTGTGTTTTGTGAAGTCACTAATCATTTTATACCACCGTAACATAAATTTTGACTTAAGGGGTTCGTTTTGAGGGGTGAAATCGGAAGTGAAAAAAATTTTTTTTACTAGGTCATCGAGTATGGTGTCAAATGAAAGCTTCTGAAAACACGAGTAAAAAATATATATATATATATATATATATATATATATATATATATATATATATATATATATAATGTAATACTTGCACACACTTTTCTTCGTATTCCTTTTAAAAAATCGCTGTCCCCTACCTTATCTCGAAAAGTATTGATCAAAAAATTTTGAAAAAAATTCTGGAATATTCTCCATGGGGTATAGATTGAACGAAAATTATCACGAGTGCATTACCTTTAATAATTTATTTGGTATATAAAAAAAAAAAACAAAATTTCATGGTCAGTAAAGATTGGAAACAAACTTTGGGGTGTGTTTTGTGAAGTCACTGATCATTTTATACCACCCTAACAAAAAATTTTATTTTAAAAACAATCAACGTACGGAACACTAATTGTGCAAGTTCAACTTGCATTTGACCGGTTTTTATTATTTTAAATTGGAACCAGAAATAATTTCCATTTTTATATCATGGATGTCATCTGTAACCTTCTAAATCAGTTCGGTAGAGTAGTTTTCTATTGGAATCTGAATTGATGTAAAGACGTTTACTTGGAACCACGCCGTGGAAGTGATATTTTAACAAAGCTTTCCTTAAAAACACTGCATGTGTTCGTTTGATAAATACGTAACATATTCCTATAAATTCTTTAATATTAGATTACATTTTGGAAAGTATTGCGGCTACCTCGTATAATGCCAAACACATTAATCATATATTTATTTTACCTATCTTTTCAATTCTAGTTGTTAACTAAACTGACTTGATAATTATTTTTAAATATGCTACAAAATTTTGATCCTTGTAAACATTTACTTTACTAGATCAGATTTATTTATACTATAACAGTGTATAGACTTAAGACATCATAGGCCACTAACTTCACAAATTTCGTTAACAACATTGTTTAATTTTTTCTTAATATATAAATAGATTCGTTCAATACGAATTGTTTTAAGGGGAGATGTCAGATTAAATGACCTACATTTTTATTAGTTTTCCAATAATTCAAAATATTTTAAAAACACTTACGGAAGGGTACATTTACAGTCAAATGGTAGCAACATTAACTAAAAAAGTTAGTTTGTTAGCTGTACCAAAAATACCTTCTGCATTAAATTACTTTGCTGTAAAGCTTTGCACGTAAAAATTATATTTTTCGTACATTTATAGTAACTTAATAATAATCCAAATATTTAGCTCTCATTAATAACCGTTTTTTTACTAAATAACTAAACTTTTCTCTTCATCCTTTTCGTTAATTTTTGCACAAATTCAGCCTCTACTTTTCTTTCCCGCTACCCAATTCTAGGAAAAATTTTCGTGACATTTAGTATGTTTTCCATTCTTTCTTTCAAATTTTTGACCAACGCCCAGTACTTTTCAATTGAGCTGACTTATTAAATGTTAGGCATATCCAGATTTTTGAATGTTTTATGGTTCTGATAGCCACTGTATTTTTGTTTTGGCTAAATCTGATCAAAACACAACTTGTGACAAATGACAAATCGTTTGTGCACATATTCAATAATGAAAATCTCGCGTTAAATTATTTGTTCCTCAAAAAATGGTTTATGCAGGTGTACAAGTATGAAATGCGGATTTCAGACAACAGATGGTGCACCAATGCAGTTTGTGCTATAAAGATTTGACACTGCGCCATTTTGTTGTATCATCAACAAGTGTCAGACGCGCACGAGTGATAAATTTGAAAAGTGTGTGTATAGTGTTGTGTTGTTGTGTTCAATATGTCCAAATTTATGCCAAACAAACATTACAGCATTAATTTTTTTGTTTTCATTTGAAAAAAACTGCTGTTGAATCATACCGATTACTTCGAGAAGCTTATGGTGAACATGCTCCATCGCAAGATACGTATGAACGATGGTTTCGGCGTTTCAAAAGTGGTGACTTCGATGTTGCAGGCAAGGAACGTGGAAAACTGTCACTAAAATACGAAGATGTGGAATTGCAAGCATTGTTGGACGAAGATGATTCGCAAACACAAAAACAACTCGCCGAGCAATTGGGCGTTAGTCAACAAGCTGTTTCCAATCGGCTACGAGAGATGGGAAAGATTCAGAAGACTAGTAGATGGGTACCACATAAGTGGAACGACAGGCAAATGGAAAAGCGCAAAAAAACGTGTGACATTTTGCTCGCTCGGTACAAAAGGAAGTCGTTTTTGCATCGTATAGTAACAGGGGATGAAAAGTGGATTTATTTTGAGAATCTCAAGCGCAAAAAATCATGGGTAGACCCAGGCGCACCATCCACATCGACCGCAAGACCGAATCGCTGTGGCAGAAAGACGATGCTCTGTGTTTGGTGGGTACAGAGGGACGTGGTCTATTATGAGCTGTTAAAACGTGGGGTACCGGTTAATACTAAACGTTACCAACAACAATTGGCCGATTTAAACCGTTCGCTGCTTGAATACCGAAAGAGGCAACACAAAGTCATTTTTCTTCATGACAATGCTCCGTCACATACGGCGAAACCAGTTCGCGACACGTTGGAAGCACTCAGCTGGGAAGTTCTACCCCAAGCGGCTTACTCACTAGACTTGGCTCCTTCCGATTACCACTTGTTTGCATCAATGGGTCACGCACTTGCTGAGCAGCGCTTTGGTTCGTACGAAGATGTGAAAAAATGGCTCCATGAATGGTTCGCAGCAAAAGGGGAAGATTTTTACTGGCGTGGTATTCATAAATTGCCCGAAAGATGGGAAAAATGTATAACAAGCGATGGAGCATGCTTTGAATAAAGCACTTTTTATCATTCTCCCGAATTTAACATGTTTTTTATAGAAAAAAATTCCTCATTTCATACTTGTACACCTGGTAGTGTACCAGACTGCCAGAAATACCTTTGGTCCAAATTTTTCAAGAGCAATTTGTTGTATATTATCTGAAATATTCTGCTTATTCGTCATACTGTAAAACTGTGGGACTCCTAGTGTGCTAAAAATCGCATTTTAAAATAGAATTCATCGTTCATTATTAAGCACTTGTCATCAGATGCGTCCAACAAAAGATGGCTTTACAGTAATATTTTCTTGTTTGGCGATATGTTCTAAGTTTTTTATTTTCAATATATTTTTTACACTATTTCTTACTCTAGCTGTCTTCATCATTTCTTTCGTAGTTTAACTAGTTCTAAAATTTTACAGTCCATCAATTGGATTTTATTTCTTTAGCAATGAGAGACAATGATTTTTGACGATTGTGAACAGTACAACTTGGAGAGTTTTGAACGATTACGTTGGATATTTCTAAAGCGTTTGATTGTGTTTCGTCCAATGAATTTTGTGACTGAAATCAGCGTATATATCACATGGGGTAATAAGTTTACGGATTCCTTGTTTTGATTAATTATATTTATTTCCCTTATTAAAATTGACAATTTGATCATTTTTCTATTATGGTGAAAATAACCTCTGATATTTGTTTTTAAAATCAATTACACTTACAAATAATGGGTTAAATATTTTTAGCTATTCTAATATGAATTGATTTCAAATATAAATTTCATCATAACAATTGTCGGTGTCGAATTGAGGTGTTTAAAAAAGTGAGATTACACAAAATTTTGTTGGAATTTGTGTCGGAATAGTGGGAGAATGTTCTGTTCGCGATGAACGGTAAAAATATGTATTTTAATGATGTCGGGAAGTAGAATCGTTCCATATTTTAGTTATGCATATAAAAAAGGCTAGTGCTGTAACCGACCGCTGCTTTACTGGCTTGTAAGTCGATCAACGATAACACGTCATCAAACTTCTAACTTTTTATTAAGTAAATTTTATAATACTTATTAGCTTGGTATGAATATAATAGCATCAATTCTCGTAATAACAATATTGAATACTTGATGTTATTGTTAATAATAATGCCTTTTATGTTACTTGAAAATTAACTAAGAATAATGATAATGTAATATTAATGTCTTCTCTAGCTGCCTATTATTTTATACATTTACTCTCTAAAATTTACCATAGGCGTACTCTTAAGTTTAGCTAACAAATATTTACCTATCATCCTAATGATTACAGAGTTTGGCGACTTCTCGGCGCCATCAAGAAGTTTACAAAGAAAAGAATTGATTGTAGAAAGTAGTTCTTTTACTGAGCTATTAGTAACATAGTATATCTTTTATTGAGAATTGGTTACTGTTAAACTATGGCTTTGTATTGAACTCATAGGCGTAGCTAAAGGGCAAAATAATATAGTAACAAAATAATAAAAAATAGTTGGTTTACAACACTAAGTATGCATTCAAAACTAGGCTTCCATCAGCCAGAAATACAAATTATTATTATTTGGTTATGCATTTTCATAATTTACTTTTTTTTGGTTAAGTGTTAGCGCTTTCCCTTTACTGGGGATTTTTTAGGAACACCATTGCCCATATTTTCGTATAATTTAGCTGATTGTTACAAAAATGCACATTTTTCCCATTTGATAACAGCGATTGGATAATATAAAATACTTATTTTGGTTCCGAATAATTTGGAAAATATGTCTATAATCGTAAAAAAATGGGCAGAATTTAAGGCAACCATCACAATTTGTGAAATATGAAATGGTACCTATTGCAGAAACAAGTTTAATTTTGAAGGCCGTTTTTACAATTCATTATGTAATTGTGCTTCAAAAGCGTTCATTTTGATTTCGTTTTCGGTAGATCTCAGGGGTACTGGTCGCCCCTGCAAAGCTATAAATTGGATCCCGGGTCCTTTCCTTCATAAAAACCGAAAGTAAGCTTTTTAGTTTTATTCAGACCAGCTAAATAGTACATGTTTTGTGTTTTATTACTGTGTTTCGCGAGTACGATAACAAGTAGGTACTAGTCTAAGGTTATATCCGAATATTAGTCGATAGACTGAAAAGTAACCTTTATTTAGTAATATTTAAGTGAACAGAATCACAAGTGCGATAAAAATCCCTCCTTTAACCATGTTTTCTTTCCTTATACAAGTAAGGAAGTGAAAAATATTCCTCAAAATTTTAAATATTGGTTTTTAATAAGAAAAACTGGTATTTCGTACTAAATTTTATTATTGACCTAAAAAAATCCAAAAAAAAAATAACGAAAATATCTGTGCAATGTTTAAAAGATATCTAAAAATAGCACTGCTGCCTGTCTTTAACTTTTCAGAAGAAACGTCCGAATTTGTATTTTCTAAATTCGGCAATGCTCGCGTCTTGCTATTGATTATTTATCTTAAACATTTACAGAAATCTATTTTCGAGCTGCATATCCAGACGTACCGGATCTTTAAATTTTATTTGAAATAAATAAAAGAAAAAACCAGCAAGAGAGATAAAATTTATCCGGGTATTAATTATTTCTGCCTCAAACGACACGCTCGGTACAAAAACCAATGTAAAATTTACTCGAAAATCAATTTATGAATATACAGCGATAAATACTGGTAAAGGGTAATTTTTGATTTATACATGTAAAAATGAAATAAATTTTTAAAATTTTGTAAAAATATACAAAATAGAATAACAAATAAATATGTTAAATAATAATTTTGGTAGCATAATTGTCTCAGTGACACGTAGGCTGAAAAGTTTTTAGTTTAGCTACTTAAAACATATATTTTTTGCCTTTATTCATCAATATAGTCTCCTTCAAGAGCGATACGATTTGTCTTTGCCTTCAAAATATGCCTCAGTTTCGACGATATCTTCTTCACTTCACTTCTTGTTCATTTGGGGCCTTTATATAATATTCGCTATTGATGGTTTTTCCCTTCTCAACATAGTCGATGAAAATTATTCCATGCGTATCCCAAAATACAGAGGCCAGAACCTTCTCAGCCGACTGTTGTGTCTTTAGTCGCTTCGGGCGGCTTTCACCGGCTGCTGTCTACTCAGCTGATTGCCGATTTGATTCCGGTGTGTAGTGGTGGATCCATGTTTCACCCATTGTCACATACCGCATGAAAAAATCCTTTTTATTAAACAGGTCCAAACAGCGCTCAGAATCATCAACACGTTGTTGTTTTTGGTCCACTATGAGCAAACGCGGTATCCATTTCGAACAGGGCTTTTTCATGCACAAATGTTTATGCAAAATATGACCAACACGTTCTTTTGATATCTTTAGGGTGTCAGCTATATCACGCAATTTCACTTTACGGTCATCTAAAATAATTTTATGGATTTTCTTGATCTTTTTCGGTGTAACCACCTACTATTCCCATAGTGCAGTCAAGGATGCCCGATGTTGTCTTCAGACAGCGTATTATAAAGCGTATTCTGATGAAGCTAGACACCAAAAAGGCTTCTGGCGCTGACGGAATACCTGCCATAGTTCTTAAAATCTGTGCGAGGGAACTAACACCAGTTTTCTGTAGACTTTTCAACCTATCCTACAGAAAGGGAATATTTCCTTCCTGCTGGAAATGCGCTACAGTTCAGCCGATACCTAAAAAAGGCAAGAAGACCTCGCCAAATAACTACCGACCAATCGCACTGCTTTCAATAATATCGAAAGTCATGGAAAAGGCTATCAATCAGCATCTTCTAAAATATCTTGAAGGATTCAACATTATTAGCGATCACCAATATGGCTTTCGTAAAAATAGATCAACAGGAGATCTTCTGACTTATGTAATACATGTTTGGAACAATGCAATTGAACACTTTGGAGAATCTCGAGCGGTTGCTCTGGACATATCCAAGGCATTCGACCGTGTTTGGCACGATGGGCTGTTGGCTAAGCTACGTTCTTATGGTATGTCGGAAAAGTTCTGTTTGTGGCTCTCATGTTTCCTCAGAGAGCGTTCTTTACGAGTGGCAGTCGACGGATTTCTTTCTAACACCTTCACTATCAACGCCGGTGTACCTCAAGGCTCCATACTGTCTCCTACTCTTTTTCTCATTTACATTAACGATCTGCTGGAAAAGACCGAGAATCCAATCTACAGCTTTGCAGATGACAGTACACTTATCTCTTCATTCACTTTGAACGCTCGGGCATCGGCTACTCAGACGAATATCCGCAGACAGCACGAAGTCGTTCAACTTAACAAAGACCTGGAAGAAATTCTATCTTGGGGTGACAGTAACCAAGTGGAATTTAACGCTACAAAAACCCAGGCGGCAGTTTTCTCTAAAAAAGTTAACGTTGCTGAACCCGACATAGTTATGTCGGGGCACTCCATTCCTCTAACATCGTCACTCAATTTGTTGGGCGTTAATTTGGGAGCAAATATGTCCTGGCATGAACATGTTGCAGGCATAGCAAGGAGAGCTTCTCAAAAGTTGGGAATATTATTTCGAATCAGAAAGCTTTACACTCCTCAACAACTGTTAATTCTTTACAAAGCTCAAATTCGACCAACTATGGAATACTGCTCCCATGTTTGGAGCTCCGCTCCCAAACATACACTGCATTTGTTGGATTCTATTCAGAGAAGAGCTGTTCGACTGATTGGAGACCCGGAACTGACCGTCGGCCTTGATTCGCTGGAACATCGAAGAACGGTTGGCGACTGGAGCCTATTCTATAAGTACTTTCATGGAAAGTGTTCGAAGGATGTGGCCCGCTTAATTCCTCCCAGAGCGGTGCATGTTAGAAGTACACGTCGCGCTAATTCTTCACATCCGTATGAGGTACAACACTTTTCAAGCAGTCTTTTATATGGAGAACATCATCCCTTTGGAATAATTTGCCCAGGACTGTGTTTCCCACCGAGTACAATCTACAGCGATTCAAGAACAACGTGAATCGCCTTCTCCGCACACGTGTCGCTCCTGTAGCGCTTTAGGGACTTCCCTGTAGCACGTGTGCTAGACCCATAAAAAAAAAAAAAAAAAAAAAAAAAAAAAAAACCACCTGATTTGGGCGTCCAGAGCGTTTAGCACCATTTGTGTCTGTACAACCGCGTTTAAATTTAACATACCAGTAAATGATGAGTGTTTGAACGGTATTTTTTCCCATCAAAAAACAGTGTGTAAATAACACACGAAACTCGTTTTCTTCCATTGTTTTGAAAATATAAAAAGTAGCGTCACTAAAACCAATGCAACTTGTAATCGTCGAAATGTCATGAAATTTTGACACGTATCGTTTGAAGGTTGGTACTTCCTAACAATCATATGGATTTTTTGAAAAGGGCGACATCTACGTGTCACACCAAAAACTTTTCAGCTTACGGGTTACTTCCCTTGCAAACATACAGTTCTAAAGTAAATGCCAAATTTAATTTTCCCATACTAAAGAATAACTGGATCTAAAGATTATAATAAAATATTTTAAGTAACATGGGATATATTAATTATTCGAGAAATATAATAACATAATATACACAATATTTTCGAAGCAACCCCTCTTATTCACTCCTCATCCCTTTAAGGGGTTACATACACATGGAATTTTCAAAAATTTGATTTTTTTACGGATTTTTATTCTCTATACTTCTAAGAAATATAAAAAAAAAAATTAAGAAAATTTCATTCCATTACAAGGTTATAGCATTAAATGTGAGCTGGTGTCGGATTGGGACCGCTGCTTGTTTTCAGAGACAGTGCAATATTACGCAGTCAATTTTTAATATTTTTAAACTTTTTTTAATCTTAATAGTTACCTTTTCTACAAAATGTCGAGAGGTTTTTTAAAAATTTTTAATAGATTTTTTTTATAGATAACACAGGCCAAGTATGAAAAAACTTTTTTAATAATTTTACCTGTTTTTTGGTGTGCTGAGTCCGAAAATAATAATAAAAAAGTCGTATCGCCTACCAATTTTTCACATTTTAATATTCAAAATGTGAAAAGTTTATTTTTTATCACTCGAATATTATTAGGTTGGCAATAAAATCAGAATTTTATAAGGTTGGCAGTAAAATCAAATGTTATTAGGTTGGCACTTCCGATAAATGTCACAGCTGTTTGTTTTCTTTCAATTAATATAACCTCGCATTGCAGTGTTTAACCCATGTGCTTTAATTCACACTCAAAGTATCGCTAATCGTGGTTGTAAAAACTCTCCCAACACTTTTTGTTATATATGTGGTGAGTTTGTAGTTAACAAACATTAAAGAAACATTACTGACTTTGTAAAAAAAGTATACTTTGCATATTTTGGTGTAGCATTCGGTAATCAAGAAAAATGTTGGGCTCCTCACAAAGCATGTTATGTTTGTGTCGAGGATCTTAGGATATGGTATAAGAAAGAAAAGAAAGCTTTTAGATTTGCAGTACCCATAGTATGGAGAGAGCAAGAAAATCATTCAAATGATTGTTATTTTTGCAGCGTTGATGTTTCTGAAGAAAGTAATTGTCTATCCTAACTTTACTTCAGCTAATCGGCCGGTAGGACATGGACCGGGATTTCCTGTCCCTGAGCCACATCAGTCTATTGATGACGTTTTACAGTCCAGTCCCGAATTTAATGAAAGTCGACCGGATGATGATGAGTTTCAATGTTTTCTAGAAAATTTAAAACCACAGTTGTTTACACAAGCCGAGTTAAATGATTTAGTGAGAGATTTGGGTTTGACTAAGGAAAAAGCAGAATTGCTTGGTTCTAGTCTGAAAGAAAAACAATTATTGGAAACTGGAACATCTATTTACCACTATAGAACAAGAGATCAACCGTTTGCTTAGTTTTTCAAGCAGGAAGAGGATTTTTTTCTCCTATTTTGAAATTTAATCGATGTCATATTGTGAGAGAACTGTGGGTGATACAAAAAAACTGATACCAGATACGGTTTCACCACCCAAAAATACATAACACTTAGATGTATTGGTTTAAAAAGTTTTTACAAATATTTTTTTGTGTGGGCTTGTGTAATTAAACAAAAATTTCGTGGTCGAAAATAGCAAACTAAAATTTTTGAAAAAAAACCTTAGACAATCTTTAACTACTACATACATTATTTTAGAAGGTTAATTTTTAGTGTTCCGTACGGAACACTTATAAGATCACTTCGGTGTCTGTCCGTCTGTCTGTCTGTCACACCCGATTTTCTCCGAAACTACTTGTCATAGAAAGTTGAAATTTGGTAGCAATATAGGAATTGATGGCCTCATCAGAGCCATGTAGTTTTGAAAATTAAATTTTGACTTAAGGGGTTAGTTTTGGGGGTGAAATCGGAAATGAAAAAAAAAATTTTTTTACTAGGTAATCGAGTGTGGTGTCAAATGAAAGCTTGTGAAAACACGAGTAAAAAATATATATATAAATGTAATACTTGCGCTCACTTTTCTTTGTATTATTTTTAAAAAATCGCGAAAAATCGCTGTCCACCCGTCTTATCTCGGAAAGTACTTATCAAAAAATTTTGAAAAAATTCTGGAATATCCTCCACGGGGTGTAGATTGAACGAAAATTATCACAAGTGCATTACCTATAATAATTTATCTGTTATATAAAAAAAACAGAAATTCAAAGGTCATCAATTTTCAGTAAAGATTGGATTAAACTTTGTTGAAAACTTATTTGGGGTGTGTTTTGTGAAGTCACTGATCATTTTATATCACCGTAACATAAATTTTGACTTAAGGGATTCGTTTTGAGGGGTGAAATCGGAAGTGAAAAAAAAATTTTTTTACTAGGTCATCGAGTGTGGTGTCAAATGAAAGCTTGTGAAAACACGAGTAAAAAATATATATATAATGTAATACTTGCGCTCACTTTTCTTTGTATTATTTTTAAAAAATCGCGAAAAATCGCTGTCCACCCGTCTTATCTGGGAAAGTACTTATCAAAAAATTTTGAAAAAATTCTGGAATATTCTCCACGGGGTGTAGATTGAACGAAAATTATCACAAGTGCATTACCTGTAATAATTTATCTGTTATATAAAAAAAACAGAAATTCAAAGGTCATCAATTTTCAGTAAAGATTGGATTAAACTTTGTTGAAAACTTATTTGGGGTGTGTTTTGTGAAGTCACTGATCATTTTATATCACCGTAACATAAATTTTGACTTAAGGGATTCGTTTTGAGGGGTGAAATCGGAAGTGAAAAAAAAAATTTTTTTACTAGGTCATCGAGTGTGGTGTCAAATGAAAGCTTGTGAAAACACGAGTAAAAAATATATATATATATATATATATATATAATGTAATACTTGCGCACACTTTTCTTCGTATTACTTTTAAAAAATCGTGAAAAAATCGCTGTCCCCTACCTTATCTCGAAAAGTACTGATCAAAAAATTTTGAAAAAATCCTGGAATATTCTTCACGGGGTATAGATTGAACGAAAATTATCATTACCTTTAATAATTTAGCTGTTATAGAAAAAAAAAAACAATATTTCAAGGTCACCAGTTTTCAGTAAAGATTGGAAACAAATTTTGTTGAAAACTCATTTGGGGTGTGTTTTGTGAAATCACTGATCGATCATTTTATACCACCCTAACAAAACTTTTTATTTCAAAAACAATCAATGTACGGAACACTAATTGTGCAAGTTCAACTTGCACTTGACCGGTTATTATTTTTGTAGACTGGATTATTTTTTCTAAAGTTATCCTGCAAACAAGGAAGTGCCATAGTTTTCATCAGTGGTCCATTTATCCCGATAAAAAATAATGTTAACATTTAAAACATTAAAAAAATTCTTGTAACTTAAAGTACAATAAAAATATTAATCGCCATTCTTTTGTATTATTCACTTAATAGCCTTCAAAATATTTTTTTAAAATATACATGCTTTTTGCAGCGCCCAGGTGTACGTAACCCCTTAAACCTTTATATGTTTGACTAAAAACAGTTATGCTTAAAATTTGTTCATTATCTCGATCAAAGATTAGGAAAAATTTTCATAATACTACTGAAACTATACAAAATTTATCGATCAGCGCCCATTTTACCCCTTGATTTAGCCCAGTAGTTTCTATTATTTAAAGACAGATTTTCCTATTTTTTTTTAACGAAAATCCATTTCTAATCAACTCTCGAACAGAACGCAATATTGTCTCGATTCAAATGTCTTCTCGTGCAATCGAATTTTAAATTTTATCGTTTAAAAATTAAATGAAAAGTTATTTTTAGTCCTCATTTCGGCTACTTCTATCCATTTCGGATTATAGATTTTTAACTAAATAAAAATCCGCAGTAAACTTGGCCTACTTTTCTTTCTTATTAGAACTATTATTGACTCTTTCCTATTTCTGCCTTCTACACAAGGGGATATTTTATTTTTCTAAACGACTAACGGAATATTCTTATTTTTTACGATCCGGTCATTCTAGCCTATTACTGGGGATAAATCATAAAACTTGACCTTTTTCAAATCAGTTCTAGTATGATTTCATTGTACCGATACTATTTGAAGGTTATAAAAAAGAATACTGATATTTTTAATCTCCCATTTTTTCAAAATAATAATAACTATAAAAAATGTAATTTTCAGTTTAAAATGAAATAAAACCGTTTAATATATTAAATCGATAGCAACACAAAAACGAATTCAAAAGAGTCTACAATTTTTCATTCAAAATCATCGCTGCCACTGTCTGACTGAATTATTATTTGTTCAGTGTTTTTCCTCACTAATTCAGAGTATCGTAGTAATAAATGTATTAAACACATCACATGTAGGTTAACGATTACATACGACACACACACAACGTAAAAATATCACTACGTTTATTTAATTAAGTAAATCCTATTAAAAACTAATCGTCACTAATCTTTCGGCTACATAAATAAAACACTTAGAGACACTTTTGGCGATATCCATTTGCAATATTTTACGAAATATATTTGTTTTACAAAAAATTTCACACCAAAAACAAGGCTTTTGGCAGCTATCGTTGACCGGTCTACCATTCCTCGTCATCTTAAAAAAAAAAATCTCTTTCGCCTTTTTTTCCTCGGTCACGTATTCCAATGTCGATCCGAGCTAATTTTAATATTCCAATGCCCAGTGAGTACATAACATTTTCAACTGTCAAAATTATGAAAAATTTATGACAAAATAAATATTGGGTGTGTCTCCAACTGACTCAGGAGTCATCCATTTCATATAAGACACTATTTTTATAAAAATTTATATATATATATATATATATATATATATATATATATATATATATATATATATATATATATATATATATATATATACAGTACAATCCCGATTATCCGAATCGCGATTATCTGAAATCCGGCTTATCCGAAACAAACTGTTAAAAAGCAAATTGTATTCCAATTAAACGAAAAAATCCCCATTATTCGAAACAGACGATGAGTGGTTTCCTTAACGCGTCGGGGACTCTCCGACGTCTAGAATTTCACCGCTGTCTATGTTTTGGTTAGTCGACGAGTGTTATAAGTTACTCATTACGTCTATTATGATCGCAGAGGTAATAGTTTCGTTTTAATAGATATTTTACAAAATGTAGCGTCATAATAATAAGCGTAAACGTGTTGTTATTGCCTTAAAAGAGAAACTTGAAGCAATTCAACGTTTAGATAAACTTCTTAAAAATATAGCGAAGGATTTAGGGTAGCCGTGAGTACTGTTTCAGAGTGGAGAAAAAAACGCGAAAAACTGGAAAAATGGTGTAGTGTTTTGTCATCGCCCACACAGGCACGAAAAAGTATGAAAAGCGGTGAATACCAAAAAGTGGATGATTCTTTATTTTTATGGTTTACACAGAATCTAGAACGTGGATACCAATTTCAGGAACAATTTTAAAACATAATGCAGTGAGTTTAAGCGAAGAGTTGCCGGTTATTGAAGCGCCTGTAAATTTTTTTGCAAGTGATGGATGGCTAGACAGGTGGAAAAAAGGACATAGTGTACGTCAACTGAAAGTTTGTGGAGAAAGATTGTCGGCTGATGTATCTGCTGTAAAAAAATTTGCAGAGAATTTTGAGCAGCCTATGAAAGAACAACCAGACCAAATCTATAATTGTGATGAAACAGGCTTGAACTACAAAATGTTGCCGTCAAATACTTTAGCTTCAAAAATGGAAGCTGGAGCACCTGGTTACAAACGTAGCAAAGAACGTATTGCATGCAGTAATGCTTCTGGAAGACACAAACTCCCTTTATTATGTATTGGTAAGTCAGCAAATCCACGAACCTTTAAGAATATTCGTCGCAATGCTTTTCCTGTTTTGTATAAAAATCAAAACAATGCCTGGATAAACGAGACTCTGTTTAAAGACTGGTTTTTTGGAGATTTTGTTCCCAAAGTGGAACTTTTTTTAAAAGGACATGGATATCGTAGAAAATGTATTCTGTTACTAGATAACGCCCCCACTCACCCACAAAGTGGGGAAATAAAAGCAATGTTTTTGCCTCCTGCTGTAACTTCTCTCATTCAGCCTATGGTTCAGGATGTACTAGAAAATTTAATACGCAATTACAGGCGTTTGTTATTGGAACATATTTTAGAAGAAGTAGATCAAGGTAGCAATCTTTGATTGTTTGAAAAAGATAAATTTGAAAAATGTTATATATTGGATAGTTTCAGCCTGGAATCAAGTAAAGAGTAGTACTCTGGAAAAATCTTGGTCAAAATTGATTCCACAAGAGGAGAGACATTACTCAGAGGCAGAAACAGAAGATAATGAAAGGTTACATTAAATTATTACAAGAATATCAGGATGTGAAAGTGTTACGGAAACCGATGTTTGTGAATGGTTAAACAGTGACAGTGTGGAAGATGAAATGACTGAACAAGAATTAATTAAAAGTGTATTAAAAAATGCTAATAAAATAGACAGTGATGACGATGATGATAACTGACATTATTCCAGTAATAATGTCACATTTAGAAGGACTAGAAGCCCTAGAAAAAGCGTTAACTGATGTAGAACAACAAGAAAATGCAACCGCCGCGGACGTTTTGCTTATCAAACGTTGGAGAAACATTGCAGCCAAAAACAGAACAACGCAAAACGAGTGCAGTTAAAAATTACCTCATTTTTAAGACCTTAAAGTTAAGAATGAAACTGTTTTATTTTCGATTTTCCGTACATATACATAAAATAAGTAAACTAATTCTTTTATTCTTTGTTTTAATAAATACCTATCTAAGTAATAGCATATCGTATAAATGCTTTTAGGTCAATCTGCAATGTTGTATTCATTCTAAACTTCTATTTTATAAAAAAAATTCGGATTAACCGAAATTTCGATTATCTGAAATCACTTTGGTCCATATTATTTCGGATAATCAAGATTCCATTACATATATATATATATATATATATATATATATATATATATATATATATATATATATATATATATATATGTATATATATATATATATATATATATATATATATATATATATAGATATATATATATATATATATATATATATATATATATATATATATATATATATATATATATATATATATATATATATATATATATATATATATATATATATATATATATATATATATATATATATATATATATATATATATATATATATATATATATATATATATATATATATATATATATATATATATATATATATATATATATATATATATATATATATATATATATATATATATATATATATATATATATATATATATATATATATATATATATATATATATATATATATATATATATATATATATATATATATATATATATATATATATATATATATATATATATATATATATATATATATATATATATATATATATATATATATATATATATATATATATATATATATATATATATATATATATATATATATATATATATATATATATATATATATATATATATATATATATATATATATATATATATATATATATATATATATATATATATATATATATATATATATATATATATATATATATATATATATATATATATATATATATATATATATATATATATATATATATATATATATATATATATATATATATATATATATATATATATATATATATATATATATATATATATATATATAGATATATATAGATATATATATATATATATATAGATATATATATATATATATATATATATATATATATATATATATATATATATATATATATATATATATATATATATATATATATAATATATATATATATATATATATATATATATATATAATATATATATATATATATATATATATATATATATATATATATATATATATATATATATATATATATATATATATATATAAATATATATATATATATATATATATATATATATATATATATATATATATATATATATATATATATATATATATATATATATATATATATATATATATATATATATATAATATATATATATATATATATATATATATATATATATATATATATATATATATATATATATATATATATATATATATATATATATATATATATATATATATATAGATATATATAGATATATATATATATATATATATATATATATATATATATATATATATATATATATATATATATATATATATATACGTATATATAGATATATGTCGAAAAAGTATTCAGCATTTTAAAGTCAAAATTGAGACAATTGTTGTTTATATTTTGAAAGAACTTATTAAACCAAATGTGTGTCATTTTGTTCGATGACCTTCTGCCATTTTTTTGGCAACACCTTAATCCCGTCACTGTAGAACTTCTGTGGTTTCTGGGCAAAAAAATGTGACCAGTGATATTCACAGGCCTCTAAAACTAACTTAACACCATATACGAAGTTCTGCAGAGACCGAAACCAACGGTAGTCTGATGGTGCAACATCCGGGCTATATGGTGGATGCATTAAAATTTCTCAGCCAAGCTCTCTTAGATTTGCCAAACCATCAAAGATGCGTGTGGTGTTGTCACCGTCCGTGACTAACCAGTTCAGAAATGGCTCGATTCGATGGAAATTCGATAAAGTAAATTTTTTAGCGTCAAATTATGTGGCAACCAAACATCGAGTTTTTTCTTGCAATCAGCTTTTTCCAAATGCTTTAACTGTCTGGGGATGTACGAATCGTTGGTTCCTTGGCGATGTCATGGCTACTTATATGATGGTCTTGTTCAATTTCTGCTAGTTCTATCAACTTTTTCTGTTATTGGTCGATAAGTACGAGGAGCATCCTTAATATCAAAATTTGCAGGACGAAAACCACTTAATCATCTTTTGGCTGTTGCTTTTGATAAGGTATCTTAACCATAATTTGCACAAATTTCTTTATAGGCCTGTGTGGCAAACCGCCGTTTGCAAATATGAACTTAAGCAAGAATAAATCACGATTTTAGTATAAATAGTTTAGTTTTGAATATTAGGTTTAGTCGATCATCATTCCTGATGATGCTGACACGGTTAGCGAACGCGCGTCGAGCGCAAAAATAAAGTGCTTGGTATTATGGTGTAGTGTCATTGTGACAAAGATTACAAAATTCCAACGTACTATCAATATGGTTTCATTTTATTACTGAATAAAACTTAACACATTGTAACAAAATTTAAAAGAAAATCTATTCACTTTTATTTCGTAAATGCAACTCTGTTTATTCAATACAAACTTCAAAACTACAATAAAACTTTCAGAAGTTTTCTTTAGTTCCTCTATTCTTTTATGTTACTAAGGTTTTTTTTTTTAATTTTCCGATTGGAGTTATTATTCCATCGAACGGAATTTAAATGAAGTTGTTTCCTTTCAATTTAAAGTTTTAATGGAATTATACATGGTTTCTAATACAAATGTTTGTGATACTATAGATTGTATACAATTAGCCCCCGGGATTTTGAAGACATGCAACAGTCGACTGTTAGGTTAGTTATTTAATACATATACTGCTTTGCAATTTACTTTACTTCTAGGTATAACATTATTAATTATCCGCTGCTAATTATCCACGGACTGAAAATACATATTTAGCTTATATTAGGTGTACAGATTAATTTACCACAGAATACAACTCGATCAAGAAACTATGTTGGGAAAGTGGAATCTTTACGAAATCTTCTTACGAAATTGAGATCAAAGGATAATTGCAATTTCTAGATATTTTAATTATTAAAAATAATAATAGGTTAGAATTTGATATCTATAGAAAAGACACAGTAACAGATAGATATATTCCTAATGATTCACCTTATTGTAAACAACATAAATTAGCCGCATTACATTTTTTAGTCCATCGTTTAGGTTATTTGTCCTCTGAATAGAGTAAACTTATGACGATGACTTAATAAACAAGTTAATAAATAGACAGAAGTTCAGGTTAAGTATTCAAAATTCCACCTTTTTTTGCACGCGAAGCAAATAAGACCAAGTATGGCTCCAAATCATATAATCCGAAAAACAGCAGGGGACTCAATAAGGCATTTAATAACGTAAACCTCACTTTAGTCTATAAGTCATCAGACAATTTCGGAAATGCCTTAGGAAATCCCAAAGACAAGATTCCTAATTGTCAGAAAAGTAGAATTTATGAAATTAGTTCAGGTTAGTTCAGGTAATAATTGCAACAAAAAGTATGTTGGGCAAACTAAAAGGTCAATTAAAACATGATTTAAAGGACATTTAGCACACTTAAGATACAGTAGAACAGAAAAGTCTAGCATTGCCGAACATGCCCTTGAAGCTGATCATACTCTAACATTAGATAATCTAAGATTAATGAAAAATGTATCTAATAGGAGATTGTTGAACGCAAACGACGGCATGGAAATTACAAAATGTGAAAGTAGTTTAAATAAAGACAGAGGGCCTATTCCTTATAGTCCAGTCTATTGGTTACTTGACCGGAACTGATGGTTTCATCTATGCCACATGTTCCGCCTGAGTAATTCAGATGTTAGGTTAAGTATAAATAGGGTAGATTTGTAGTTTAGCTTTAGACAATCATCGTTCCTGATGAAGCCAACATAATTAAATAAAGTGTTTGGTGTAGTGGTGATGTATACTGAAACAGTCAAGAAAAATATTCCTCATTATTCTCCACACAATTTGGTCAATTTTCAAATAAAGGCGAATTCCTTCCCCGTAAAAGAAAGGGTGTTTTCGAGTAGATAATTCTGTTATGTTTTTTTGACGTCATCCAATGAAGTGAAAAGGGCATCAGCGAATTGATATGCAGCAACCGAAATAAATACTGGATCTGCTACCAAAATCCGGACAAATCGTTAAAACAAAATGTTATTAATTAAAATCAAAAAAATTTCAAACATTACTAATTGTATATGTAAATGCCGCCTCGAGAGGTGTTAGGTTGTCATGCTCTTGGTTACTCGTTCAATGGTGCTCTACACATAATAATCCAAAGGGTTTAAATATGGACTGTGGAGAGGTCAAAACTCGTTGGACCAAAATATGCCCACATTATGCCAGAGCCAATTTTGAACTACCCGCGTTAAAATGGCTAAATATATCTTTCTGAGATGCTTTGTTTCTTTCCAAAGAATACATATTCATATAAATATACATATATATATATATATATATATATATATATATATATATATATATATATATATATATATATATATATATATATATATATATATATATATATATATATATATATATTATACATAATAAGCCGACACTTAGACCGTGAACAGAGGTCGAAAACTTCGTCCCTCCTATTTTAGGAGCATCCATGGAAATCTTTAAAGCAAAATATCTATCCACAAGATCCTACACTCTTTATCTTAGATGCCTGAATAACAGAATACCTTTTATCGCAGCTCTTCGATTATACTCTGAACTCGATCTTATCTGCTTGGACGTTTTGAGCTTAAATCTGCTCACTAGAAACATATGACTGGACCGAACGTCAACACTTACCTACCGCCAAAGACAAATGAAACGGGAAATTTAATTTTCATTTTGTCCAGATTAGTTCGAGTTTTAGTAGCGGCCCCTGTATTTAATCAAGCGGAGCCATGTCCAGCAAATATGCAAGCACGAAGAAAAACCTTCTCTTCCAGCGAAAAAAAAATCTCGTTTGTTTTTTGCTGCGTGTGATCTGACGTTGTCCAGAACGTTTACGCCTTCTCCCAAAGTTGAACAATCATTTGCGCAGCTTCACACACACATTTTCTTGCATTTGACATGCAGTGCCTAGAATGCTGCTTGTCCAGTGATATCGCTTTCGAGTCTGTATTTTGAGGTTATGTGAATAGCAGCATCGCGTGAGGTAGTAGTTCTTCCTCTTAGGAATGGTACTTTGAAACTGAATTTTGAAATGCTTATTTCAAAGGTACCGAATACACCGTTTTTTTGGCTACGTATAACACGCGCCTTAATAAGATTATAAGTATAATCTTGTAAGTACAATCCTTAATACAATATTAAATTAAGCTTTCATATCGGAACCAGTAGCATTCCCGCTTCATTAACAGCGACCGCAAAATAATAAATAGTAGTAGTATCATATTTGGAATGCAATATATTATGTATTAGTCTTATTACTAATAAACCACAAAACGTTGCTTCCTAACAATGTTATAAAACTTATTTATAGTTATGTTCTAAGGTGATAGTGCAGTATCATATTACCTTAATACAAATAAATATGTTTGTATTTACTTAATCCTTATGCCTTTCTACCCCTTTAGGGGTGTAAGGCCCGTGGAGTTGAGTTATTCTATATTTGTCTTTTCCATATTTCCTTCCACCTCTTTTTATCCTGTGTGGCTCTTCTTACGTGTTCCCAGTCTATTCCTCTTTTGGCCACTGCCTCTCTAACATCCCCCAACCATGACCTTCTAGATCGGCCTCTTGTTCTTTTCTTGCTCACTCTGGCTTCAAACACTTGTCTAACTATTCTTTGTTCAGGCATCCTTTCGACGTGACCTATCATCTTAGTTGTGCTTCCTCAACCTTTTCCACCATTGGTTTCAGGTTAAAATTCTTTCTGAGTTGTATATTCCTAATCCTGTCCATCCTTGTTTTGTCCTCTATTTTCCTTATGAATCTCATTTCTGTAGTCGTTATCCTTCCTTTCTGTCTTTCTGTCATTGTCCATGTTTCTCCTCCATATAAAAGTATTGGTGTTGCAACCTTCTCGAATACTTGAGCTTTAATATTTTTTGGTATCTCTCTCCTTCCTAGGAATGTATTATTTATACTATTAAATAATCTTTCCTCCTGTTATCTTCTCTTCCATCTTTCCATCCTCCGTTATTGTTGATCCCAAATATTTATTACTTCTCCACTTGGCCCAGCCTTTCCTCTCCTATCGTTATTTCATGCTGTCGCTTTTGCTTTCCTATTATCATAGTCTTTGTCTTTTCTTTATTAATTTTCATGTTTATTTTTTCCAATGCTTCTTTATATATCCGTATGTTCCTATTAAGCGTTTTCCTCGTCTTTTGCTATAATAACCATATCATCCGCATAGCACAGTTCTGATATTTCTATCTTTTTCATCTTCCAATAGCCTATCTGGTATGGTCTTACTCCTTTCTTGTTTGCTTCTTTTATTGCTTCATCCAGTCCCTCTCGTTTTCAATCGACCAAAACAATTAAATAATTCAATATATCGAAACACTACCGTAATAATGCTCGTTGAACGAGTTGACCACTGCCGGGCGTTCGATTTCGATGTGTACACTTCGCAGTCCGGAACTCAACAACAAATATGTTTGTATTTACTTAAAAATTATAATGTATTTTTTTACTTGCTAGTAACCAGAAAAAGTTTCAAAAATTAATAGAAAATCAGTGCAAATCTCTCCATTTCCTCAGATAGTCACACGTCTGGCAAACTTATTGCACCAAATATGACCTCAATCTTCGGATACTCCAACTGAATAGTCCATTAAATGCACGCAGGTATGACTCCTGATGATGCTATAATAGTTAGCGAAACGCGCGTTGAGTGGAAAAATAAAGTGTCTGGTGGAGTGATGATCACGGTTGTGGAGTCCTACAGCTTTTGTTGCTTCGACAAAAGAGATTGAAAAGGATAGGGTAGCTCAATTTTTATAGTTTCAGTGGTATTATGCGAGTCCAGTTATATTAAAATTAAAACCAAAACTTTACCTGTATAAATTAAGTTAAGATCCGTTGTTATATATATATATATATATATATATATATATATATATATATATATATATATATAAAGCTATAAAATTATTAATACCAAAGCTAATGTAGGCAAAACACCATTTCCAATATGAAAAACCGTAAATAAAACCATAAAAAATATGAACCAATTAGAAATTAGATAGGTTTCACAGAGATAAAATTCTATACTCTACGATATTAAATATCTATAGCCTACCCAATAAACTACAAAAATATTAATATTAAAAGCTAATGGATACTAATATTATCAGTGTTAAAAGGTATTTTTATGCATAAATTTAAAATATAATAAATTTGTTGCCATCAATCCACGAAACTCAAAACATTTATTTAAGTTATTTTAGAGAATCAAGGGAATACCCCAATTAAATTATTTGTCATATTTTTTAACCTCACGTATTTCCATCGAAAAATCGGGATAACGTCGCTTCTCTGGAATACGAGATAAAGCACCTCCGTCTGGACCCTCGTCCTGGCAACGTCATGACGTCACCCTGACGTCACCGTGAAGAATTTTGCACAGCCCAGCTGTGACGCACGAATAGTTCGTAATTTTCGAAGATTTAGTTAAAATTAGCTGTTCGAATTTTTACTGTCAGAAACCTGTGCAAAGCGGATTGTACTTGTAATGAATTCTTTTTTCAGATCAGAGGTCTAGAGCACTTAACCTACATTAAAATAAAATTACGAACATTTATCTTCGATTTTAAAGAGAAAAAAGTTTATATATATATATATATATATATATATATATATATATAAATATATATAAATATATATAAATGTATATAAATAAATATATATATATATATATATATATATATATATATATATATATATATATATATATATATATATATATATATATATATATATATATATATATATATATATATATATATATATATATATATATATATATATATATATATAATGTTACAATAGAGGTTTTCACGGATGATGGAATATAATACATTAAAATTCGGGGTTACAATCCCTTCGTCTAACAATGAATTTGCACAACGTTTAGCCAAAATCTCATTTGGCATTTTCAAGTGCTCTTGCTGCTGCTGCCGCTGGAAGCTAACTGTTAGACGAACGGACTGAAAGCCGGAATTTTAATGTATTATATATTTATATATATATATATATATATATATATATATATATATATATATATATATATATATATTTTATATATTTATATATTTTATATATATATATATATATATATATATATATATACATATATATATATATATATATATATATATATATATATATATATATATATATATATATATATATATTTATATATTTATATATATTTATATATATATATATATATATATATATATATATATATATACATATATATATATATATATGTTGTAGTGGTTTTTCGGGTATCCCGTGTTAGCTTGAAGTCCCTTGATGGACGGTTTCGCTGACGTTTCGATGGAATCTCATCCATCTTTTTCAAAGCGTTGATCACTGGTCGGTGTTTTGGCGTTGAATGTCGATATTCAACGCCAAGACACCGACCAGTGATCAACGCTTTGAAAAAGATGGATGAGATTCCATCGAAACGTCAGCGAAACCATCCATCAAGGGACTTCAAGCTAACACGGGATACCCAAAAAACCACTACTACATTTCACACCCGTGAAAACATTCGTCAAAACATATATATATATATATATATATATATATATATATATATATATATATATATATATATATATATATATATATATATATATATATATATATATATATATATGTTACAATAGAGGTTGTAATGTAATACATTAAAATTCCGGGTTTTAATCCGTTCGTCTAACAATGAATTTGCACGACGTTTCGCCAAAATCTCATTTGGCATTTTCAAGTACTCTTGCTACTGCTGCTATTCGACACCGTGATTCTGCCGCTGCTGCCGCTCGAAGCTAACTAGTTACTAGAACTAGAACTAGTTACTAGAGATTGTTTCCGCTTCAGGGATTCTTGATCACAAAAAACATAGCTTCAGGGGTTGGGGTAAAAGGCAAGCGGGCCGTTAAAAATTATTTATATAATAGTATATTACAGAACAGTCAATAAACAAACACAAAATTATGAGAATTTTTTTTTTTGATCGGGATCATTGACAAATCTTAAGTATACTTATGTTTAGTTAAGGAGATAAGGAGTTGGAGAGACGGGGGAAGGGGTTAAAGATGTTGATTCGTATATATAATGTTATATGCCCTTTTCAGGGTTTTTCTACAAATAGAATTACACTTATTTTCAGACTACATATTTCTGACTTGTGTCTGTCAAAAATGGTTAAAAAGTAAAGTTTATAAATGAAGTACGATTCTTATTCTTGTGTTATTATCTGCTTAACAGAGAATAACTTCGCTTAAACTCGTTTTTCCATATTTAATAGAATATTTTCCGACCCATTAAATAATTCTCTAAACCACGCTTGTTCAAAAGCGGAACTTCCAATTTTTTAAACGGCTCCTTAGAGACCGCTTCTCCTAGGTAGAATTATTAATACAGCTACATAGTACAACGTAAAGGGTTGTCTTTAAAATGTTTTATGAAGTGTTTAGATGGGAAGCGGGAACTATGGGTGGTAAGTTAGCCTTTGAAAAATAAATTACTACAATTTGGAATGACTACTTCCCAGCACTACGACACACTACTAATATTTGAAGATGAAATCGCAAAATCCTGGAATTTTAGAAAAAACTTAGATATCGATACAGTGTTTTAAAGATACTTGCCATAAAAAAAAATAGAGAGTATAAGCACCAACGCCCGTCAGTATGAAGGGTAATCAGTGCCCTCACTAACGACGAAAACAAACCTATCTCTTCCTTCAGCCATGTCTAGATCACTGCCTCTTGATCCCAAAAAAACTGATCTAGCAGAAATCAGCAAAGATCAGTTCCAGTCTCATCCACGCACCCATCTGAACCGAGCTCGAGATCCAAATCGAACTGCCCAGAAACACCTAATACACGCCTGCAACAGCCATCAATCAAATCATGAAATCCGGCTACATCCGCAAAGCTCCAGACTCAACAACCTGAAATCATAATGATTAAGAAACGAGGAACCCTTATTAAGTAAATTAGTCGAAAAAATTCCAACCTAAATCCGCTCACGATCCCAACACAACCCTCCTCGCCCAACATATAGTAAACAGTTTTCAACAGAAAACACTAAGTTAGAGCAGTCTTCGTTGACGAGGTCTTTGAACGAGTTTGTCGATCTGGTAACCTAAAACGGAAAAAAACGATAAAATCTGGAGTCCTACAAGGCCCCCTTATCCCCCCATCTCTTCGACTTCTTAGTGGGGGATTATTTCTACCTTTTAAAATATGGTTTGAACAGGTACATATGTTAGAGCATAGAATTTTGCGAATGGAGAAATATGTAATCTTAGATGTTTCTCCAAAGTCTCATTAGGCATTATCGACGCTTGTTCTTTGACGGTTGACTATAAACTGAGTTTACAGTCACATAACATGACAGTCAGTTTGTCATCGATCGGCAAACATCGATAATGTCAAATAAGACTTTGACGAAACGTGTAAGTAGGAAGTTGCGATTCACGTTGGTCTTGCAGGATATTGTCGGTGGGTAACACAGTCTTTGGGTAGTTCCAAAGAGATAAAGTTCTCCATGTAAAGGAGGATATCGAAATGTGTAAATAATACAAAAAATCAAAACGAAATATATAATTAAATATTTTTTTTCGGTCAGAATTGTGGAGAAGATAGTAAGTTTTAAGGGCGTTCATTCATTATCGACTAAAAAGTAAATACCCTATACTTGTAGTTTTTAGATAAAGCCCGGTAATGTATTCTAGAGATAAGAGTATATTCATAAGTAAATATTATTGTCGCAGACAGTGGTGTGTATTTAATTTGGAATAAAAGGGGGGGGATTAAAAAAAAATGACAGTATAGTCATCAAAATGCTAGTGTTTGTATCGAAAAAAGAATAATTAGTAAATATAACTGAAACCAGTCAATCAATAAAGTTAATACGGATTAACGTCCATTCTGATAAATAATAATATGCACCTTTCCATGATCAACGTATTTTATTAATATTTTTAATATTTACAAAGAGCTTTACGTATGATTACTTTCGATATTAATACTCCTGGATGTCATCAATATTTTTAATTATTAGATTCTCAATATTATTAATTGTGCAAGTAATTCAAAACTGTTATATACTTCTTTTTATTAGAAAAAATAAATTACGGGTTATCCAAAAAAAACACGAACAAACACGTCACACTGAATCATACGTTTAAGAGAAAAATCCGAAGAAATATTGTGTAAAAATTTTATAGCCAAGCTATTAATTTTATTGTCAGATTTAATAGTCTGTTGCCCGAATATATTTCTGATTTTGCGTAAACACTCGATAATTTTACGCTAAATATCGTTTAATAAAACGCCAAATTGGTTACTTTTCACCTTTTAATCATTAAACTATTAACCTATTTAATTATACTTTATTTTGAGCACGTTTAAACGGACTCTTTTTAATTCATTATCGATCAAAAGTAATAGCATGGAAAGGAGAGGCTCTGTAAAAATTTACTGCTATACCTAAAGTAATTTCTTACTTTGATAATTAGGCACACCTCTATTTAACTACATTTTCAAATAAAACTGAGTTTCATGTGAGAATAGTAGGAACATTCCAGATAAAATTTGTTTGTTGTTCCCACCACCAACTACTCGTTATTAGTAGTAGTTAAAAGCAGACCTGGCAAATAGACTAGACTCCCTCCTGCTTCTTTTTTCAAAGATCGCTCTTACAACTCAATCCTATGTATGTTCGCTAAATTTTTCCAAGCTCTCTATGAAATTCAGAATATTACTTCTAACTTCATCTTCCAGCTACCGATAATCCAATTAGGTCATGCGACAGTCTTCCCAGTACCTTAGGGATAACAAATAAGAGATGTTTCAGAGATCTATAATTCGTCGGGTATACCTTTTTAGACGGGGTTTCAACAAGTACTTCCCAAAAGTCATCGGATAAAATTCTTGGCACTCCTCTAATACGCTATCTAATTCGGAC
>CM032450.1:27905309-27912809 GCA_019049505.1 Pachyrhynchus sulphureomaculatus | reverse complement strand
TTCAATAACCGCCAACTCTTCGCTTAAACTCCCTGCCTTATGTTTTAAAAGTATTCCTGAAATTGGTATTCCAGGTTCTCGATTCTGTGTAAACCATAAAAATAAAGAATCATCCACTTTTTGGTCTTCACCACTTTTCATACTCTTTCGTGCCTGTGTGGGCGATGACAAAACACTACACCATTTTTCAAGTTTTTCGCGATTTTATTCTCCACTCTGAAACAGTACTCACGGCTACACCTAAATCCTTAGCTATATTTTTGAGAAGTTTACCATTATCTAAATGGTGAATTGCTTCAAGTTTCTCTTTTAAGGTAATAACAACACGTTTACGCTTATTATTATGACGCTCCATTTTGTAAAATATCTATTAAAACGAAACTATTACCTCTGCGATAATAATAGTCGTAATGAGTAACTATTAACACTAGTCGACTAACCAAAACATAGACGGCGGTGAAATTCTAGACGTCGGGGAGTCCCCGGCGCGTTAAGGAAATCACTCATGGTCTGTTTCGAATAATGAGGATTTTTTCGTTTAAAGAGAATACAATTTGCTTTTTAATAGTTTGTTTCGGATAAGTCGGATTTCAGATAATCGGGATTGTACTGTATATATGTATATATACATACATACATATATATATATATATATATATATATATATATATATATATATATATATATATATAGATAACGGGGCAGTGCTGCCACGGACGTTATTGTATTTCTGCAAACAACTACTACCTATGTACGTGGCCAAACCAAATATACAAAAATATATTAATAAATAAGTAACCGACCTGCCGGGATTGAACCTGAGACCTTCTGCACCGCAAGCAAGTACTACGCTACGGAGCGCCACAATGTTCGCGATTGTTGAGGCAATTTGGATTTTGTTAACAGCCGCTCGGAGAAGACCTGCTGTTGTCATCAAGAACCAAGATCTTAGATTCTTGAACCATAAAATGCGCCTTCGTCCAGCACCTCTATCCCAGCACCTTACCTCACAAAATCAGCTGTAATGATTTGTATCGTTGTTTATTCCTCATGATGTGCAGATATTGCAGTTTCCTAATTTTCATATTATTAAGGATTTTGATTATTTTATTCAACTTTTGTCAGAACCTCAGCATTTGTCATGTAGTTAACCTAAGACATTCTTAACATGCGTCTGTAGAACCATATATATATATATATATATATATATATATATATATATATATATATATATATATATATATATATATATATATATATATATATAGGGTTCTTTTTGTCAGGTCAAAATTTAAATAGGGCTGAAAATATTTAGATAAGTCTCAACATGAAAAGAAGAAGTAACTATGAAAGTTAAAGTCAATTTCCGTACGCATAAGGGGTGATCACATGATTTCTAAATTAACTTAAACCCCCTTTATTAAATTCAGCCTTACTTGGGCATCAGGAAGTCATCATGCAAGAGGCGCTTTGTGAGGGCAACAATTATCCATTTCATTGACATACTACGTATCAGCAACTGCTTGAAGTGGTTAGTTGGACTTAAATCAAAATCTATCTTGCGTAATGACTTACATAATTACATTTACAATTAATCTTACGACCGGTAAGATTGCCCATGAAAAGAAACGTGAGGTTTAAGAGATTAGTATGATTATAAAAACAGTTATGTATTTAAAATTGATGTAACATGGATGTTTTAATTTTTAAATTTAGCTTCGAAGCTCATATAGCGTCAACGTATTTCTGTAAAAGATTTCAGGTGGTAATGAAATATTCTGCCTCAAGCCTTTTGATTTGCAGAAATGCGTGTTTTTAATATTTTATAATTTCGGTGACAATTTGCTCTGGCCCTAATTTTACACTATTTGCTGTATATATTAGATAATCAGCAACCAGAGTAAATTCTAAAACAAAAACATTTGTACCAAGTACCGTCCCATCAGTCAGACATAGATATTATGTCTTCATATCATATAATCCGAAATATAGCAGGGGACTCAATAAGGTTTTTAATAAGGTAGGATTCACTTTAGTCTATAAGTCATCAGACAATTTCAGAAATGCCTTAGGAAATTCCAAAGACAAGATTCCTAATTATGAGAAATGGAATTTATGAAATCAGTTGTAATGACTACGATAAAAAGTATGTTGGGCAAACTAAAAGATCAATTAAAGCAAGATTTAAAGAACATTTAGCACATTTAAAATGCAATAGAACAGAAAAGTCTAGCATTGCCGAACGTGCCCTTGAAGCTGATCATACATATCATTAATCTAAGATTAATTAAAAATGTATCTGATAGGATATTGTTGAACGCATACGAACATATGGAAATTATAAAATGTAAAAGTAGTTAAAATAAAGACAGAGGGCCTATTCCTTATACTCTCCACTACTGGTCACTTGAGCGGAACTGATGGCCTCGCCTATGTCATTAGTTCCTCCTGAGTGTGTTAGCTAAGTATAAATAGGGTAGATTTGTAGTTTAGCTTTAGTCAATCATCGCTCATGATGAAGCTAACATGGTTAGCGAAACCCATGTCGAGTGCAAAAATAAAGTGTTGGGTATAGTGATGATATATACTGAGTAGTGTCATTGTGCCAAAGATTCCACATTCTCAACATAATAGATATTAAATATATAAAACGTAATTATAGTCACTTATTTAAACCGACGTCAGTACAATGTCGTTCATGCGTTTTCCAAAGGGTACAACCTAAAATCATTTGTGTGAAATGACTAAATGTTATAACCTTGTGATTGTGATCAAAATATTATGTCGGCCTCGGTGGGCTTAAGGGGTTAAGGAAGCCGATTCGATCGGAAGTAATTAATGTAGAAGTACATTAACGCAGCACCCTTAGTAGCACTACGGCGTTGTTTAAACGTGCCGTAAAATATAAATATATGTTTCGGCACCTAGCTGACAGATATCATAACATCTTCTTCATTAATACATCTATAGAGGCATAGTAAAAAGAGTAGAATTCCTATCGAATAGGAAAGGTAAACGATGAAAACAATATTACGAGGAGACTGCATTATTCTTAAGTAGTACCATGAAGCATCTGATGGCAGAGTTCGCCCTTATGTTGCTACGGCACTGTATTTAACAAAGTCATTTATTCGTATTTCGCATATTCTTGGTAAAGCTTTCCGTTTGCACATGTTTAAAATAGATTTTTATCAGAGAATATAATATATAAGTATACTAAGTGTACAAGTAATAAATTGTATGTAAGAGATTAGTTAGGTACTATAATAATACATGATATTACTGTAATAAAAAAAAAACTACTTTTAATGATACGCGAATTTGATAAGCTGCTCAGCTTTAGTTATTTAACTATATATTATTTCTCGTAAGACCCTAAAGCAGTAACATCATCATTTCATTTTTTGGGTATTATCTAATTATTATAAAAAATTTCCAAAATCGAAATGAAAAGTGTTTAATTTGACTGGACTTTAACCTACACTGAAGGGAGCTTTTTGGTAAATATAGAGATCTTAGGAAAGTACATGATCTTCTTCCTGAGTTCTGACCGTGCTGTCGATAACCTTTTTTACAAGTCTTCAGTTAAAAATGATACAAAAAAGGGATGTATTCTTAGGAGATACAACTGAGATCAGAAATTCCCTACATAATACACAATAAATTGAGAGCTTTAATGCAGCGGGGATCGAACCGCACCACTAGGGCGACAAGATAATTTTAGAATTGAAATTCTCAGAAAGCTGTTATAAAAAGTTAAAAATAAAGAGGCGGAGATTTCATTAGCTAAGTGACCTCAAAAGAATCAATAGGATTATTTGACTTTTTCCTTATTGTAGAATCAAAAGCAGGAGGTAAACGTGGCTGAAATTATTTTTAATCAAACATATACGGGATGTAAAAGGTATGAGAGATTAGCAGAATGGGGTAGATTTCCAGATGTCATGTTATATACCGTTTATGAGGGTGGATTGAAAAGTCTTGTAAAAAATATGGTAAATAACATTTTTTGAAAAAAAAAAAAATTCTCAACATAATCTCCATTGTTGGGAATGTGGAATCTTTGGCACAATGACATTTCTAAGTATATATCACCACTACACCAAAGACTTTATTTTTGTACTCGACGCGCGCTTCGCTAACCATGTTAGCTTCATCAGGAGCGATGATTGACTAAAGCTAAACTACAAATCTTCCTGATTAGGCGAGGCCATCAGTTCCAGGCAAGTAACCAGTAAGGAATAGGCCCTCTGCCTTTATTTAAACTACTTTTCCATTTTATAATTTCCATACTTTCGTAAGCGTTCAACAATCTCCTATCAGATACATTTTTAATTAATCTTAGATTATCTAATGTTACAGTATGATCAGCATTAAGGGCATGTTCGGCAATGCTAGATTTTTCTGTTCTACTGTATTTTAAATGTGCTGAATGTTCTTTAAATCGTGTTTTAATTGACCTTTTAGTTTTCCCAACATACTTTTTGTCGCAATCATTACCTGAACTAACCTAAACTGATTTCATAAATTCCACTTTTCTCACAATTAGGAATCTTGTCTTTGGGATTTCCTAAGGCATTCCTGAAGTTGTCTGATGACTTACAGACGAAAGTGAGGCCTATCTTATTAAATGCCTTATTGAGTCCCCTGGTATATTTCGAATTATATGGTATGGAGACATACTTGGTCTTATTTACTTCGCGTGTGGAATTCTGAATATTTAACCTGAACTTATGTCTATTTATTAACTTATTTACTAAGTCTTCGTCATAACCATTAGCTCTAGTTATATTTCTAATACGAATCGTTTTATTATTGAAGTTTACTCTTTTCAGAGGAAAAGTGACCAAACGATGAACTGAAAAATGTAATGCGGATAATTTGTGTGGTTTGCATTGAAACGAATCATTAGGAATATATCAATCTGTTACTGTGTCTTTTCTAAAGATATCAAATTCTAACCTATTATTATTTTTAATAATTAAAATATCTAGAAAAGTTGTTCTTTGTTTTCAATTTCGTAAGTAAATTTATTGGAATCATACCGACTATTTAATTTGGAAACAAAATCATCTATATTTGCTTTCTTTGTATCAAAAATCGCGAAAACCATACTATACAGCAACAAAGTGTTTGGTGTAGTGGTGATGTATACTGAGTATGATCTCCATTGAGTTCGAAACAATTTTTTAATCCTTCAGAAAAAAAAATTGTTTCGAACTGCGCATAATATTCGCACAGATAACCTCTTCGTTCGACGAAAATTAAGGTGTATAGGGAACTATTTTGAAACACGGCTAGAGCACTTTTCCCAATGTAACGGCCGATTGTCAGCAGGCGTATTGTCCTGGTGAAGAGGTACTAGTTTGCGGGCTAATCTTGGTCTCTTTTGCTTCAATTTACTTTGTTAACGGTCCAATAATATTGCGTAATAAAAGCCAGTTACTGTTTTATCTAAATAGTCAAGCACGGTGATACCGTGAGCCCCAAAAATAGTTGTAATGGTGGATCCACGTTTTGTCTACAATCACAACACGACGCGAGCCAACTTTTCTAAACGCGATGCTGACATATCCATCCTCGTGCGTTTTTGATCAACAAACGCAGCACCCATCGCGTACTCGGCATTTTTATTTTTAGAGTATCATGCAGGATATATGTACCCGTTCATGTGGGATGCTTACCATCTCAGCAATCTCACAAAGCTTATTTCGACGATCTTCCATCATGATACCATAAATTTTATCGACCATTTCTACAAGAAACGACAATTCGACGTCCTAAACGTGCAGAATCTCCAGTACTCGTGAGGTTACATACACCTCGAATTTTCAAAAAGTCTATTATATTTTACGGATTTTTATTCTCTTTATTTCTAAGAATTATTAAAAAAAAAATTAAGAAAAGTCCATTTCATTACAAAGTTATAGCATTAAATGTGACCTGGCGTCGGATTGGGACCGCTACCTGTTTTCAGACACTGTCTGCAATATTACTCAGTCAATTTTTAAAATTGTTTAACTTTTTTTTTTAAATCTTAATAATTATTTTTTCTACAAAATGTCGAGAGGTTTTTTAAATTTTTCTAATAGATAATTCTTTATAAATAATTGAACATAAATTTCGTCGTCGAAAATTGCATACTAAACTTTGAAACTTTTATTTTTGAAAAAAAAAAAAAAACCGTTCGACAATCTTTAACTACTATATTCATTATTTTACAAGATTAATTTTTATTTCTGTAGAATGGATAATTTTTTTTTTTGAAGTTATCCTACAAACAAGGAGGCGCTATAGTTTTCATCAGGTCTATTTAACCCAATAAAAAATAATATCAACATTTAAAATATATTTTAAAAAAAAAATCTTATAATTTAAAGTACAATAAAAATATATAATCGCCATTCTTTTGCATTATTCATTATTAAAAACCTTTAAAATATTTTTTTTTAAATATATTTTACTTTTTGCGGCGCCCAGGTGTTTCTACGAAATGTGTAACGCCGATTACTTACGATAGCTGTCAACAAACAACTGCGCGTTGCATCTGTTTGAATCACGCTTACCAATAGTTATGTCACTTAACAAAGGTTCCCGCCATTTCGTAGAAATTTACCAGACTTATCAATCGTAAATAGTTCGTGTATATTTCTAAAACCGTCATACTTCTTTATTTACCCGTTAATGTTAGCAAGCCAGAAAGTAAAGACTTCAAATGACTAATTATGTAGTTATAAGAACTAAACACAATTAAAGTTGATTTTATAGAAGGAACGTCTAATAGGATAATGTTTATAGGGCATAACAAATTCTGAATTTGATTAATAATCTTTTCATCGATTTATAGACCAGTTAAGTTTAACGATCTATTACAGAATAATGCTTTTAGCCGTTAAAAATAACAAAAATGACCATTTAGTTTACTTAGTAGAAGAAAAACATCCTTTATTGTTACATGGCTCTTTTATGGGCGGTTTTATTTTATTATTTGTAACTGTTACGTTTTTATATACAAATTATTTCTCATTCAATATTAAATTTAAGTAGTAATACTGATCGGTCTTAAATAAAAGATACAAAAGTTGGGGAAAATTTGCTCTACCGTCTGACCAAAAAGAAAGTGAGATTATCGAAATTAAAGAAAATAGCAGAGCGAAATATAGCATCCTGGTGTTCTTGAAATTGGTAACTTTTATTAGAGTTGTGCCAGATGTGTTGTGACATTTGCTCCTATATACCTGGTTATAGTTTTAAGGTGACGAAAAGACAGGCAGTCCAAAAACTGTACTAAGCGAACTATATCCAATCCCATCAAAGAAAACCGGTGAGATTAACTGAAGATGAAATGGGGATTCCGAAATCAACTGGGCACAACATGTTAATCGAGAGCTTGAGTCTTTGTAAATTCCGTTCTGAATTTGTTCTCCATAAGTTTGGATATATATATATATATATATATATATATATATATATATATATATATATATATATATATAATAT
>CM032450.1:27868468-27905209 GCA_019049505.1 Pachyrhynchus sulphureomaculatus | reverse complement strand
GATGGCACTTCAAAATGACTGTAGGATAGCAAAGAATTTTGAAGTGTTTTCAATAGGTTCTGTAATCGATGAAATGTAGAGGTCGAGAATTAAATTTTACACCTAATATACGACCTGTATACAATTCCAATTTGTACTTGTCGTCAGGTCTATTTTAAGTAGAATATACTATAAAAACGAAATAGAACACGTTAAAGTATATAATGAATATTTAAACACTGTCCTTTCAAGTGAAACGTACTATTTTTTGCTCAGTTGGTTAATCAATTATCAATCTGGTAAAAACCGAAAAGAACTAGTATATTACTCCGCAACGGTAAACCTATAACTTAATCGACCTTTCCCGTAGGGTTCATTAACTTTAACAAAAATTATGTGCCATTTCTCCTCCCACTTTCTTTGTTTTATTTGCTCGTAAAAATAGAATATATCGGTACTTTAGGCTATACTTGGAACAGAAAAATATTGGCTCTAAAAAGTAGGAAAAATGGTAGTTTTCAATATTTTCTTTGTTTTTTTTTCCAGTTTATCGCATACTTTATTTAGTAAACCCTCTACTCTCCCTAATTATTGACAATTCCTGAAACGCCTTTTTTTTTATTTACGCTTTTACTTTAAAAAAAAAAATAAAAAAAAGAAATTTAAAAGTTTCTGTTACTAAATTTCATTTTAAAACCATTATGTCGAGTCGAAAAACCCATAATAACTTCCCATGTTTTGTTTATACAATTATTATTTCAACTAGCAACATATTCTTCATAAATTCTACGCTACGAATTTTAGAAGTGGTCGATAAATTTTGTAGTTTTAACAGTGGTTTTTAGCTGGCATAATAAATGCATTTTAAGCGTAATTATTTATAGCGGAACATATAAAGGAGTAGCTTTGAATCAATTATGTTGGTTTTCAATATTTCCAATCTTAAAGAGGTTGACGCGTTAAAAATATGAAAACTATTTTGTATAGATTTATTAGTTTAGAAATTTTCTATGAAAAATTTAAGGTCTTTAGGAAATATATTTATATAAAAATCGAAATTAACAATACTTATGGAAAATACGTCAATTTGATATAAAAATGGCACATTTTTAGTGTTCCGTACGGAACACTTATAAGATCACTTCGGTGTGTGTGTCTGTCTGTCTGTCTGTCTGTCACACCCGATTTTCTCCGAAACTATTTGACATAGAAAGGTGAAATTTGGTAATAATATAGGAATTGATGGCCTCATCAGAGCCATGTAGTTTTGAGAATTAAATTTTGACTTAAGGGGTTAGTTTTGGGGGGTGAAGTCGGAAGTGAAAAAAAAATTTTTTTACTAGGTCAACGAGTGTGGTATCAAATGAAAGCTTGTGAAAACACGAGTAAAAAATATATATATAATATTATACTTGCGCGCACTTTTGTTTGTATTATTTTTAAAAATTCGCGAAAAAATCGCTGTCCCGGGCCTTATCTCGAAAACTACTTATCAAAAAATTTCGAAAAAATTCTGGAATATTCTCCACGGGGTGTAGATTGAACGAAAATTATCACGAGTGCATTACCTTTAATAATTTATATGGTATATAAAAAAAACAAAAATTTCAAGGTCATCAGATTTCAGTAAAGATTGGAAACAAACTTTGTTGGAAACACATTTGGAGTGTGTTTTGTGAAGTCACTGATCATTTTATACCACCGTAACATAAATTTTGACTTAAGGGGTTCGTTTTGAGGGGTGAAATCGGAAGTGAAAAAAATTTTTTTTTTTACTAGCTCATCGAGTGTGGTGTCAAATGAAAGCGTGTGAAAACACGAGTAAAAAATATATATATATATATATATATATATATATATATATATATATATATATATATATATATATATATATATATATATAATGTAATACTTGCGCACACTTTTCTTCGTACTACTTTTAAAAAATCGCTGTCCCCTACCTTATCTCGAAAAGTACTGATCAAAAAATTTTGAAAAAATTCTGGAATATTCTCCACGGTGTATAGATTGAACGAAAATTATCACGAGTACATTACCTTTAATAATTTATCTGGTATATAAAAAAAAACAAAATTTCAAGGTCACCAGTTTTCAGTAAAGATTGGAAACAAACTTTGTTGAAAACTCATTTGGGGTGTGTTTTGTGAAGTCACTGATCATTTTATACCACCCTAACAAAAATTTTTATTTTAAAAACAATCAACGTACGGAACACTAATTGTGCATGTTCAACTTGCACTTGACCGGTTTTTTTTGTTATAACAAACGAAAAAAAATGCCATCAATAGGAAATTTAACTATGTTAGACGTTGAAATTCGCGATTATTTTAAAAAAATTTCAAATTTAATTAAGATGCTTTAACTTTATGAAAAATAACAATTATTGGAGGTACTTGTGAATGATTTACTTTTTATCGCTGAAATAGCGACAACGTTGCATTTAGTAGTAAGGCGGGAAATTTAAATACTTTAAATTGTATAGTACAAGTTTATATAATTAAAACATATGGTGCAAGTAAATAATATTCAGTTTAACTAATAATAGATTTGCAATAGGTAATAGTTTTTAAAAATAAATAATTGAAAGCTTGTTTAATTTATAATTACCTAGTGCAGCTTCAGTGTTAACATTATAATGTTCCTTATTGTCCTTCGATATATTTGTACTGTCTGTTGATATTGTGTTGTACGTTAGACATTTATCACACTTTATGGTTGGTAGTGATGCTAGACCACGGCGTTTTTCATTAGTAATGTAACATAATGAAAGTGTTTCATTACATGAAGAACATTTTAAGTTTTCTCCAAGTGATCGCATGTCAGCAATTCGACGACCAATGTCGCAGAAGTTAGGAGACTCAATTGATTTTCTGTTCCGTTTACCAACACTTTGTTGGCTTAATCTTTGATTGTACACAGCCTCAGTAACGCGTTTTTGCTTCCACATAATTTTTTTTTACCATGTTCATCAATATTTCTTGATTTTTTTATTATTATCCATGTTTTTTTTTACTTGTTTACGACAGCTCATAGACATAGAGGATGGACTGAGTGTTCCGTATCCCGCTGTGAAGTAAATATGGACGCAAAAGTGTGAAAGAGACAAAGCGAATGAGTGACCAGTAGCTGTCTCTTTTTAGAATGCCGCTAAGCTACGGCGCTCTTAAAAATATTATTTCTAAGTGTTCTATCTGAACTAAAATCGGGTATGGTGCTTTTCTCGCCTTGGATTCCGTCTCGGGGTACAGCGCCTTGTTTATTACAGGCCTATAGAAAAGAGACAGGTATTGGCCGCAGAATCGCTGTGTCTCTTTCTAGAGAGTGGTCAATTTTATGAAGTTAATGCTCAGTCCATCCTCTATGTCTATGCGACAGCTGATCACAATAACCACAAAATTAAAGATATCTATATAAGCATATCAGTAGAGCCAACTGTAAATTACGTTACAGCGCTGCCTCTGCGAACCACCGGAATTTTAAGATTTTTAATTATCATTTTTTATTAATTACCTATTTTTTAACTATTAAAATAATTTTTGTCTATTCTTTTAATTTTTTTTCCTATTATTGGCTTTGATAATTTTGAAAAATTATAAAATATAATTAATTTTTATTTTCCATGTTTTTATTTGTATAAGTTTGTACAAAACATCCAAAAGTTAATCCATGCATGTTAAATTATTTAATAAAATTAAATAAACAATATACAAGACCTAAAATTTTTCGATAGTGAATTTATTATTATAATAATAACCATCGTTAGTCTTATAAAAATTTTTTAATTATTTAATACAAACCATTTCTAAATGATAACATTCAAAACTTTTGGTTGGGACTATCCCACCTCAACCTCCTTAAAGGAAACAAAATAAACAGGAAATAGTGGGATTACGAGGGCTACCTTTTAAGTTTTTATAAAAATAATGAAAGAAAAAAAATTTTAGTACAAATTGTTTTATTATTTAACCAAAGAAAAAAGCGATCATTTTTTTGGAAGTTCTTCGCCAACCAACCATTTTTGTTGGATTCGGTTCATTTGGAACACGCAAATAGTTGATTGTTGCTTAATTTCGGGCTCTTTTTTTTATCGTTCCATATCCTAAGGATATCGGCGAGGATGTCGTAATACCCGTCAACGTTGTCCAAGTGCCGAAATATAAAATTTTGTATTTTACAGCAACTTTTAGACAACGCGATAGTGCTGCCTCGGACGTTATTGCATTTCTGCGAACAACTACTACCTGTGTACGTGGCCACAGCATCTCTTGAATGAACGCACACCAAGTTTCAGCCATATTGGTCTATTTCTTTGTGTTTGGCATTCGTGTGAATCAAGGAAGTCGAGTGACTTTCAAGAAATGGACGAAAAAGAATTTCGTGTGGTGATTAAACATTACTTTATGAAAGGCAAAACGCCTCAGGAGACTAAAGAGAAGCTTGATAAACATTATGGTGACTCTGCATCTTCGATTAGAACAGTTTATAAGTGGTTTCAAAATTTTCGGACTGGCCATATGGGCACAAGTGACGCTGAACGTTCTGGACGGCCTGTGGAGGTTACGACTCTAGAAATCATTGATCAAATCCATGATATGGTGATGGATGACAGAAGAGTTAAGGTACGTGAGATTGCTAGTGCGGTGGGCATCTCGACTGAACGGGTACATAATATTTTGCATAAACATTTGGACATGAGAAAGCTATCCGCAAGATGGGTGCCGCGATTGCTCACGCTTGACAAAAAACGGAATCGTGTGAAGTGTTGCAAGGATGGTTTGCAGCTGTTCCAGAAGAATCCGGGGGACTTTAAGCGTCGTTTCGTCACTGTGGATGAAACATGGATACAGTACTATACTCCTGAGACCAAACAACAATCTAAACAATGGGTTACCAAAAAAGGCGAAGACCGTTCCTTCGGCCGGAAAGGTTATGGCGACTGTCTTTTGGGATTCGCAAGGGATAATCCTCATCGACTATCTGGAAAAGGGTAAAACTATTACAGGTGAATATTATTCATCGTTATTGGACCCTTTGAAAACCGAGCTGCAAGAAAAACGCCCGCGATTGGCCCACAAGAAAGTCCTTTTCCATCACGACAACGCACCAGCACACACCTCAGCAGTTGTGGTCGCAAAATTAATGGAAATAGGATTCCAACTCGTTTCACATCCCCCCTATTCTCCAGACTTGGCTCCCTCGGACTACTATTTGTTCCCCAATTTGAAGAAATGGCTGGCGGGACAAAGATTTTATTCAAACGAGGAGGTGATTGCAGACACTAATGGATATTTTGGACAAATCCTATTATTCGGAAGGGATCAGCAAGCTAGAACATCGTTGGACGAAGTGTATAAGCCTAAAAGGAAACTATGTCGAAAAATAAAAAAGGTTTACCCCAAACACATAAGTAGTTTTTATTTTTGCACGGACTATTCAAACCAGCCTCGTATACTTAAATAAATTAATAAATAAGTATACCGACCTACGGGATTAAACCCTCGACCACTGTAACCAAGGTACTATGCCACGGAGCCAGGGGCCGCCACACTCGCTCGTACGAATAAATCCAAGTTTCGTCTCCTGTTACGAGGTTGTATATGAATTTTGCATGTTTCGGTCAAATTATGCGTAATCCATCGGGGACAGATCTTTTCCCAACTAAATGATCATGCAAAATCAAATATATTGCAGTTTTCGATATGCCTAAGAATGCCTCTATCTCACGCTAAGTCACATGCCGATCTTCTTCAATCATGTTGTGCACAGCATCGATGTTTTTTGGAATAACAACCGATTTTGATCGACCTTCACGAAATTCATCTCCGACGGAAGCACGACCATGACAAAATTCTGCAAACCAATTGTAAACAGTCTTTTCTGACGGTAATTCATTCCCAAAAGTTGAACGAAGCGATTCGAGGCATTGATGTTGAGTTAGGTCTTTACTAAAATTGTAAAAAGTCATCCAATGAAGACCTTCCGTTTGTTTACAAAACTGTTTCTTTTAACGCTCACTGTAAACAAACTACTTGGCCAATTTCTGAGTTTTACAACACTGGTAATGTCACATCTCAATAGCGCCATCTAGTGGTCGTTTGTAAAAACTTAAAAGACGGCCCTCTTATTCTAGAGGTTGCTTTTGCGATAGAAGTACTGAATAAGAAAATTTACTGATTTTTAAATACTTTTCTCAAGGGACGTATGATGGTATTGGTGAAAAAAGCACCCTCTGAGATTTTTACATTTTTTTTTACCTCTCAGAAATCACCAAACACATAGTTACCACTTTCTGCCAGATTGTTGATTTGTTGGTCACTCGGTCTGTAACACGTAGGCTGAAACGTTTTTAGTTTGACATATAGATGTTGCCCTTTTCAAAAAAACTATATGATTTATAAAAAGTACCAACTTTCAAACGATACGTCTCAAGATTTTCATGGCATTTCTATGATTAGGCTACAAGTTACAGTGGTTTTAGTGACGCTACTTTTGATATTTTCAAAACAATGGAAAAAATCGAATTTGGTGTGTTGATGGGAAAAAATACCGTTCAAGCAAAGCAGTAGTTCGATAAGTGTTACAAGGACTCTGCTCCTGCAAAATCACTCATGGTTTACTGGTATGCTGAATTTAAACGCGGTTTTACAGACACAAATGATGCTGAACGCTCTGGACGACCAAATGAGGTGGTTACGCCGGAAAACATCAAAAAGATTCACAAAATTGTTTTGATGACCGTAAAGTGAAATTGCGTGAAATAGTTGACACCCTAAAGATATTAAAAGAACGTGTTGGTCATATTTTGCATGAACATTTGAGCATGACAAAGCTCTGTTCGAAATGGGTACCGCGTTTGTTCATAGTGGACCAAAAACAACAACAACGTGTTGATGATTCTGAGTAATAAAAACAATTTTTTCATGGGATATGTGACAGTAGATGACATGGATCCACCACAATACGCCTGAATCAAATCGACAGTCAGCTGAGTGGACAGCAATCGGTGAAAGCCTCCCGAAGCGACCAAAAACACAACAGTCGGCTGGGAAGGTTTTGGCCTCTGTATTTTGGGATGCGCATGGAATAATTTTCATCGACTATGCTGAGAAGACAAAAACCATCAATAGCGAATACTATATAAAGTTATTGGTGCGTTTGAAAGCAGAAATCGCAAAGAAATGGCCCCAAATGAACAAGAAAAAAGTGCTCTTTCATCAAGACACTGCACCGTGTCACAAAACAATGGTTACGATGGCAAAATTGCATGAATTGAAGTTCGAATTGCTTCCTCATCCATCGTATTCTCCGGATTGGGCCCCAGCGACTATTATCTATTCACAGACGTCAAAAAAAATGCTAGCGGGAAAGAGATTTGGCTCCAGTGAAGAAGTTAACGCCGAAACTGAGGCCTATTTTGAAGGCAACGATAAATCTTGCTACCAGAAAGGTATAGAAATGTTAGAAAAACGTGGGACTGATTGTATCACTCTTGAAGGAGACTATGTTGATGAATAAAGTAGAATTTTGCAAAAAGAAAAATGTGTTCTAAGTAGTTATACCAAAAACTTTTCAGCTTCGTCTTATCTTAACAACGTAACTCTGCTGCGACATAATGTAATGTAATGTGCAGAGGGGAGTGTGGCCCAGAATGGCCCTTTGCACTGCGACCATCATTGATCTATTGTGCTTCCCCTTATCCCTCACGAGTTTAATACATCCAGGAACAGGACTAGCTCCTTCAACGGGAGCGTTAGCAGATCCTGTTCACCCAGCGTATAGGCATGTAGTATCCTATGTCTCCTGTGTCCCAATGCCGCACAGTTGGTAATCAAGTGTTCCATAGACTCCTCTTCTTCACCGCAGAATCTGCAAGTGTACGTGGTTGATAGGCCTATTCTGTATAGGTGCTTATTGCAGGTATGGTGGCCTGTGAGTGCCCCCGCCATTAATCTTAGGCGTTTCCTATCCATTTTTAGGGCGAGATCCGCCTTCCTTGCATCAAAGCTCAGAAACTTTTTAGAATGTTCCAGACCGTTAGTGTCGTTCCAATGTTTCTTTACTATGGATTTTGTCCACTTCGTCATCTCTTTAAGGAGACCCCTGCTGAATCCAAAGGATGGAGAGGGTCCAATGAAGGTCCCCTCAGCCCCTTTTTTTGCATAGATGTCTGCCATCTCATTTCCTCTATGCCCGTCATGTCCTGGAACCCAGATCAGAGTAATCTGATTTTGAATTGCCAAGCCATTAAGCATGTTATGACATTCCAGTACTAGCCTGGACGTGAATGTACAGTTATTCAGGGCCTTTAAGACTGATTGGCTGTCCGAGAGTATTTTAATACTTACTCCCATGTATCCCCTTTCGGATAGGATCCCTATAGCTTCCAATATTGCATATAGTTCCGCCTGGAATATTGTGGTGTTCTTGTTCAATGTTATTGCTCTGTGTCCTCTAGGCCCCATTATTCCTGTTCCTACCCCTTGGAGCGTTTTGGATCCGTCCGTGTACCACTTTTGTGAGCCATCCTGTAACTACCTTGGGTTTGCGTACCATTCTTCCCTTGTCGGGAAGTAGACCCTATACTTCCTAACGAAGCACTGCACAGGATCAATGGTGTCGCTGACATATAAAGTATGTCTCCGATCCCCTCAGGATTGTGAGATGACCAATAAGGTTGCCCACCTTAAATTTTTCCCTTCTGTGAATGGAGGCCTGAAAAGTTGCCTCCTCTTGAACAGCCACGTTAAGCGGTGTAAGGTTCAGAAGAGCTTCCATGCCCGCCGTTGGAGTGGATCTCATAGCTCCTGTAACGCATAGGCATGCAAGTCTTTGCACCCTACATAGCCACCGTATTGCTGTTTTTTGTTTGGTCTTGCCCCACCATACCAGAGATCCATATAGTATTTTTGATTTGACCAGTTGGGTATATATCCAGAAGGTCATTTTAGGGCTAAGGCCCCAGGACCTACCGAGTAGTTGTTTGGCAGTCCAAAGGTGTTTAGTAGCCTTTTTCAGCACCGATTCGAGGTGTGGCTCCCAAGTGAGTTTCCTATCCAGTACGATACCCAGATATTTTACCTCTTCCTTGGGAACAACCTCAATACCGTTTATTTTTAGGATGGGTATCTCTAACACTCTCTTTTTAGTAAAAGGTGCGATGGTTGTCTTCGTTGGGTTAATCGACGGCCCCTCCATCCTGCACCATTCCCATGTTGTGTACAGAGCATCCTGCGTCAGTTCACCAACCGTCCCAGGATGATTGCCTCTGATTATCACTGAGATATCGTCCGCGTAGCCGATGGTTTTGTATCCCTTCCGGTTAAGGATCCTAATCTGCTGCGACATAAGATCTCGATATCAAATTGTGTACACATATAATATTTAAAGTAAAAACCTGTAGTTTTTGAGGGAGAAAATGAAAAGGGTGAGGCTCGATACATTTTGTATAGTTTCAATAGCGATTAAAGACCAACGTCAACCTCTTTTTCCGCACACGCGTCTCTCCTGTAGCTCATTACGGATTTTCCTGAAATACGTATGCAGTGCTCATAAAAAAGAACTGCATTTTATAAGAAACTAGACTTTAAAACATATTTTAAAAACTTCTGGTGTTTTATAGAAAGATTTATAACGAAGATACCAATTCATAAATGTATGGTTAAATTAATTGAAAGGTACGTAACTCTCGATGCGCAAATCCGATCAGTTATAGTTTCCGTACCGAATCATTCAATTTATCCATGGTAAAAACTAGCTATTATAGACCACTTGATCGATAAAACTTACGAGAAATTGTAGAATTATTTTTAGGCGCTTGTTCATTATTCGGTTGGAATTTGTGTAATAACTGTTTGTTGGTTTTTAAAATTCCGCTAGTTGAGAAAATTTATGTTTTTTATGTTTTATTTCCAGTTTGTATACGGCATGCCGAGCTATTTAATACCTTGATTTGAAAACTTTCTAACCGGTTTTTATCGCTTAATTTTCTTCGGAGAGTTTTATACGCTAAGCGGATGTTATTTTAAGCACAAATCTATTAAAACTTTTTATTATTTTTTTTTCCTAAACTGTAAATGGAATAAGGCAAATTTCCTGTGTGTGTGTTTTTTACGACCGATCTGGAAACATTTCTTATAGACCTTTTTCAGATTTCAATCTTACGAATCAATGTAGATTTTCTAAAATTTGAGACCTGGTTGTTGCCTCTGCAGCAAGACAGTTAGTTGTTTTAACACATAGGCTGAAAAGTTTTTGGTCTAGCTACTTAGAACACCTTTTTTTTGCAAAATTCGACTTTATTCATCAACATAGTCTCCTTCAAGAGCCATACAACCAGTCTAACAGTTTTTTAACATTTCTATACCTTTCTTGTAGAAGGATTTATCTTTGCCTTCAAAACAGACCTCAGTTTCGGCAATAACTTCTTCAATGGAGCCCAATTTCTTCCCCGCTGGGAACCAAATCTGGAGAATACGGTGAATGAGCAAGCAATTTGATCTTCAATTCATGCAATTTTGCCATCGTAACCATTGACTTGTGACACGGTGCATTGTCGTGATGAAAGAGCACTTTTTCTTGTTCATTTGGGACCGTTTCTTAACGATTTCTGCCTTCAAATGCACCAATAACTTTATATAATATTCGTTATAGATGGTTTTTCCCTTCTCAGCATAGTCGATGAAAATTATTCCATACGCGTCCCAAAGTACAGACGCCAAAACCTTTCCAGCTGACTATCGTATCTTTGGTCGCTACTGGCGGCTTTCACCCGCTGCTGTCCACTCATCTGTCTCGCGATTTGATTCCGGTGTGTAGTGGTGGATCCAGGTTTCATCCGTTGTCACATATCTCATGAAAAAAAATCCTTTTCATTGCGCTTAAACAGGTCCAAACGGCTCTCAGAATCATCAACACGTTATTGTTTTTGGTCCACTGTGAGCAAACCTGGTACCCATTTAGAACAGAGCTTTCTCATGTCCAAATGTTCATGCAAAATGTGACCAACACGTTCTTTTAATATCTTTAGGGTGTCAGCTATCTCGCGCAATTTCACTTTACGGTCATCCAAAACAATTTTGTGGATTTTTTTGATATTTTCCGGTGTAACCACCTCATTTGGGCATCCAGAGCGTTCAGCATCATTTGTATCTGTATGACTGCGTTTAAATTCAGCATACCAATAAACGATGAGTGATTTTCCAAGGGCAGAGTCCCCGTAACACTTATCAAGCCATTGCTTTGCTTGAACGGTATTTTTTCCTATCAAAAAATAGTGTTTAATCAACTCACGAAATTCGATTTTTTCCATTGTTTTGAAAATATTAAAAGTTACGTCACTAAAACCACTGTAACTTGTAAACTAATCGTCGAAATATGACGTTTTGACACGTGCCGTTTGAAGGTTGGTACTTCCTAAAAATCATATGGGGGGCAACATCTATGCGTCAGACCAAAAACTTTTCAGCCTACGTCTTATGTTCTCGTTCTTAAAATAGTTTACTTTGTGTGGTTTTCCAATTTTGGTCTTGCGTCTCCTCGCCAAAAAATATTAAACATGCCTAAACTCAAACAAGAGCATTTTTTCACATCTGTCTTAGAAAAGCGTTTTTTTTTTTTGTGAACAATGAACAGCCCGGGTCATTCGCTCTCAAATTTTTTAAAGTTCCACAGTAGGAAAGGTTATTTTTTTGTGAAAAATCGCCCCTCCACAATCTCTATCTTTTAAATAGAGTGTAAGTTTTCAGATGTTAAATTGTATGAGGGATGTTAAATTGTGTGAGGGATGTTAAATTCCGTGAGGGTTCTTTTTGTAAGAAAATCTACGCCACAGGTTTATAACACTTAGGCTGAAAAGTTTAAAAGTTTTTGGTTTACCTACTTAAAACACTTTTTTTTTGCGAAAATTCGACTTTATTATTCAATATAGCCTCCTTTAAGAGCGATACAATCAGTCCAATGCTTTTCTAACATTTCTATACCTTTCTTGTAGAAGGATTTGTCTTTGCCTTCAAAATAGGCCTCACTTTCGGCAATAACTTCTTCACTGGAGCCAAGTCTCTTTCCCGCCAGCATTTTTTTGAGGTCTGCGAATAGATAATAGTCGCTGAGGACAAATCTGGAGGATACGGTGGATGAGGAAGCAATCTTAACTTCAGTTCATGCAATTTTGCCATCGTAACCATTGACTTGTGACACAGTGCATTGTTATCAACACTTTGCTTGAACAGTATTTTCTCCTCATCAAAAAACAGTGTTTAATCAATACACGAAATTCGATTTTTTTTTTCCATTGTTTTGAAAATATCAAAAGTAACGTCACTAAAACCACTGTAACTTGTGAAGTAATCGTCGAAATGTCATGAAATTTTGACACGTATATTCTGAAGGTTCGTACTTTATAAGAATCAAATGGATTTTTTGAAAAGGGCTACATCTACTATATGTGTTAAACCAAAAACTTTTCGGCCTACGTGTTAAGTTTTTTGTTTAGTGTATTGAAAGTGGTCTAAGTTTTTGGAGTACCAGTGCGAGGGGGTCTCTTTTTTTCGTTAAGAGGTCTCGTTCCTGGTTTGCCGATTGGATATTCTCTATATACGCCTTTAGTGTTCTCCTTTTTTTCCTTAAAGAAACGCCTTTTGTATCTATGTCCATAATCTGATTTCAAAATTCTGTATTCACCATTGTTTCCAAGATAAATAACTGAATAAATTCAAAAATTTTTTATCTGTTGGTTAAAATATGTTTTTATTTTAATAAAAGGAAAAATTTTTTCAGTATATTTAAGATTTCTTCATTCAGTAATTCGTTTTTCCCGTATAGAAAAGCTGTTTATAAAGAAAACAATATCTAGATACGCTTGTTGATCGTAAAACAGCAACAGAGTTTTGCTTAATTTAATTGTGAGTATGTATTTAATATTTTGGCAAGCGTTCGAACTGAAACCGTCAAATTCAGACGTTCTGTGGATAACAATGAATTTAAAGTTGTGTATAATAAAAATTTAGAGAAGAAATAGCTTTCAATAAAACTTTTATGGTTAGCCAGTGGACAAAAATATTCACGTGCCATTTTATGGATGACGTCACAGACTATACTAAATTTAATAAAATCTATAAATAAACCGAATTAACGCATACTATACGACAAAATTTCAACCAGAATGAATGAGGCATCTTACGCCCATTTTTTTTTTAATTGTTCACTTCATATTTTATACAGTGTGTTCTTTAATAATTTCACGACGCAATGCTCCAAATAGCTGACCTTCTCATATCAAAATATCTGCTATAAAGTTACTAGTTGGTAGATAATTTCTGGGATGATACTGTTAAAGATATAATGGATACCCGGCTAAAACTGGCTGGCAGGCCGAACAAAGGTAAATGGTGATGTAGGTATGTTAGTATTACACCATTTTCAGACGTCAGTCTGTTCCTTTTCTCTTTATAGATATTTCCAGTCCCAGAAAATAGCCTTTCACTAAATACTAAAGAAGCTCTCCTAACCTAGGAAAATTCCTGAAACTAATCTGCAACCATTAAAACTTGCTTTACGATCTACCGTGTGCCGTGTTTTGTTTTAGGATCACATCACTGTTTGGATGTACCAAAATATTCTTTAATTTTAACTTGTTTTAAATTCCCAGAGGTGGTTGACGGTTCTGCTTCGTTCTTATCTTCATTGATCGAACTAGTGGGATGTTTAAATTTTAGATGTTTCCATAAAGAGGACGTACTAGCTTTTTTTCCCTAAACCTGGCGTGATTTTTACACTACACAACCCACGTACTGCTTCGGTTCATCTTTTTATTCACGTAAAAAGTAGTTCTGGACATTTTTTAAAACTCAACAATCATTACTAAGACGTTCTACCGGAATAAGATTTTATTTCGCTCGAGGATTCATCATATTAACGCTATATACGGAGTTTCACACAAAGCAATCAAACGCGTAGTTACCTAAGCGCTAATTTATCGCGTCTTTAAATATTGCCAAATCATAAAAAATTACCTAAAGGTAATGTAGTGTTGGTAGAAAATGTTCTTAAGACGTAAAAGAACGAGTTTAATATAATATTGCCGGATCTTACCCAGCCGGGTACGCGGTCTTGCCGGATTCTACGTAGCCGGGTACCCGATATTGCCGGATCTTAAAAAGTCACTATCATTGTAAGCCTAATTCTATCCAATGCTGGATGTAGGCTTCTTCCATCTCATTCTGTTTGCAGCTGTTGTCATCCATCTAATGCCCGCAACCCTCTGTATATCATCCCGCCATCTTGTTTTGGGACATCCTACCCTTCTTTTCTGTTCTCGTAGTCTCCATTTTTATGTTCATTTGGTCCATCGATCATCGGTCGTGCGTGTTAGATGTCCAGCCCATTGCCAGTTTCTTTCTGCTACATACTCTATAATATCCTTTAATTTTGTTTGTTCACGTATCTACTTGTTTCTTTTTCTATCTTTAAGTTTTGTCCCGAGCACCTGTCTTTCGTATGCCCTTTGGGTCCGAGCTAGTTTTTGTATATCGACTTTATTCAGTGTCCAACTTTCAGAGCCATATGTAATTACGTGTAGGATGCACTAATCGTAAACTTTGGCCTGTAACTTATTTGGGATGGGTTTATCTTTGAATTTATAACATAATTTCCCGAATGCGCACTATCCAAGCTTGATTCTTTTTTAAATTTCATCTGAGATACTGTCTCTCGTCATAGTAATTTTTTTCTCGATACACATAATCCCTAACAATCTCGAGAGCTGTTTTTTCTGAATTTATAACTATGTTGTTATTAGTGTTGGTTAATATTTTTATGTTATTTTTATTCATCTTAAGACCAATTGTCTTTAAGAGATAATTTAACTCATTTATCATTTGTTGTAACTCATGTGGATTACTACTGATGACTACAATATCGTCTGCGAACCCTAAATGACTTAGATACACACCATCTATCTTTAGGCCCTTCTCTATCCAATCTAGTTGGCGGAATACGTCTTCTAGAGATGTAATAAATAGCTTAGGGAGATTGTATCTCCCTGTCTTACACCTCTTCCTATACGTCTTTGTTCTGTATTAGGTTTTATGTAAATCTTTGGATTTTCATATGTATGTTTGAGTAGGTTAGTGTATCTAGAATCAATACTACAGTTGTTCAAGCAATTGATGATTGCCCACATTTCGACAGAATCAAAAGTCTTCTTATAGTCTATGAAGGCTATGCAGAGTTCGAAATTGTATTCATTGCTCTTCTTTAGGATATTCCTGATTGTCTGTAAGTGGTCGTATATGCTATAGCCGGATCTAAAACCAGCCTGTTCGCATGGCTGGTTTTAGATCTTAGAATCTAACTTATTTTTTAATCTATTGGAAATGATTTTAGTCAAAAGTTTATAAATATGAGGTAGTTAGCTAATCGGGCGGTAATTGTCTAACTTTCTGATATCTCCGTTTTTGTGTAGAAGTATTACTTCTGATGTATGCCACACTGTTGGTATTTTGCCAGTTGCTAGATACATGTTGAAAGGTTTGACCAATTCTTGTTTTAAGTCTCCTCCTCCAGGGCCTGCTGCTTTGTTACGCTTCACTTCCTTCAGTGCATTATTAACCTCGTCTACAGTAACTTCTGGCAGTTCTTCAGAACCTATATTTTGTAGCATACTTTTCAGTCAGTTTTCTTTGTTCTTCATTGGGTATTGTTTTGGACCTATAGAGTTCATTATAGTAGGTATTTATTTCTGAGTTTACTTTGTCCCTATTCGTTATTACTTGTCTCTCCTAACAAGTACTACTTCTTAATCTCTAGATCAGGGGTGCTCAAACTTGAACTGCTGGCGATCTACCTCAATATTGTTAGACTACGATCAATCGACTCTGAGAGGCTGCAAGTAAGTGTGATGCAGGATTGCCGTCTAGGTAGGGTGTATCGTGGCATAGATATTAGTTTTCCGCACAATATGCACTTTTTTAGTCAAGGTCAGTGTAGATCTGCTCTAAAATGTCAATGAAAAAAGTCATAATTATTCAAAATTGCGAGTTTATTGGTTCTTACAAAACAAACGAGTTCTAGTGTCTAAACTTAACTAAAGAGTGACTTTGGATGTTGAAGCGTGGCACTGCATGTCCTCAGCATACTTTTCGTAAGATGGTACGTAATTACCGAGTGCTAATCGCAAGCATGATGACATATGTTCGTCAGTTAGTCGATTGCGATATTTTGACTTAATTATCTTCATTTCAGAAAATGCAGACTCGCACAAATAAGTTGACCCAAACATTGCCGTCAGTTGAAGGGCGATTTGTTTTAGATTCGGATATTCATCTTCAGATATAAAACACCAGAATTTTGTATCAGATGCTGTGGCTTTGAGATGTATATCTGATATAATCTGCTCTAACTCATTTTCAACAGAACATGAGTCCATGTTAAACTGACTTGCTATTTCAGTAGCTAATTCCTCAATGTTTTTACACGAAAAAGGATAACTCATAAATGATGCCATATTTGCCAATTTACTGAAATCATAAAAACGTATTTCGAATTGGCCCAAAATATTTGATAATTCTGCCTCATAAATATCATAATTTAACTGAGGAATCCTTGCTTTCAAAGACGGACAATTTTTCAGATCCTTTCTTTTCAGTTGATCTATCATAAGTTGCAATTTACTTTTGAATGCGTTTATTGCGCTAATCATCTCAATAATAGTTTTTCCTTTACTTTGAAGCTCCAAATTAATGTTTAAATGCATTGTGATGTCTGTCAAAAATGCCAAATCAGTCAGTCATTTTCCGTTTTTCAGCATCTGAGTGTCATCACCTCTTTCGTCCAGAAAAGCTGTTATTTCGGGCAATAATTCTTGAAACCTTTCTAGGAATTTTCCGCGACTCAACCACCTGACGTCCGTGTGAAGAACTAAATCAGTGTGTTCAGCTGACCCACTATCTTCCAACTGCAATTTAAAGAGCCGTCGTTGCAAGCTACGTGCACGGATAGAATTCACAATTTTTATTGCAATGCCCATAATCTCCTCCATGTTTAGAACTTTTGAACACAAAACTTGTTGATGTATAATGCAATGGAAGAAGAAAAATGAAGGGACACGACACAATGCCACAAAACCGTTTTCGTTTCCAGTCATTGCTGGTGCTCCATCGGTTGTAATGCACACTAGTTTATATATTGGTAGCTTGTAGTTTGTTACAAAATTGAAGAAAACGTCATATATATCTTCGCCAAGGGTCTTTTCTTTCAGAGGAATCATTGTTAAAAACTCTTCCTTAGCCGACATGTCATTGAATAATACCATTCGAATAAAAATACATAGCTGGGCAGTGTCTGTCATATCGGTGGATTCGTCGAACTGTAAAGAAAAGTATGTACATTCCATGATATCATGTTTTAGTTTATCTGCCATGTCCTGACTCATGACTTCAACACGCCTTGTGACAGTCGGACGAGATAACTGTGAGTTCTCTAATAGCAGACATAATCTCTGTTTTATTTTTAAAATCTCCAAATAAAGTCTCACCCGCTTCAATAAATGCTTCCTTCACAACCAATCCATCATCAAATGGTTTCTTGTGTTTCGCCAATATATGAGATATTTTAAATGACGCGGTCGTTGCAGCTTTTGATTGTTTGGCTGATCTTGTGAACATGGTTTGTTCTTTTTTCAAACAAGTTATCAAATCACGTACTTTTCGTTTTCTTAATTCACTCTGTGACGGAAAATCCTTTTTATAGTTTTTATGAACCGTTTTATGATGCCTCTCTAAGTTCCCACGCTTAGGTATTGCAACTGACGCACGGCAAATGAGACAAATGCACTTATCCTTTACCATACAAAAGAAAAATTCTTCCTCCCAATCGTTATTAAAATGATAAGTTTTACTTTTCTTCGCCGCACTCATTTCGGACTATTTATTAATAAACTTTGAATCGATGTATCGCCTTCAAGTTGCAACTCAGACTGACTCCTATTCCTGCAGGCGCAACATTTATATCGGCGCGAACGAAGTCTCGAATGTTCCCGTCAAACACGCCTCCCGAAGTTTCTAGAAAAATCGGCGGGAATCAAAAACGCGGCTTTTCTTTGACAAGTACCGCGCGTTCCTTTGATAAAGCCGCCTTTTGCCGCTAGCAGGGTAGCAGGGGTTATTACGATAAAAGAAAGTGATGAGGGGGTTATTCTGGCCTAATTGTGGATCGAATAAATTTTAGTAGTTTATTCATTACATTTTGTTTTAGTTGCCTAAAACAAAATCTGTGAATAGTTCTATATCGGAATTTTTTTCTCGAGATCGACTCAAAAAGCACTCGCGATCGACTTGGCGATCGCGATCGACCGTTTGAGCACCTCTGCTCTAGATGATATCGTAAGGTAGCCCACAGATCAGCTTCATAGTGTGCGTGACAAGAGTTTCCTTAATTAGCTGTGATAATGTATCTCCCTTGTACTTTTCGTCTTGTTTATATTGTTTTCAATTTTTATAAATATGTCCCTATTATATTTTTATTACCGAACATGTCGAATTGTTATAATTGGCTTGAATATAATATATGGAATTTTAATTTCAATTTATTTCTGTTACAGTAAAACATAAAATACGAAAATACGTATTTTAACGAACAAATTTTCGATTTGAGGACCATATAGTTTGTTAAAAATAAAATGGTATTTTTATTTTCTTTTTGTTATAAAATAAAATAATAATTTAAATACCGTTTTAGAATTACTCGGTTTTAATTAAATAGTACGTTAGGAACTTAATATGACGAAAAATATTTACTGTAAATGGCCAGAAGCTTAGGTTCCTTTTCTTCGGTGTATCGTTTCTACATATTATCAAGCCAGACCGTGTCAGACCGAAGATTTTCGAAAATCTCGGGTTAAGAATCGCTGTGTTTGTTTTTCCAATTGAAGCTTTCTGCTCGGTCCTACGTTCTACAAGTCACTAGAAAACAGCTACAATCCTGCCTCTTCGGACTCGGCGACGCAGAGAAATGTTCATTCATTTGACCAACTGTGCCGAAAAACTCGACTTTAATTTGTATACGTTATCTAATTTAAAAAGATAAGAGAGAGGTTTTTTTAAAAAACTTTTAAAAATGTATTTTACTTCCACCACGTTCATTGAACAGTTTGTATACGAGGGTTGAATGATAAGTACGTGGCCTCGGCCAGAGATGGCACTATTACTATTTAAAAAAATTATATTTTTCGTAAACATAACCTTTCACAAGAATCCTGTTAAATTTTGAAGTCACTGCGTGATTTAGTTTGTTAGCAGGAGTCATTTAAATAGAACAACTTTTGTGATTTCACAGCAATGGAAAAAAAACTGAATATCGAGCAGTGATAAAATATTTGTTTTTGAAAAATTTTAAAAATAATACGAAGAAAAGTGCGTGCAAGTATTACATCATATATATATTTTTTACTCGTGTTTTCACAAGCTTTCATTTGACACCACACTCGATTACCTAGTAAAAAAATTTTTTTTTCACTTCCGATTTCACCCCCTAAAACCAACTCTTTAAGTCAAAATTTAACTTTCAAAACTACATGGCTCTGATGAGGCCATCAATTCCTATATTACTACCAAATTTCAACTTTCTATGACAAATAGTTTCATAGAAAATCGGGTGTGACAGACGGACAGACACCGAAGTGATCTTATAAGTGTTCCGTACGGAACACTAAAAAGGAACTTAGGGAGGTTTATGGGGACTCTGCACCTTCCTTATTCACCATAAAATATTGGACAGCTGAATTCAAACGCGGCCGTACAATCGTTTTTGATGAAAGACGTCCGAGTCGTCCAAATGAGGTCACCACATCAGAAATTATTGAAAAAATCCACGACATCGACATAAACGATCGGAGAGTGAAAGTGGGTGAGATTGCTGAGCCTGTGGACATATCAATTGAACGGGAGCAGAACATTTTAACAACTCATTTGTATATGAGAGATGGATGCCGGAATTGACAATAAACACGCACGTGTGTCGACTTCAAAAGAATGTTTGGCGATGCTAAAGCGCAATCGGAATGATTCGATTCGTAAATGTTGACGAAACATGGATTCATTCGCAGCACACCAGAGATCAAAGAACAGTCCAAACAGTGGGTTTTCCGTGGCGAACCGATCGCGGTGACTTTATCGGCTAACAAAGTCATGGCCACAGTGTTTTGAGATGCACGCGGCATAATCCACGTCGATTACCTTGAAAAGGGCAAGACGATTAATGGAGAGTATTATGTCAACTTACTGAATCGTTTCCACCATGCTGTCGAAGAAAAACGTCCGCATTTGATTAAGAAAAATTTTTTTTTCATCAAGGCAATGCACGCGTGCACACTTGTGTCATCGCCATGGCAAAATTCCATGAGTTAGGATACCAATTGCTTCCGCATCCACCATATTCGAGAGATTTAGCCCTCAGCGATTATTTCCTATTTCCGAATATGAAAAAATTTGGCTCGGTTTCTACGACTTTGTGCTTATAAGTGTGATATGGCAATAGCTGACCATGATTATACTATTATTAGGGGCCATATGAACTTGAATCTGTTAGCTTATAGACGTTTGGTGAGTGATCAGTATTTTCTGTATAAGATAATTAACGGGTTGATAGATTGTCCTTTATTGGTTAAATTTAATGTACCTCAAAGACATTTAAGGCAAATTAAATTGTTCTTTACTGGCTTCCACAGAACTAATTATGGTTATCATCCACCACTGCTGAGAGCGATGAGATTCATGAACCAGTGCCGGGAGCTGAACATTTTTTCAGGTTCCCCCTCTTCCTTCAGAAGGGATGCTCTGGCGTTGATTGTTTCCCGGTAGGAGTGTAAGCCGTTCTTGTGTTTCATTCCACATTTTTGGCCGTTCTGTTGTTGATATGATGTAAAGTATTATAGATACATTGTAAAAAGGGGTGTACCGGTATATTCTCAGATAAATAAATAAGTAAATAAACAGATATGAATGTATGTGGCATTCTTTATAAAATTTGTTAGCTATTTTAACATCTCGTATTCCACAAACGTTTAAAGAACTTATTTTGAGGTTTTAAAACAAGCCGGAACGATTTAATCTGCTGCTTTAAATATGTGAATTAAAATGACCAAACAAATGTATTTAACTTAATCATCTTAAATAATGTTTGTTGGTATGTTTAGCTTCATCTTAACAGTCGAACAGGAAACAAAATTATGTGACTCATTGTAATATGTCTTTTTTGTCAGATCTGATAATTGCTTGTAATAATAATTGTCTTTTATTGTTTAGCATCGGAAATGACGTTAAAGGATTGACGTGTTTGTGTGGTCCTGACATTGTTTTATTCATATTTTTTTACTAAAAAATTAGTAAAATTATATAAAAACAACACTATGTTTTAATTCCAATATATTTAGTCACTTGACAATTGTTTCACCATACAATGGCTTCTTCAGAAGTAATAATATTTACTATATATATATATATATATATATATATATATATATATATATATATATATATATATATAACGCAACCCATCTAACTCTATTTCCCATACCTTAAATCTCCTATATATTTGACTTTAAATAATTATATTTAAAATTTATCTGTGATAACAACCAAAAACCAGAAAAAAAATTATAATAACACGTAGGCTGAAAAGTTTTTGGTCTGACACACAGATGTCGCCATTTTAAAAATTCAGATGATTTTTACTAAATACCAATCTTCAAACGATACGTGTCGGAATTTCATGACATTTCGACGATTAGTTTACAAGTTACAGTGGTTTAGTGACGCTTTTTTTGATATTTTTAAAACAATGGAAAAAATCGAAATTCGTGTGTTGATTAAACACTGTTTTTTGATGGGGAAAAATACCATTCAAGCAAAGCAATGGTTTGATAAGTGTAACGAGGACTCTGCCCCTGGAAAATCATTATCATTTAATGGTATGTTGAATTCAAACGCGGTCGTACAGATACAAATGATTCTGAACGCTCTGGACGCCCAAATGAGGTGGTTACGCTGGAAAACATCAAAAAAAAATTCACAAAATTGTTTTGGATGACCTTAAAGTGAAATTACGTGAGATAGCTGACACCCTAAAGGTATCAAAAGAACGTGTTGGTTATTTTGCATAAACATTTGGGCATGAGAAAGCTCTGTTCGAAATGGGTACCGCGTTTGCTCACAGTGGACCAAAAACAAAAACGTGTTGATGATTCTGAGCGCTGTTTGGACCTGTTTAAGCGCAATAAAAAGGATTTTTTTATGCAATATGTGACAATGGATGAAACATGGGTCCACCACTACATACCGGAATGAAATCGGCAATCAGCTGAGTGTACAACAGCAGCCGGTGAAAGCCGCCCGAACCGACCAAAGACACAACAGTCGGCTGGGAAGGTTTTGGCCTCTGTATTTTGGGATGCGCATGTAATAATTTTAATCGACTATGCTGAGAAGGGAAAAAAAACCATCAATAGCGAATATTATATAAAGTTAATGGTGCGTTTGAATGCAGAAATCCCAAAGAAACGGCCCCAAATGAACAACAAAACAAGTGCTCTTTCATTAAAGCATTGCACCGTATCACAAGTGAAGGGTTGCGATGGCAAAGTTGCACTAATTAAAGTTCGAATTGCTTCCTTATCCACCGTATTCTCCAGATTTGACCCCCAGTGACTATTATCTATTTGCAAACCTTAAAAAAATGCTCGCGGGAATGAGATTTGGTTCCAAGGAAGAAGTTATCGCCGAAACTGAAGCCTATTTTGAAGGCAAAGACAAATCCTTTTACAAGAAAGGTATAGAAATGTTAGAAAAGCGTTGGACTGATTGTATCGCTCTTGAAGACTATATTGATGAATAAAGTCAAATTTTGCAAAAAAAAAGGTGTTTTAAGTAGCTAGACCAAAAACTTTTCATCCTATGTATTACTAATTGAAGTTATACAATATTTTACGGCCTCTACCACTCCACTCACCCCCTTCCTCTGAAGCGATATCGCTCAAACACTAGAGATTTATTTCTTATTTCAAGTATTATATAAAGTTAGGTGTAAAATTAAATCAATGAATGGATAAAGAAAGTTCTTATAGTAAAGACGACATTTGTAGCACATGAAGTTGACCAACATATTTTATAATAGAAAAAAACAAGATTTCAATTTATTCACTTTTTTACCACTTTTTAGAAAATACTACATAACAAGGTCAATATTCAGTCCAAAGACCTTTATTTTTTTACAGAAAATAATATTTTCTTCATGCAAGTTTTTCTTATATAAGTGGCATTTATTCTTGTACACGATTTCACAGAACATTGAGATTTCAAGGGTGTGAATTATACTATCTTAGTAGTTTTTTTTTAGAAAGAATCACATATTTTCTATGGGGCTCAAGTCAGGGCTTTGTGGTGGCCACTCCGAAATCTGGAATAGTTCTCTACTTTTTCAGGTTTTTTTTGACGTACGAGGCTGGTTTGAAAAGTCCGTGCAAAGTCCGAGAGATGGCACCACCGGCGCGTATCGAGGTCATGTTTAGTTAGTAGCATCTCTTGAATGAACGCACACCAAGTTTCAGCCATATTGGTCTATTTTTTTGTGTTTGGCATTCGTGTGAATCAAGGAAGTCGAGTGATTTTCAAGAAATGGACGAAAAAGAATTTCGTGTGGTGATTAAACATTACTTTATGAAAGGCAAAACGCCTCAGGAGACTAAAGAGAAGCTTGATAAACATTATGGTGACTCTGCACCTTCGATTAGAACAGTTTATAAGTGGTTTCAAAATTTTCGGACTGGCCATATGGGCACAAGTGACGCCGAACGTTCTGGACGGCCTGTGGAGGTTACGACTCCAGAAATCATTGATCAAACCCATGATATGGTGATAGATGACAGAAGAGTTAAGGTGCGTGAGATTGCTAGTGCTGTGGGCATTTCGACTGAACGGGTACATAATATTTTGCATAAACATTTGGATATGAGAAAGCTATCCGCAAGATGGGTGCCGCGATTGCTCACGCTTGACCAAAAACGGAATGCAGCGGTTCCAGAAGAATCCGGAGGACTTTAAGCGTCGTTTCGTCACTGTGGATGAAACATGGATACATTACTATACTCCTGAGACCAAACAACAATCTAAACAATGGGTTACCAAGGGGGAATCTGCACCAAAAAAAGGCGAAGACCGTTCCTTCGGCCGGAAAGGTTATGGCGACTGTCTTTTGGGATTCGCAAGGGATAATCCTCATCGACTATCTGGAAAAGGGTAAAACTATTACAGGTGAATATTATTCATCGTTATTGGGCCGTTTGAAAACCGAGCTGCAAGAAAAACGCCCGCGATTGGCCCACAAGAAAGTCCTTTTCCATCACGACAAAGCACCAGCACACACCTCAGCAGTTGTGGTCGCAAAATTAATGGAAATAGGATTCCAACTCGTTTCACATCCCCCCTATTCTCCAGACTTGGCTCCCTCGGACTACTATTTGTTCCCCAATTTGAAGAAATGGCTGGCGGGACAAAGATTTTATTCAAACGAGGAGGTGATTGCAGACACTAATGGATATTTTGCAGACTTGGACAAATCCTATTATTCGGAAGGGATCAACAAACTAGAACATCGTTGGACGAAGTGTATAAGCCTAAAAGGAGAGTATGTCGAAAAATAAAAAAGGTTTACCCCAAACACATAAGTAGTTTTTATTTTTGCACGGACTTTTCAAACGTATGCTAGGATCATTGTCCTGTTGAAATAACACCTAATCTTCTAGATATAGAATATTTTGCACAGTTTCACCTAGATAGATCGAAGAATATATATTGGTACATTTTTTTTTGTTCATATTCTCTTTAATTGTATGTACCAGTTCGATATCGAGCCACTCTTTAAGGTTATATCAACATGCTTTACACTCTGGATGAAATCCTGTGCCTACAGTAATTCCTCCTCGCTTTCGCAGTTCCACTGGCGTCTTTCATTTTTTTGTATTTTACTAAGTCATATTTGGTAATTTGAATTTTTTTTTTGTAAGTGTATCAAAAAAGTATACCATTGTTTAAATTAGAATTAATTAATAACAGATATTTATATTTCGTTAGAAATAGGTATCTGCATTAATATTACTGAAAGGCTATTTTCATAATAAGATGCAAATAAAAACTCAAAATAAAATTTATTTACCACAATTAAATATAAATTTATGTTATTTTAATTTGCATAATTTATTTTTGAATCAGTTATTATATTACATGAGAACGGAAAATTTAATAATTAAGGTTGAAAGGCTAAAAATATAACTATTATTAAACTGAATTATTAATTTATCTCCAGCAAATAATAAGCATTGGTATATTTATTTTTATTTCCAATTTCCCCTAGAGATAAGGAAATAATAAGCGGTTATTTGCAAAAGGAAGAATAAACACTGCAAATTTTATTATATTATAAACACGACGACTTGATTGAAGGAATAACAAATAAACCCAGAATGTCAATAGAGAATATTAACTTAAAATAAATAACTCTTGCTGGGGAAAAAATATATACCTTTTTAAATAAATTATTGGAAGATATCTTCTTTAAATTTTTTGTCGTTAAAATTATATTTATTTAAATCTTAATTATACATTCCAGTATTCCCCTTGCAAGTCAGCAGTTCTAAAATAAATACTGAAATTCACCTTTTCACACTAAAAAAATAACTGAATTCAAGTATTACATTCGATATTATGACAGGCACCATCATTAGTAGCAAACCCAACAAACCCCCAGTCCCCTGGTGGAACTCCTCCTGTTCAAAAGCCATCCAAAACAGAAAAAAGTTTCATCAGGAGCGATGATTGACTAAAGCTAACCTACAAACAGGGTAGATACTCTGTTTATACTTTATTTAAACTACTTTTACATTTTATAATTTTCATACTGTCAATATCTCGTTCAATAATGTTACAGTATGATCAGCTTCAAGGGCATGTTCGGCAGTGCTAGACTTTTCTATTCTATTGTATTTTAAATGTGCTAAATGTTTATTAAATCGTGTTGTAATTGACCTCTTAGTTTGCCCAACATACTTTTTGTCGTAATCCTTACAACTAATTTCATAAATTCCACTTTTCTCACAATTAGGAATCTTATCTTTGGGATTTCTTAAGATATTCCTCAGATTGTCTGATGACTTATAGACTAAGGTCCGGCCTACCTTATTAAATACCTTATTGAGTCCCTGGTATAGGTATGTGGATGGTTTTCGCGATTTTGATACAAAGAAAGCAAACATAGATGATTTTGTTTCCAAATTAAATAGCCGATATGATTCCATTAAATTCACTTACGAAATTGAGAACAAAGGACAACTGCCTTTTCTAGATATTTTAATTATTAAAAATAATAATAGGTTAGAATTTGATATCTCTAGAAGAACAGTAACAAATAGATATATTCCTAATGATTTTTCATTGCAAACAACACAAATTAGCCGCGCATTACGTTTTTTAGTTCATCGTTTGGTCACTTTCCTCTGAATAGAGTAAAACTTAATAATGAAAGGAATCGTATTAGAAAATATAACTAGACTTTAATGGTTATGACAATGACTTAGTAAACAAGTTAATAAATAGACATAAATTTCAGGTGAAATATTCAGAATTCCACCTTTTTTACACGCGAAGAAATAAAACCAAGTATGTCTCCATACCATATAATCCGAATATAGCAGGGGATTCAATAAGGTATTTAATAAGGTAGGCCTCACCTTAGTCTATAAGTCATCAGACAATCTGAGGAATATCTTAGGAAATCTCAAAGATAAGATTCCTAATTGTTTAGAAAAGTGGATTTTTATGAAATTAGTTGTAATGATTGCGACAAAAGGTATGTTGGGCAAACTAAGAGGTCAATTAAAACACTATTTAAAGAACATTTAGCACATTTAAAATACAGTAGAACAGAAAAGTCTAGCATTGCCGAACATGCCCTTGAAGCTGATTATACTGTAACATTAGGTAATCTAAGATTAATTAAAAAATGTATCTGATAGGAGACTGTTTGACGCATACGAAAGTAGGGAAATTATAAAATGTAAAAGTAGTTTAAATAAAGACAGAGGGCCTATAGTCCCCTCTACTGGTTACTTGACGAGAACTGATGGCCTCGCCTATGCCATTAGTTCTTCCTGAGTAATTCAGGTGTTAGGCTAAGTATAAATAGGGTAGATTTGTAGTTTAGCTTTAGTCAATCATCGCTCCGGATGAAGCTAACATGGTTAGCGAAACGCGCGTCCAGTGCGAGAATAAAGTGTATGGTTGTAGTGGTGATATATACTGAGTAGTATAAATACTCGTGCTTAAACCAAAACACTACAAAATTTCTTATAGTACTACCGAAATTATACGACCTCCAACCAGTTCATCTCTTTCTCTGAAGTAATATCGCTCAAAAACTATGAATCACTTTGTAACATGTGAACTTGCCCGCACTTTGTGGCGTCATTTTTTGTACCCTGTGGAAAAGTTGTTTGTCCCACGCTTGAGCGCAATTTTCTTGCAACCTCTTTTTAATTTCTGAGAATGAATTGAGTGAATAATGATTTTAAAAGAACTAAAGAAATTAAACAAACACTAGCTCAGTGTTTTCCTTGGTAGAGAGATATGGGTAAGAGATAATTGTTTGTACGTCTTTTCTTTTGGGAATTATTTTCTATTTTTAAAAAGCTTTAGTTGTACAAATTTTGGGCACCCATTCATTTTTAAAATAGAAAGGATCTAACTTCAGCTAAAAAAATGAAAAAAAATGCTGAAATGGTGTACAGTTGTTAAATAAAAAAAAAATCAGTTTGGTACAACCGTCCTTATCCTGAAAAGAAAGATAGGTGTACAGTGAAACACTAGCTTTAACCAACCAAAAAGAAAATTTATTCATGATTTTAAATAAAAGTTTCCAACCCTTGCAGTTTTAAGAATTACAAAAATCTAGCCTAAACAGTAGTTATTAAAATTAGAGTCCCTAAATCAGACATTTTCACTTCTAAAAACTTGTACTACACCCGAAATCGAAGAGTCGTGATAATTCACTTCGCGATTTATCAGTTCAAATTGATGTTAAAACACTTATTTGCGGGGAATAGATCTATTGATGTATGTTCTGGTGACTTAGCACGGTTTTCTACGGGGCTTCTGGCCTTCAATGGAACACAAACCGATTTCACACATTCTATCACTTATGAGAAGTGCCTACTTTTGGCTACTCCATGTAGATAAAACACACAAAGCCCACTACGGCTTAACGTTTAAAAAAACTCGTGCTTAACTTGGCTCTCGTAAATATTGCCAAGAAGCCTCTACTGCGGCTTGGTCGAAGTAAGCCCCTTGGCGGCTCAGTGGAAGTACAGCCTACTTGGCGGTCGGTGGAAGTAAGCCTTCTTGGCGGCTCGGTGGAAGTAAGCAAGATGTATGTTCTCCGGACCTTAAATAAGCGTGAGAACTACGTCCTGAAAATGGCGACGCCGGAACCAAACTCCGGAAACAAACATTTCACCAATCCCGGCGGTACCACCAAATTCGATGGATTCGGTCGGCAACCCGCACTGCACACTATATAACGAGCGGCTAGGAATTCCAGTGTAATACACTGCGATTCGATACAAAAATGAAAAGAAGTACAATATTAAAGCCAAAAATCAGTAACATTACATGGTCTTAAAATCTAGGAAAAAATGAATGTTACAACTTTTCCTACTTCAAGTATTATATGTGTACCAAATTTAAAATCCATAACATTTTTTTTTTTCGATTGTTTTCTTATCAACAGACAGAAAAGGTAAAAAGAAATGGGGAAACTACATTTTTCGTGATCTAGGGATAATGAAAAGGGAAGAATTACTTTCTCTTAGGGATGGGAGGAAAAAAAACTCTAGAATAAATTATAGCAAGTTGATTACATTGTCAACAACGCTTACGTTATATGGAAAAGTTAAATATGGCCATTTCAAGTTCGACCCTGTAAAATTTCGAGACACTATATACTTTAGGGTTCTTTCACTCCTCTTTCAATCTTGTTTACATTCTTTTTTTCAATAAAAGATGATATTTTTAAACACTCGCTTAGATTTGTGGAAATTTTTGTATAGGTAATATTTAGTTTAGTAACTGTTATATTTTTTTGAGAAAGAAGTCTCAACATAAAACACACCGTGTATATAGTATTAATATAAAAAAATGACTAATTTTTAATTCTTTTAAGCGAAAATTCATATACAGTTCCTCGTGTAGGTTACCTCATCTTTTGTTTTCATTTTACGTGTTTTTGACAGCTTGTTTTGGTTTTAAGGTGAGGATTGGGTTAAGCTGTCAACGTGAAACGTTTTCGACAGCTTTCACTGATGAAATAAACATTTTTTAAAGAGATGTTTAAAAAAAAACATTATTTTGTTATGAAAAAATATATTCTGCTTTTTCGTCACATTCTGACGTTTTTAGATGGACAAGTTGTGTTAATTTTGTATTTTTTTATGCAAACGAAAAAATTACCATCATAGATTTTTGCATTTCTTCACATATTTTCTCACTTCCGTTTATCGGTCTGTCGATCTGTTGGTACGATAACTCTAAAACGAAATAACATATTGATTTTAAGTTTATTATACCTCTGTTACTCCAAATAAGAGAGAAAACGGTTTTTGAGCAATATTGCTCAAGAGGAAGGTAATGAAAATGGGCAATATATTTTGCGGGTGTTCCCTGACTTCTTTCCTTGTTTTTATTGGCTAAGTGAGGAAATGTTACACATAATGAGTACGCATAATGTGTTTGAACAACAATTTTACTTTAATCTATTATTAAAATGTGCATTTGATTCAATAATCAAATGAAATCGGATATTTTAATAATCGAATTTTATCGTTACTGGAAAAGATTGTTTGTTTATGGGTTAAGATAATTATTTCAAATTGTAGAGTACAATCGTGGTGTTAATACAATATTGTTATGTGATCATCGACAAATATATCAGGATTTTTAAAATAGTATTTTGAAACTGTCACTGTTCTTTATTGATTGATGTTATATTATGCCGTTACCAAGCTAACTGAAAAATTATTTATGAAAATGTAATTATATGTCACAAAGCAAATTTTATTTGGCAATAAATTTCTTGAATATTCAAATACGACTATGTAAGTAGAGACTACTTGCACAGAGAAGAAGCTGGTCTTAATAGGTAACTTAGATATGGAAATCAGAGAGCATTTCCAAAAAATACATATGTAATCTGTTGATTTTTATGTATGGGTGTAAAAATTACATAAAGATAAGGCAATTAGGACTTATTGAATGAAATTTAAAAAAAGATAATTTTGGAAATCTTACCAAAAGACTAGGCAAAATTATCGATATATGAAGGTCATTGCCATGAAATGGCAGAGAGTAAGCAGTGCAGTGGTAAGCTTAGGGCTCTCGTTGAGGACGTTTTGTGAATTATAAGGATATAAGTAAGGAAAACAAAACATCAAACCCAAAAGAGGGTTGTTTCCGATTATTTTCATGGTAAATGGCAGCACTTAGAGAAAAATATGCCTTTTATTTATTATAACATAATAAGAATAATAATCATACTCAACAAAAAATAGGTTTAAGTTGCCCGTAGATAAATAAAAATAGAATTAGTTTACATACAAAAGTTATACAACGCCAATATTTACAGATTATAACAAAGCTATTGTTTTATTTGTGTTTATTTTCATTATTTTCGCATATTTATCTCTTTTATTATTTTCTGACTATAAAAGTTTTACGGTGAATACGTAACGGTATATATTGTATTATATAGTTTTGTACGAAACTGATAAGGCCACTGCTATATATATATATATATATATATATATATATATATATATATATATATATATATATATATATATACATATATATATATATATATATATATATATATATATCTATATATATATATATATATATATATATATATATATATAATATATATATATATATATATATATATGTATATATATATATATAAATATATATATATACATATATAATATATCTATATATAATATATATATATTATATATATATATATATATATTATATATGTATATATATATATTATATATATATATATATATATATATTAATATAAATATATATATATACATATAATATATATATATATATACATATAATATATATATAAATATATATATATATATATATATATATATATATATATATATATATATATATATATATATATACATATAATATATATACTATATATATACTATATATACTATAATATATATATATAATATATAATATATATTATATATATATATATATTATATATGTATAATATATATATATATATATATATATATATATAAATATATGTATATGTCTAAATATATATATATATTATATATATATATATATATCTATATATATATATATCTATATATATATATATATTTATATATATATATATATTATATATATATATATAATATATATATATAAAAAATATATATATATATATATTATATATGTGTGTTATACGGCGCACATGCTGACGTTGACAATAAAAAATGTTTTGTTCAAAAAAATTACGCCACTTTGATTTTCTTTAATGGAAAGCCCTATATATTATTTTATTTTTGAGTCCTACTAAAACTTCTAGATATTATTTGTCTAACATACCATATGTCTAAATTTAACTGTTTTGGAATTGTCATTTGAAATTTAAAATAAAAAAAACTATTAATAAATACTCTAGGTTTACTTTTAAGGTAATAATTGCTCAAAATGTCCACCGTTAACAGCGAGACAATGTCCCAATCTGTCATAAACAGCCTGAACAAAGTTTTGTAGAGAATCCGGGGGTGATCTATGCTACTTCATATTGAATTCTTTGTTGTAAATCTTCTACAGTTTCAGGTCGGCTTTGATTTTCAAATGACTCCATAAAAAAAATCGGGTAGCGTAAGGTCGGATCTCCTCGGAGGCTATTCTACAGCACCTCTTCTACCTATCCATGGATTAGGAAAAATCGCATCCAAATATTTACGAACATTGATTTCATAATGAGGTGTGCTCCGTCCTGTTCATGCCACAGATTCCTGTTAGGGGTAGCCAAATTATTTTCCTCGGGAAAAAGCCCTGCACAAGTTGGAATAACTTGCTTTTGGAGTAACTGTAAATACCGCTGCCCTATAAGATTTCCATCGATAAAAAGGGACCAATGATATGACGTCCACAAATCCCTGCCCACACGTTTATCTTTTATGGTCTTTGAGAATGATTGTCGATTTCCAGTGGAGATTCTCATTAGACTAGTACCGGCAGTTATGCCTGTTAACTCTTCCGTTAAGACAAAATGTGGCCTCGTTAGAAGAAACAATATTATGAATTAGGTTAGGATCATTATTAATTCATTCCATCATTACCTCGCAAAATTCAACGCGCCTATCGTAGTCATTTTCAGATAATTCTTGAAATAGAATAGGTTTGTATGGATGCAATTTTTCTTCATTCAGTATACAACTTAAGGTACCTTTACTTATGTTGTGGTCTACGCAAAGCTGACGAGTGGCTGTATGGGGATTTTCTGTAATTTCCAATAAAACATCTAACTTTTTAACATCGCTTGTTGTACTTTTGTAGGCCCGTATTTAGAACGAACCTTAACATGACCTGATTGTCTAAATCGTTTTAATGTTTTGCTAACTACGGATTGGGTAATAGGTTCTCGATTCGGATATTCTGCTTTAAAAAGTTCATACACTTCCTGTTGTGTTCTCTTACGGTCTTCGTAACCAACCATCATTAACAAAGTGATTCTTTCAGTTTCCGTTAAATGTACCATTATGATATTACGCTCAAATTGCAGTTTCACAAAATGCAGCAATAAACGTTTTCGTCAATGTGCAATATATCTTCTTAATTCGCCGTCTTCTGACGAAGGTTGGCGATCCAAATAGCTAACATAGTCCTGGAAACTGTAGCTCTAAAAAAGATCTATTGATGAGTAATTAAACGATCTTCGAATACCCTTTAATCAGAAATTTTGACGTCTTCCAACCAATCTTCTTCCTTGTATTTTGCCTTCGATGACCAATCTCAGCAAATCATACTTTACTCCATTTCGAGAGCTTCGAGTCGTTTCTCTGTTCTGGGATCAAGAGGCCGGCCTTCACATCCATATAGTTGTACCGAAAAAATATACCATCTAATCATACATACTCGAAGTTCTAGGTCGGATCTAATGGATATATTTTTCATGTTCATGAAGGTCCTGCTTGGTTCTCGATCTAATCTCTCTTTTTGGATTACACTAGCTTTTAATTTAGTGTTCCCAGGTAACTAAAAGACAGAAACCGGCTGAATTCTCTATCCATTAACGATAAAATTAGCATCAACGTGTGATTTTAAAAACACAATCAGCTTGGTCTTTGTTATATTTATATGTAGTCCAAATTGCTCACTCCGACGAACTATGAGATTCATCATGCTTTGCAGATCGCGTAAATTATCAGCCACAATAACAATGTCCTCTGCATATCTTAGGTTGTTAATCATTCATGCCATTCACTCTGATTCCCGTTGCAATCTGCCCCCGACTAGAGGTTGAAGACAAGCGGAGACAAAATACATCCCTGTCGCACTCCTTTTTGGACAGAAGCGTTCTCTGATAGGCTTTGTTCGATTTTTACTTTCGATGTCTAATGCTAATACTAACTCTAGCGTGATCTTTGGCATAATCAAAGGTTTTACGATAGGTAATGAAATCAAAGGTGAAACACATTACGTATATATATATATAATTATATATATATATATATATATATATATTATATATATATATATATATATATATATATATATATATATATATATATGTTAACACTGCTAACACACACACATATATATATATATATATATATATATATATATATATATATATATATATATATATATATATACGAAGACGAGGTATACATGTTTTTTAAGTAAGTACCGTTTTGCGATTCCGCCGCCGCAGCGATACGGTCGGCGTTCCGCGCATGCGCGCTGGTAACCTACATCTCATGTCTACGCACTGACGCCATTACAGTCTGATTCTTCATTGTATACGTTGTTTACTGAGTGTTTAAGATGCCTCCGACAATCGTGAGTCCCGCCGATTGTGAAGTACGGGCTGTTATACGATTTCTTAGTGCTAAAGGCGTAAAACCGATCGATATTCATCGTGAGATCTGTGAAGTTTACGGACAAAACATTATGAGTGATGGAATAGTAAGGAAATGGGTGAGAGCATTTAAAGATGGCCGCACAAATGTGCATGATGAAGAACGGAGTGGGCCGTCCTTCGGTCGTTAATGAAGATTTGGTGCAGAAAGTGGACGAAAAGGTGAGAGAAAACAGACGCTTTACAATTTCATCATTGTGCGACTGCTTTCCTCAATATTCTCGTAGTGTTTTGTATCGCATTGTGACCGAGAACTTGGAAATTACCGGAAATTGTGTTCACGTTGGGTTCCAAAAAATGTTGACGGATTTGCACAAAACCCAACGTTTAGGCAGTGCATTGACTTTCCTTGAGCGGTACCACAATGAAGGTGAACATTTTTTAGACCAAAATTGTTACTGGTGACGAAACATGGGTGGCCTACGTCACACCAGAATCGAAACAACAATCCATGGAATGGCGACATTCATCATCACCCAAAAAAGTGAAGTTTAAGCAAACAATTTCTGCCCGCAAAATCATGTGCACAGTTTTTTGGGACAGAAAAGGAGTATTGCTAGTGGAGTTTCTGCCTCGTAATGAGACAATCAATGCAGCGTCTTATTGTGAGACATTGAACAATCTGCGTCGTGCAATCCAGAACAAAAGACGTGGCAAGTTGAGTAAGGTATCGTTTTGCTGCATGACAATGCCCGTCCACATGTGGCTAATCGGACCAAAGATCTCATCAAATCTTTTAAATGGGAAACTCTAGATCATCCTCCATTACAGCCCTGATCTGGCGCCCAGCGACTACCATTTGTTCCTGCACTTGAAGAAGCACCTGGGTGGTCAGCGTCTTCAAGACGATAACGAAGTCAAAACATTTGTGATACAGTGGTTAACAAGTCAGGCGGCAGAATTTTATGAGGAGGGTATTCAAAAACTGGTGCCACGTTATGACAAGTGCCTCAATATTCACGGAAATTATGTAGAAAAGTAGATTAAGGTACAGGCTTTCATGTAAAAATAAAATTATAGCGATATCTTTGCACGTCTTTTTTTAATTCCAAAACGGTACTTACTTAAAAAACATGCCTCGTATATATATGTGTGTGTGTTAGGTATTTCGGTTAATAATGTCGATTTTGCTAAGAGATGGCGTTACTAATACACTTGTTGGTATAGACTAGTGACATCTATGGCGTTTTGGAAGGTAAATGTACGCCATCAAAAGTCAGTTCGTTATTAATTGTCATTGTGCGAAAAACATAGTACTTTATAGCTTTGAATATGTCGTATTTGGTACCAGAAAAAGATGTTTTGTGGGGAAGTTTAATAACCGTTCATTTGAAGAAAACAGCTGCTGAAAGTTATCGATTGTTGGTTGAAGTTTATGGTGAAAACTTGGGTAGACCCAGGCCAGCCTTCAACATCACAACCAGGGTGCAATATACAGGGAAAGAAAACTTTGCTGTGTATTTGTGTGAGATAGTAGGGAAGCTGTGTATTACGAACTGCTGAAACCTGGTTTAAAACAACAATTGATAAAGTTGAACCGAGTATTGAAGGAAAAACGAACAGAATACGCCCAAAGACACAATAAAGTCATTTTTCAACATGACAATGCTCGGCCTCATGTTGCAAAATGTTGAAAAAACTATTTCGAAAACATCAAATGAGACGGTGCGGAATCCATTCTTTGACAGAAAAATGGGAAAAAGTCATAGCTAACGATGGTCAATACTTTGGTTATTAAGGTAATACATAGATTATTATCTTTAATATATATATATTATATATATATATATATATATATATATATATATATATTATATATATATATATCCAAACTTATGGAGAACAAATTCAGAACGGAATTTACAAAGACCCAAGCTCTCGATTAACATGTTGTGCCCAGTTGATTTCGGAATCCCATTTTCATCTTCAGTTAATCTCACCGGTTTTCTTTGATGGGATTGGATAAAGTTCGCTTAGTACAGTTTTTGGACCTGCCTGTCTTTCGTCACCCTTAAAACTATAACCAGGTATATAGGAGCAAATGTCACAACACATCTGGCACAACTCTAATAAAAGTTACCAATTTCAAGAACACCAGGATGCTATATTTCGCTCTGCTATTTTCTTTTAATTTCGATAATCTCACTTTCTTTTTGGTCAGACGGTAGAGCAAATTTTCCCCAACTTTTGTATCTTTTATTTAAGACCGATCAGTATTACTACTAAAATTTAATATTGAATGAGAAATAATTTGTATATAAAAACGTAACAGTTACAAATAATAAAATAAAACCGCCCATAAAAGAGCCATGTAACAATAAAGGATGTTTTCTTCTACTAAGTAAACTAAATGGTCATTTTTGTTATTTTTAACGGCTAAAAGCATTATTCTGTAATAGATCGTTAAACTTAACTGGTCTATAAATCGATGAAAAAGATTATTAATCAAATTCAGAATTTGTT
>CM032450.1:27831851-27868368 GCA_019049505.1 Pachyrhynchus sulphureomaculatus | reverse complement strand
CGTGTTTAAAAATAACTTAATTTTTAAGATTCGAAAAATAAGTTTTATAAATCGGCTGCTATTATTTCATCGATGAAATAAACGACGATACCACGATTTCATGAAGTCTGGAGTAAGTGAGAAACAAATTTCATGAAGCATGTTTTATTAAACAGCAAACTTGTGTCGTTCTTGAATAGTTCGTTTAACTAAATAAGCGAAGGTATTTTCGTATCTCGGAACGTCGATGCACACAGTTTCATTTAAATATGAATATTTCTAAATGAGACACTGAAAAGATGGAGAAGAGCATGAAGGGGAATGGGAATACAGCTCACAGACAATACAACACTTTTACACATTGCACTTCGCTGATGACCAGGTTGTTATAGCACAGGACAAAGAAGACCTTGAGATTATGACGAGAAGATTGTTTGAAGAATATAAAAATTGGGGCCTGACGGTGAACTACAAAAAAACCAAATAGCATAGGAGGAAAAGAAGACCTTACTTTAAACTATGGCGAAGTAATTGAGACGTGCGAGGAAAACACCTATCTGGGGACAAAAATGGAAAAGAACGGCAGAACAGAACGAAAAATAGAAGACAGAATCAGTAAGGGAAAAGCGGTGATAGGACACCTGAACTCTACCCTTTGGTCAAAGAACGTATTCCTAGAAAAGAAACGATATAGCTATGACTTAATTTTTAAAAGCATCGTACTATACGGATGTGAGACGTGGCAACTGACCCGACGGTTAGAACAAAAGCTTCTCGCGTTCGAAATGGACTACTTCCGAAGATCAGCAAGAATATATAGAACGGACAGAGTTAGGAATGAACAAATACGGGAAATAGTGAAATTGGAAACCACAATTACTGAGGAAATCCAACAGAAACAACTTACCTGGTATGGACATGTGGAAAGAATGGCAGCACATCGAATCCCAAACTAGTCCACAAATGGAGCCCAATGGAAAAACGAAGAAGAGGAAGGCCTAAAGCAAGTTGGATGGGTGATATCCAGAAAGCCATGTCAGAAAGAAACTTAAGACCGGGAGACTGGGAATACCGGAGGGGATGGAAACCGGAAGGCGTAGGACGCTATACAACCGAATGTAGATATATATATATATATATATATATATATATATATATATATATATATATATATATATATATATATATATATATGCTATATCCGATTATTACCAACTTAACGAACCGAAAATGACTAGGCACTAGATTATATAGTCTAACAAGAAAAATATTTCCTCGCCGCAAATTATTCATATTTCACATCAAAATAAACACCTTTACCCTTGCCATACCTAAAAAAAAATAAAACAATTCAAATGAGGTTTTCTTATTCCTGAAGGCACATCATAAATCATTTTCGGAGATTTTTTGCTCCTTTCTTTTGAATGATTTTTCGAATATGGGAACTGGGTCGTCGGGTCAGGCCACACGCTTCTGGTTTTCGGTTAATTTTTCAATGCCCATTTATTTTCGTATTAATCAAACTTAAATAAATGGAATATACATATATAGATCCCTGCTCAGAACTCAGAAGTTGCAATAAATGATGTATAATTTTAGAGTTAAAAAAAATATGAATTTTATGTAACACATGGGCTGAAAAGTCCCGGGCCTAACACATAGATGGCGCTAGTTTTATTGCCGTCACCTTTTTTTCAGTTAATACTAACCTTCAAAAGACAGCTGTTAAAATTTCATGATATTCTATTCATTAGTTTGTGAGTTATTGTGCTAAGAGTGACGCTACTTTTGTTATTTTCAAAACAATGGATCAAAAACAATTTCGTGTTTTAATTTTACATTGCTTCTTGATGGGAAAAAATACCGTTCAAGCGAAGCAATGGCTTGAAAAGTGTTATGGGGACTCCGCTCCATCAGAAACAACAATAAAACGTTGGTTTGCTGACTTCAAACGTGGTCGTAGAGACACCGATGATGCAGAACGCAGTGGACGTCCAAATGAGGCGGTAACACCAGAAAACATCAAAAAAATCCATAAAAATCGTTTTGAATGATCGAAAAGTGAAGTTGCGTGAGTTAGCTGACATCGTAAAGATATCAAAAGAACGTGTTGGCTTTATATTGCATGAGCATTTGACTATGAGAAAGCTCTGTTCAAAGTGGGTGCCGCGTTTCCTCACTGTTGATCAAAAACAAGAACGTGTTGATGATTCTGAGCAGTGTTTGGCCATGTTTAAACGTAACAAACCGGAATTTTTGCGTCGATATGTGACAATGGATGAAACATGGATCCATCACTTCACTCCGGAATCAAAACGATCGTCATCTGAGTGGACAGCAACTGGTGAACCTCGTCCAAAGCGCCCGAAAGCACAACAATCGGCTGGAAAGGTTATGGCCTCGGTATTTTGGGATGTGCGTGGTGTAATATTCATCGACTATCTTGAGAAAGGAAATACCATCAACAGTGAATATTATATAGCGTTATTGGAGCGTTTGAAGGCCGAAATTGCAAAGAAAACGACCGCATATGGCAAAGAAAAAAATTTTGTTTCATCAAGACAACGCACCGTGTCACAAGTCAATCAAAACAATGGCAAAACTACATGAATTGAACTTCGAATTGCTCCCACATCCACCGTATTCGCCAGATTTGGCTCCCAGCGACTACTGGCTGTTCGCAGACCTGAAAAAAATGCTCGCCGGTAAGAAATTTCGCACGAATGAAGAGGTTATCGCTGAAACTGGGGCCTATTTTGAGGCAAAAGATAAATCGTTCTACAAAAAAGTGGTATTGAAATGTTAGAGCGGCGCTGGAATGATTGCGTTGCTCTTGATGGAGATTACGTTGATGAATAAAGCTAATTTTGAACCAAAAAAAACCGTGTTTTCTTTGTTAGGCCCGGGACTTTTCAGCCCATGTGTTATTTACTAAATAAATCTTGATTCATTTTGTAGACTTATTTAAACTATGTTTTTAGCTGTAACCAGAAGCTTGTTCTTTGGCAAATAGCCGATAGTTGACAAGGATACTAACGTTTACAAACGCCTGTATATTCCATCTCATTTAGATACATAATTCATCCAATAATAAAAGTTGTACTTTTGTATTTGATGTTGGCCAAGCTAACATCAAATAATATATTTCGCCCCAAAAAACAGTCTCATTTTCGGAATCATTAACGTTATTGTTATACAGCCGTTTTCAGGTAAATTTAAATTTAATCAAAAGGAGATCGCTTTATTGTATTCTATTGTGGCAACTCTTTGTTATTCGAATCCGAAATTTGATGGCGGGATTATATTAGGGATATAAGAACATAAAAGATGACGTTTATAATTTCCTATTTAATAGTTTTTCTGTTGATGTTACCATGTTATGTTCTTTGATAAAACTGAAAACCATCCTTACTTGCTAGTAAAGGAATCTATAGATGATGAATAGCCCGGTCTAAATAGAAAATGTATGAAAAAAAATATGGGGATTTAGGCGTATGTAGGAAAACAGATGGTTGTCGAAATTTCTTAGGGAGTCCGAGCTCTTGAAGTTGAGTAATTTTGCAATTTTGGTTAAGGTAACATAATTGATGGTTATTTTTGTTCTACAGTTCTCTTTTCAAATATACTGTGTCACACTTTCCACTACTACATCTGTACCGTAAACTTGAACTAAAGGTTTGATTTAAAAGTAAAAATAAAACCGCTAACTGTAGCAGTAAAACTTAATAAGGATTACAAACTTTTTATTAAAAAATCCCAAATAATTTACAGATATATTCTGTAAAATGGTTTTCCATGAGAAATTAATAATTTACGGAACGGCTTTTAAAAGTTAAAACACTTTTCTTTGATATTGTGACAAAAACGTGCCTTGAAAGAAATGAAATATTAAGGAATTAACTATGGAAAAAAATTATTAAAATTTTCGCCTAGAAAATTATTAGTTCTTCTAAAATTTCTTTGTCGATTATTCTTTAGCGGCGTGCTTCTGTGATTTTAATCAACATTATTTTGACAGAGATATATACACATTAATTTTAATATTATTTGTGATAATAGATTTTAAATGTAATATATGACTTTTTCAAATTTTTAATTAAAAAAATCTGATGCATAGTCGTCATTTTTTAATTTTAATTTATTAATTGTGAACCTATTTTAAAAAAAATAAACTATCGAAATCCTCAAGGCGCTAGTTGCTTGAATTTTTAGAACTACTAATAATATTCATAACATTAATTAAAAAATAACCGGTCAAGTGTAAGTTGAACTTGCGCAATTAGTGTTCCGTACGTTGATAGCTTTTAAAATAAAAAAAAATTTGTTACGGAGGTATAAAATGATCAGTGACTTCACAAAACAGACCCCAAATGAGGTTTCAACAAAGTTTGTTTTCAATCTTTACTGAAAACTGATGACCTTGAATTTTTTTTTTTTTTTTTTTATATCAGATAAATTATTAAAGGTAATGCACTCCTGATAATTTTCGTTCAATCTACACCCCAAGGAGAATATTCCAGAATTCTTTCAAAATTTTTTGATCAGTACTTTTCGAGATAAAGGGGAGGGATAGCAATTTTTCGCGATTTTTTAAAAATAATGCAAAGAAAAGTGTGCGCAAGTATTACATTTTATATATATATATATATATATATATATATATATATATATATATATATATATATATATATATATATATATATATATATATATATATATATATATATATATATATATATATATATATATATATATATATATATATATATATATATATATATATATAGATATATATATATATATATATATATATATATATATATATATATATATATATATATATATATATATATATATATTTATATATATATTGCTCTCGTGTTTTTACAAGCTTTCATTTGACATCACACTCGATGACCTAGTAAAAAAAATTTTTTATTCACTTCCGATTTCCCCCCCCCTCCCCCAAAACTAACCCCCTAAGTCAAAATTTAACTTTTAAAACCATACAGCTCTGTTAAGGCCATCAATTCCTATATTAGTGCCAAAGTTCAACTTTCTATGTTAGATAGTTTTGGAGAAAATCGGGTGTGACAGACGGACGGACACCGAAGTGGGACGGACACCGAAGTGGGACGGACACCGAAGTGATAAGATCACTTCGGTGTCCGTCCGTCTGTCACACCCGATTTTCTCCAAAACTATAAGATAAGTGTTCCGTACGGAATACTAATAAAATGTGTCACTGAACGCTTAAAATTACTAGCTCAAAAAAGATCTAGATGTAGCAGTAAAATCTGCAAAACAGTGTATATAAAACAAAAGCTGCTGATGGTTGCTAAAGAGGATAAGCCCAAGGAGCTCACGCGAAGGTTTATTCATTCAGTTTAGTATTACCTACACTTCCGGTAGGTATATTTTTTTTCATCGAATGAATTTTTATCATCTACACTTTTACCTTAAGCATTTGTTATGAGGAAAGTATATTTATTTTTACAATTTGTTCTCTACCTAGGATTACTAATTCAAAAAAGAGCAAAACCAATCGTAGGATCCCAAATTCCACAGCATCAGAACTTGTAAAAGATTATTTAAAAAATTGCAGTTGCAGTACACAATAATGGCATTATTGGCCACAAACTGAAATTTCAAAAGCACAACTCAAGTAAACAGATTTTATTTGCAAAAAAATATATATATTTAAGGGAATTTCTTGGTCCGTGTTACGGTGTGCTTAATTAAAAATAGAGTGGCGAGAATACAGTCCCTTTGGGACTACCCTAAGACAATATTTTTGGGTTGTCTTTAAGGTAATTCCAATCGATTTATTTCGAAAACATTTATTTTTAAGGTGTCCTTTTTCTTTTATCCTCAGTTATTTCAAAAGCACCAGTGTATTAGCCCTAAAAATACAGGAGAGTATAATTTAGTGTCATCATATCTTCAATTTATTTATTAAAAGATTCTAATATACATAAAAGACATTAAGAACTGTAATTTAAAAAATAAAGAAATTTTATTTACCGAAATTTTTTTTTTTGCCATGTGCGTCAGTGACACAGACACAGAAAATGCAAACGAACCAAGTTACATTTTTTTTTTTCTCCACGTGGAATGACTTTTTAACTTTGCATGGTTAGGTGGTAGGTAGGAGTACGTATTACACCTACGTAAGTGAAGATATTGTTTACTAGCGTTGTTGTTATTTTTGTCTGTCTATCTGGCGCATGGAGGTACGATTTCAGCGCGATAGCTGAATAGTGACCTAGTTGTGGTTTAAAGGGTGCATGGTTTGGGTCCCTCGTGGGTGGAGCGTGGGGTACTTACTTTTCAGCTTGGTCCAATATGTTCGGCTGCGGTAGTTGGTCGCCCCAGCCTGGTACGTCGGCTATGCACAGTCGCGGGGTCAGGTTAACATCGGGCCAAAACGACGGGCACCCGGACACTTCGCGCACAACTGCTGCTCAATGCCAGGCCGCTCGTTGCCAGCGGCAGCCGTCGCTTATTCTGTCGGCCGCTGCTTGCTGCTCGTGCTCTACAAACAATTCAGCAGACTGACACTAGAGGGCACTACCTACATTGCAGCCGGCGCGTCGTGGCGGCGGCGCGACGCTCCACGGCGCCGGGCCGCCTGCGCCGATCCTTCGAACGGTCCAAGACTGTAACATACCAGGTTGCCAAGTTTTCACTAAATTAATTTAAATGTCCGCTATAAATTATTTTTAAATACCGATCCTGATAATAATTTGAAAAGTTATTTATTAGTAGTTAGACTGAGAGGCTAATTACATCATACAGATTCGTTTTGCTAAATGCCAGTCAGACGAGACCTACAGTTTAATATTGGGTCGGAACGACATAATTAACAAATGTACCTCCAACCTTAACAAGAACCTCGATGGTTCAAGCGGTCTGCCCCTTCCCACAACATACCATTATAAAAATGTATATAATGTCTATATATATATATATATATATATATATATATATATATATATATATATATATATATATATATATATATATATATATATATATATAATAAATAATCGCTTGACGCAGCAACGTCTGCTTGGCGTTGCAATCACCCAGACTTCAATGAATAAATATACCGGGTCATCGAACCCGTTTCGCATAGAGAGCCAGAGTGCCCTTCTTAAGACTGCCACTCTGGATCATTAATTACGCATGTTATATATGAATGTTAAACTACCCAGATCGCGAAACAAATTTCTGAACCATGTCTGAAAATGTCCGAAATTATTATTATTACTTTGGTAGCAATCAGGAATTTTAATGGATACAAAAAAACTTGACTAAACGAGAAGGAATTTTTTTATCATTTTCCTAATGTCAGGTTGCTAACCTAAACTTAGTGAAACTACTAACAGATAATAATTTTTATCCTTTTATAGATTGGTATTTTTTGACAAAGTACCCATTAAATAACAAAAAATGCAAATGTTATTGGCCCTGTACTTCCCCTGCAAATTGGCGTCACGAGCCCTCATCCCTTTTACGCAACTCCTCGGAAGCGATGTGTTTCAAAAACTATATGTTCCATTCCAACTTCAAGTAATATATCTGTACAAATTTGAAATTTAGAGAGTTGCCAACAGAATAACAGACCCGCGGAAATTGAAAACTACGTTTTTCTAGGGGTCCGAAAACGAAAAAATGCAAAAAAATCTCAAAATGTGATTTTTTTTCACTCTTTAGCAAGGATAGTAAAAACAATCCGTCCGTCTTCCCCATGGCCATCTTCAACTATAAGGCCCCCCGCATCCAATGAGCAAGCACCATCAAATACCTGGGATTCCAGTACGACAAACAGCTCGTCTGGAAAGACCATGTCTGGACTGCCACCAAGAGAGCTAAGCAACTGCTGAGCAAATTATACTCTATTATAAATCGCTCCAACAATTTGCTCACCAAAACCAAGCTCATGGTCTATAGCACAATTGTGAAGACATGTCTCACTGCCCCAGATGGTGCCAGATCTCAAAGACAAGGAGAGCACAAGTCCAGGCAGTGCAGAACAAGGCCCTGAGGATGATCACAGGAGCCCCTTGGCTCATGCGAAATAACCAATTACACAGAAACCTCGGTGTGCCAACCATAAAGGCACACGTGAGGTAAACTTAAATGAAGTTCCTTGCCAAGGCGTCCCAGCATCACAATTCAATCATCAGGAACGCCTTTCTAACCCTCCCACATAACCGCAACCAATTCCCGAGATCCTCAGACCCTCTCTCGGACGAAGACGGCGGCTCTCCCAACCCACCATGACAGAAGAATGTAAAATTAGGTTAAGTTAGCATATGCCCTACATTAAGTTAGGTTAGGTTATAATCATGTTAAAAAATACTTTTCCTAGGTTAAGTTTAGTTTAGGAACACTATTGTAAATACGTAAGTTAGAATAGGTATACTGTCTCATCATGTCAGAATAACTTTCATTTAATAGAAGTAAGATGTTATGCCTTTCTTGTAAGTCAATAAAGAAAATGAAAATGAAGACAATCCATTAAAAGGTGAAAGTCAACGTTTCGCCCCATTTTGTGGAATCATTAGGAGTACTCTGCTTTTTATCTATTTCTAACTCCAGTGTTGTCACGAAATATACTGACACGTTGATCATTATATTATTCTTTAGTTTTTCTTAGAACCCATCCCTTAAAAGATATTTTTTTGAATATAATAAAATAGCGCAAAAATATTCATGTAATTAATTAAGGGTCACGCGATTTCTAGGCACAGAAAAAAATATGAAATTAGCTAAATTGGATATAACAATGTAGAAGTTAAATTAGGCTATAAATGCTATTGTTCACTACGTTACGTATAAACATAGTCTATAAACGCTAGTCAAAGTTTTTTTAATACACTGCACAAACAACACGTTTTTACATAAAAAAAAATTGGGGTGGATTTTCAGTTCTGAAATAAATACTGAATTTGACATTCTCACACTGGATATTACATTTTTTTGTTGAGATAATAGCTACAAAAAAGTTGTATAGCGGATGGACTTTTACTTTGAAAATAATGAAATACAGCATAATTTTCAGATTCCTCGACTGCATGAACCCTGAAAAAGACTTATAACATGATAACATATATCGAAGCACCCTCTCCTAGTACTGCAATTAATATATTTGGTTTCGCACCACACCAACAGACAAACATGCTAACAGAAATTGGAAACTGTTTTTTATGATATTGGGACTAAGATATGAAAAATGCAAAAATCTCAGAGGCTAATATTTTTCACGAGTACAATACTATCCTTAGCAAAGGAAGTAATAAGACTCTGGACCAACATTAAAATTTCTTTTTTAGTGTTCCGTACGGAACACTTATAAGATGACTTCGGTGTCTGTCTGTCTGTTCGTCTATCCGTCTGTCACATCCGATTTTCTCCGAAACTATTTGTCATAGAAAGTTGAAATTTGGTAATAATATAGGAATTGATGGCCTCATCAGGGCCGTGTAGTTTTGAAAGTTAAATTTTGACTTAAGGGGTTAGTTTTGGGGGGTGAAATCCGAAGTGAAAAAAAAATTTTTTACTAGGTCATCGAGTGTGGTGTCAAATGAAAGCTTGTGAAAACACGAGTAAAAAATATGTATATAATGTAATACTTGCGGATACTTTTCTTTGTATTAAACTACTGACCAAAAAATTTTGAAAAAATTCCTGAATATTTTCCACGGGGTGTAGATTGAATGAAAATTATCACGAGTGCATTATCTTTAATAATTTATCTGGTATATATAAAAAAAAAAAATTCAAGGTCATCAGTTTTCAGTAAAGATTGGAAACAAACTGATCATTTTATACCTCCCCGTAACAAAATTTTTTATTTTAAAAGCCATCAACCTACGGAACACTAATTGCGCAAGTTCAACTTGCACTTGACCGGTTATTTTAAATTTATTTCTCGTGACTGTTGTTTTCTTGGCTGTTAAGGTAATGACTGTTGTGGTTTCTAAGGCATTATCTCAGTCGATTATTTGTAAAATGGTCGAAAAACCCAGAAACAGCGTACGGAAAAGTAATCTTTCACCAGGAGACCCCACGACCGCACTGATATGCCCCCCTAGGATTTTTTTTTGTTCCTCACTCTTAAGACCGGCTGAGAACGAGTATTTGACAAGCTTTGAAACTAAAACTGCGCTAGATTGCACCACATTGAAATAAAAAGTCACGCGTTTTAAAAAATATATCCTTTTCTTAATTCTTACCATACTTATCGAAAGATCCACCTGTTTTATTGTACTGTATGTACATCAAAAAAATATATCCTTATTTTTTTACAGAGTATTTTGTTGACCAGATTACGAAAATAATAATAAAATGCGATGAGATTCAGATATTTCTTCTCTAAGGCCTCTTGTTTGGAAACCACATCTTACTTTCATTTCTTTTACTGAAATATTTGTCTGCTGCTTTCCAGCTAACATCACAACAACAATCCTTTTTTACTGGAAAAATTAGACTATACCCGTTTTTGAAGAATTAATTGTATTTCTACATCATTATTATTTTATGACAACTCTGTGAACAAAATTAAAATGTTAACAACGGTCATTTTTACCGTTTTTTTGTTTGTTTATTGCCCATTTGATTGCTAATCCTACTACGTTTATTACCAGCACCATTTTATATTTCCATAAATTATTAAAACCGTTGTAATTCTAAAAAGGTCTTTTTTTTTTAAATAAAAGTCTGTGTAAATTTGATGATACAGACTAAACAATAACCAAACAATTAGTCGAAAAAGCAGTGTCAAACTAAACTCCTGGACAAAATTAACGCAACAATCTGAAAATTAATTTATCTTTTTCTTATGTCAGTTTTAAAGTTTATCGAGTATTTGAATAGTAGGCTATACATATTTTGTTTCGTTGTTCATGACAGAAATCAAAACAATTCGTTTAGATTTACAGTTTTAAAGAATTTTTTAGAAGATAAACATTTTCTGTAATAATGCGATAGATTTTGTTTAAAAGTAAGCTTATAAATTGTTCCCTTTTTCAAAGTAATACGTTTTTTGTGGTAGACTGTTTTTTTTTTGACCCCGAAGAATTAGAAAAATGAATCGAACAAGGAATTTAACTGAACACGAGGTAGTGCGAGTCTCAGTTTTATTGGACGAGGGATATTGTCAAAGTTATGTTGCCAATTTGTTAGGCAAACATCGTTCCACAATAAGTTCTATGGTAAGACGCTTGAATGAAGTAGGAACTTATTCTAGAAGGCTAGGGCAAGGGCGAAAACGATGCACTAGCGACCTAGATGAACGTTTTATAAGACAATATGCTTTAAGAAACAGGACTGTCACTAGTTCTATAATAAGAAACGAACTCGAAGCTGTTCGCAATATCACAATTTCTTCTAAAACAGTTAGAAGACGGTTAAATGAAGCTGGATTAAACAGTAGGAGACCAGTCACTGCGCCCTTGCTTACTAGAGAGAACAGAGTTGCCAGGTTACGTTTTGCTCGAAATCACAAAAACTGACTGGTCTGTGGATGATTGGAAACAAGTTTTCTTCACAGATGAAACTAGGGTTAGTCTAAAACATCCAGATGGTCGTGAGCGAGTATGGCGAAGACCAGGAGAGAGGTTTGCTCCTTGCATTATCTCTGCAAGGATTCCATTCGGCGTGGCTCTGTTATGTTCTGGGGTGGCATCTGCTTTGATGCTCGCACAGAGTTAGTTCCTGTCCGTACGAGATCCATGAATGCTGACTACTATCTTGAGAATATTGTAATAGAACATGCGATGCCTTTCGGTCATTTTGTGTGGCCCAATTTCCTGTTTATGCAAGACAACGCTTGACCTCACGTGGCTAGGGAGGTACTCGATTATCTTAATCAAGTTGATATATCGATTATGCAATGGTCACCAAAAAGCCTGGATCTGATTCCGATAGGACATGTATGAGATCACCTTAAGAAAAATGTGAAACGTCATATACCTGCACCTAGAAACCTGAGGGAACTTGAAAACGCAGTTATCACAGAATGGGAGCAAATTCCTCAAGATTTTATCCAAAACTTAATTAGAAGCATGCCTAGGCGCATAAACGCTGTCATCCGAAGTAGAGGAGGCAACACACGCTACTAGTGTCCCAGTTACACCATTAATTTTGCTACTAGTGTCCCAGTTTATTTTTTTCATTATTACATAATTTCAACGATTTTGTTATTAGGTCTTAAGAATAATTTTAATTCGAATCTTATAGAGAAATTTGGTAGCTAATTCACTTTTAAAGTATCCGAATAAGTTTTTTTTCTAACTTTTAGTGTAACCAATGTTCATAAAAAATTATTAAAATTAATTTATTATAGAGATTTGTATGATTTAATATATTGTTGCGTTAATTTTGTCCAGGAGTGTATAATCTCACCTTCAAAAGAAAACATGAGAACGAGTATATTAAAAACTAAGATAAACCACATAGCTATAGCGAATAGCTTTTCTGAATATAATCTAAGAAATGCAGTGTTTGTTTGGGACTAGAGCTAGCTAAGCTAAGAGTAGTCTTCCATCTATGATGGAATTTAAGTTTTGCATAGGAATAAAAGCTGATTATGTTTGCAACATAATCACGACAAGGCATATTTACTACCATGTTGAATTTTTCGAGAAAACTGGATTTTTTAGCGCTATCCCAAGATGGACAGGATGCTTGAACATCAGATGATGGTCAAGCATCAGGGCGCAAAAAGTGCAATGTCACCGGAAAAGCTATAGCTTGGAGAGTAATAACAGACATTTTCAGGGGCATGTGGCTATAAACGGCGTTAGGAGAATACTAAAGACAAAGCTGCTTAAAGAAAAGAACGCAAATTACCAAACGAGGAGTTGCCAATGGTCCACCAGAGGGAGGGGAGTCAGAGTTCCATGAAGAAAAGAAAACCTCTCTTGCAATGGAACTCTAAACACACTAACCTCAAGATCGACGATAGAAGTCGAAAGAGTTCTCACAAAATTAAACCCTCCCCCACCAAAAAAGAGTACTGTTTCTAAGAGGGTATTTTCTACTTTCGTGGGCACCTGTCCTCGCATTGCCCCCCATAACTACGCCACATTTGCCAGTAAATTTAATTTTTAAAATGCATATTAAATATTCCTGATTACTACAGTTATTTAAAATTTATTTAATGGTTTATTTTTTGTACATTTGTCTTTAATCATCATAAATTTTTTATTCAAATATAGGTTAGAAAACTGGTTAGATAAATTACTTATTAAACATGTTTTATTAAGTTGGTGTCAAGGTAAGGCAAAAGTAATAAAAATTTCATTACTCTCCTTCATTAATTATTACGTTTCATATACTTGTTCTTAAATAAAATCTTATTAATAGAAACTATTTTTAGTCTCTTAATATTGTAAAAGTAATTTTGTCTTCTGAAAGTTAATTTCCCGTATTTTCTTAAATTTCATCTTTCAGACTTTAATTACACTGCAAACTGATATTAATAGAACAGAAAAAAAAAACGATAAAAAAAAATAATAAAAAGGAAACTAATACTGTCAATTTTGAGCGGCGGGTATACAATTGTGAGCCACATAGTAATAGATAGAGAGATAGAGGGAGGATTCATGAAGGCCCCATGAGGTTTGCTAGAAATCCGATTTTAACCAGTATTATCCGCAATCTCATTACCCTGAACACGCGTATAGCCAGGGATCCAGACAAGAAGCAGTTTATTTTTGTCCGTCAGTTGCGAGCTCACCCTGGCCTGATTTCCACGTTATATTCCATTTTACCATCTCAGCGCCAGACATGGGGATGGCGTAGATTTCCGATTGGAAAAGCCGATGCATAGCTCCACAGATACACTGAGCTCTGTCCCTGTGGGTAGTATGGACCACCTCTCACACCCTCTTTCTGTCTAAATCCATCTGTATACCAGACGAGTCCCGTTTTTGGCAGTTCAGTTGATCCAGTCTTCCCTCTCTAGTATCGACATCTTTAAGGGATTATCGTTAAGTTGGGGACTGTTTATAATCATCTGTAGTACAGTTCTCCACTGTTCTGGCCCTTATGATGACAATGTTCCTGGGCTTCCGTGTTCGGATGCATTTCTGCACGCAGCCGATAAACTGTTCGTGATACTTTAAACTTTATATATAAATACAAGAGTGGTAGATTCAGCAGAGCTTCTATTGCCTTGCTAGGTACTCTTTTCATAGCACCCGTACTACCAAGCAGCTCAAGCGGTGGACTCTGTTGAGCGTGCGCTTAACATATTTCCTTTCATTTTGAGCCACCGCAATACGGCTTCATATGAGACTTGGGGCCTTATGACAGTCCAAAATCTCCAATGGAGTATTCTGGCCACAATCCCCAAAAACAATCAAAACGACACTGGCAGCCCTCTTTATTTTGATCTCTACATGTTCTTTCTATGTAAACTACAGTTCTACTAGATCTATAGAAAACTACAGTTTCTCTATAACCAAAGATAACCTCACTGGTAAGACGGCTTTTTAATAACAAGTAGAAAATTGGAAAAGCGGTTTATTTAGTACTTCCCACGTAAAGAACTGAATTTTACTTTCTTTCATTGAATTGTTACTTAATCCATTCCAATCTAATCCAGTTCCTTCCACATACTACTTCTATTAACACTGGAAATAATGAAAAAATAACATAATTTTCAGATTTATCGATTCCAAGAATTCTGAAAACGACATATAATACGACACATTCAAACACCTCTAACTCTCTCCATCATTGCTGTAACCCCTGAAATGTTTGAATATAGATAATTACGCTTAAATTGTGTCTATTATTCCAACCAAAAACCGGTAAAATTCTAATAATGCTTTTGATGATTTGGCCAGGTACCACACAGAACTTGAAACTTGAAACGCCGTCCAGCAAGGGCAGTAATAGCTGCATTTTATGACATAACAGATAACTTGAAATAGTAATAGGAGCTGACACTTAATATTAATATAAAGAAACGATTTTTTTTTTAAATTTAAGTTATAGTGTTAGACAAAATAAACTTCAACATAAATATTATAAATAGTCGTTGGCAATATCAGTTGATATTTCCCATGAAACAGTATAACTAACCAAATTATTGGAAAAACGATCAACCTTTCCATAACATTAGTTTAGTGAACAGATATGTTAAAAAGTTAAATTTATATTCTCCGAGGGCATGCAAATAAAACAGTCGCCCTAAAATATACGTTTATCTCCGAACAAATAAATTATTAACTGACCTAAATATAAAAGCAGGCTTTTAGCTAAATCCTGTGTGAGAAAACTAGGACGATATAAAAAATATCGATTGCGATCCGCCCCTGGACGTCAACTAGTTAACTGCCACGACTATAAGAAAATCTAATTTTGCCTGAATTCAAATAAACTTTCACGAAGTCGGAAAACGAGTAAAAGACCGGAAATTTAAATTTGTTACCAGAAAAATTATAAAACATCAATAACAATAAAAAATGTATAAGTTAGTAATAATCGCAAGAGATAGCAACATAAACTTTCGCCAAAATTCAGTTACAATTACTAATTACTTTCAAAAGTAATTGAAAATTTTAATTACCAATAACCGGTAAGTGGATCGATTTATCCATTACTCACTGAAAGTAATTTATTCCACAATAAATGACTCAAAATGAACTCTGAATCTCTTGTTGCAATTCAATTATTCTATGGTACATTTTTTACGACTTTATAGTAATTCAATTACTTAACGGTAATTGATGTACTGCGTAATAATACTATTACTCTATACTAATCCAATTAATTTATGCGATTTCAATTATTTTATGCTAGTTCAATTACTCAGAGGGAATAATGAAGACCTCAGCTACTCCGGGGAGGTAACATGAGTAAGAGAAAGGGAAATTCGTTAAAATGACAAATTTTAAAAAGAAATCAATATTAGACCCCAAGAAAAATCTAACTGAATTGCCAAGAGCAAGGCGGAATGAAGAACAGCTAACCTTTAACATGAAAACGGAGGTCGGAATTACGTGTCATAACGCTTCAATTAAACCGGCTGTGGCGTTAGAGAGTCTCTGATTAAACATCTCCACCTAAGGTTTGTTGGAGTTTTGTCTCTCATTAACGATGAGGCATTATAAAAAGTAACTAGTTTAAACAGTAATAATTTAAAAGAATAACTCGTAATAGCAGCTGACTTACGTCAGGAATTAAATAATAAAATATAGTTTTGTCCGTCTTGTTAAAGGGATTTAACGTTTTTCGTGTTCCGTATCAAAATTGAAAAACGGAACATCTCTGGAATCACTTCAGTATCTGTCTGTCTTTATGCCACTGTATAGATAACGTATAAACATACATGCGTAGTCAGGATCTAAGATAATTATTGTGGGAGATCTTAACATAAATTTTCTCGAAGGTGTTAATAATAGTCTATCTTGAATAGCATTAAGGTTATACAAATGATAAAAGATACTAGGTCTACTAGAGACAGAACCTTGAGATACAATATGTCTTGCAATTCTGCTAATGATACAAAAGTTCAGACAGTTCTTTTAGCCATCACAAACAAGTTTGTAGCGTTTTTTTTTCTGAAGTCACTGAATATTTTATACCTCCGTAACAAAATTTTTTATTTTAGAAGCAATCACGGTACGGAACACTAATGCGCAAGTCCGACTTGCATTAGCAGCTGTTTTTTTTTATATGAGAAGAGAGCAGACGGCTGGAATTATCTAGGCGCATGCTTCAATTGCACGGGCCGTGGTGGTAGGGAGTCTGTTCTTCAACATTTCAAATTTGCAAGAGTTCTGTCCATTACCTATGGTATATTATATAATAAAGAAACTAATTTGTTAGTATTAATAAAAAAAAAATCTGCGTACTTATATAAATAGCTTATATATATTAGTTATTAAATAATAAAATATTATGGATTTTCTCTTCTAGTTAAAGTGATCCAACATCTTTTTATCCATTTAAAACATTTGTAAGGTACAAACGACAAGCAGGCACGCGAAGTATGATTATAATATGTTGGGCGTATTGCTTATATATTTTTTCATGGTTTTTGTAACTTTTGGCCTTGTGGGTACATGTTGGATGTAACAAAAATAGAATTGAATTTTGTACTACATTTTAGGTCTCTTCTTGTAGTAAGCTTCCAGCAGTCATCAGTTACTTTCAAAAGCACTTAACATATCAATTACCAATTACCAGTAATTTAAAAAAAGGACGTGAACGACCTAGTGGTGACAGGAAATACAGAAAAATAAATAGTTGTATTTGAATTATTTTATATTATATATTACTTTAAAGTACTTCAATTACTCAAGAGTAAATAAATTGGTAATGGTAATTCAGTTATTATTTATTATTACTTTATACTCAGAGGTAATACTCCAGAGGCCAGCCACTCTGGGGAGGTATCATAAATAATAGGAATGCATCTCGAAGGATTACAAATCGGAAACAAACTTTGTTGGATATATGATTTAGAGGAAAAATTAAAAAAAAAAGGAATATTGTCCTATAAAGAATCTCTTCGAGGCCTGGAAGATATTGCGTTTTTAGTGGACTCCTGTCAAAAAAAAAACTGATTTTAACAGAACTTTACTTTTCAGTTTTTTTTTTTTTTCATTATTTATGTAATAATTTAAGATCAATTTCTACAAATTAAGTACTCTCTAAGATTGTCGTTTTGAATGACATGGAGAGGGGATGTCAAGTAGATACTATCTATAGACTTCTCAAAGGCATTCTACACGATTAGTCCTTGGTCGATATTGATGCAGGTCCCTGGATTTGAAAATGCAGCTGTTAATTTGTTTCAGAGTTGGTGGATATTTGTCTAAGCCTATTGATGTCTAGTCTGGAGTCCCCAAGGGTGGGCATTGTACGCCCTTTTATTTAACATCTTTGTGAATAATGTACATCAACACATAGGCGTTTTCTCGTGTCTAATATTTGCCGTTTATTTAAAGCTGTTTAAAATTATTCACAGTATTCACAAGATGCTTTACTGCTTTAAAGAGATTTAAATTCCTTTTACAGTGATCGAAAATGAACGGACTTTCATTGAACGTTCAATAGTTCTATCATATTGATAATCAACAGTTACCGGCCCTTGCGTGGGCGAAGGATTTGGGTGTTATTCTGGGTACAAGAGTTACTTTTCGGGAAGAGTATGCTAAGGTTCTCTCCAAGTTCTCGCGGATGTTTGGCTTTATCTTCAAATTTTCAATGGGGTTTTCATATGCCACCCTCAGGACTCTTAATTTGTCAGATCACATCTGGAATATGCCTCTACAGTATGACCACCCTTTTATAGAGTTCATATTAACAGCTTGCGGTTTATCCATAGGCGGTTCTTGGGTGTCTGCCATATTAGATTTGGAGATCAAATGGAGGGTATTCACCTGCATTGAATGACAGAAGAACCTTCAGTGATTTATGGACTATTCGACTGTCCAACTTTGTTCTTTCAAATCCAATTCAGAATGTCTATTTACAGACTCAGAAAAAAGTGATCTCTTTCACGCTGACTATCATGGAACAAACTACAGAGCCCACAATCAATTGATAAGGCTACATTCATTTAAAAGAGAAGCGTTAAGCCTTCTTTAATGTTTCGATAGTTCGTTTGATTTGTTTTGTATATGTTTTCGATTATATGTATCTAATTAAGACCATTTTCTTACTCACTTTTGATGATCGTGATCAAATAATTACTGTAATCTCGATGGAATTTTTCCGTTTATTGTTTAAATAAAATAAAATTTACTTTAATATTTATAATTTTCCTGGGAACATTGCAATCCTATTAAAAATACAGTATTAGTTTGTATTCTAGAACAGTAAAAATTAAGGATGCTAGTAAAGTTTGATCAAACACGAAAAATAATTTGAAATGTAATCAATTAGTACTTATTTTTCGGTAATCTTCATTATATTTATGGCAATTTCACTAATAAGAGTAATTTAATTAGCAGAAAACAACTGTGCAAACTTGTGCCTATGCGTTTCGTAAGTAATTTAAATTATTCGTAATTATAATAACCAGTCAAGTACAAGTTGAACTTGCGCAATTAGTGTTCCGTACGTTGATTGCTTCTGAAATAAAAATTTTTGTTACGGAGGTATTAAATAATCAGTGACTTCACAAAACACACCCCAAATGAATTTTCAACAAAGTTTGTTTCCGATCTTTACTGAAAACTGATGACCTTGAAATTTTCGTTTTTTAGTGTTCCCTACGGAACACTTATAAGATCACTTCGGTGTCTGTCTGTCCGTCTGTCTGTCTGTCTGTCTGTCCCGTCTGTCACACCCGATTTTCTCCGAAACTGTTTGTCATAGAAAGTTGAAATTTGGTAATAATATAGGAATTGATGGCCTCATCAGATCCATGTAGTTTTGAAAGTTAAATTTTGACTTAAGGGGTTAGTTTTGGGGGGTGAAATCGGAAGTGAAAAAAAAAATTTTTTACTAGGTAATTGAGTGTGGTGTCAAATGAAAGCTTGTAAAAAACACGAGTAAAAAATATATATATAATGTAATACTTGCGCGCAGTTTTGTTTGTATTATTTTTAAAAAATCGCGAAAAATCGCTGCCCACCCGCCTTATCTCGAAAAGAACTTATCAAAAAATTTTGAAAAAAACTCTGGAATATTCTCCACGGGGTGTAGATTGAACGAAAATTATCACGAGTGCATTACCTGTAATAATTTATCTGGTATATAAAAAAAACAGAAATTTCAAGGTCATCAATTTTCAGTAAAGATTGGAAATAAACTTTGTTGAAAACTCATTTGGGGTGTGTTTTGTGAAGTCACTGATCATTTTATACTTCCGTTACAAATTTTTTTATTTTAAAAGCAATCAACGTACGGAACACTAATTGCGCAAGTTGAACTTGCACTTGACTTGATTCACTACTATCGTCACTGATTATTTCTTATGTTACCCAACGTAATAAAATATCTCCCATTATTTCTCCTTATCTCCCAATATTTCTCCTTGTTTCCCATTATCTCTACATAATTTCCATTATCTAGGCTTATCTCTGCTTATCTCTTATCTCATCTCCCATTATTTCTCCTTATCTAGGCTTATCTCCCATTATTTTTCTCCTTATCTCTCCTTATCTCATCTTATTTCCCATTATCTAGGCTTATCTCGACTTATCTCCCATTATTTCTCCTTATCTCCCATTATTTCTCCTTATCTCCCATTATCTCACCATAACTCCCATTATCTAGCCTTATCTCCCATTATCTCTCCTTATCTCCCATTATTTATACTTATCTCCCATTATCTCACCTTATCTCCCATTATCGAGGCTTATCTCGACTTATCTCCCATTATTTCTCTTTATCTCCCATTATCTCACCTTATCTCCTATTATCTAGGCTTATATCGAATTATATAGAACATATGTATAAATTTATAAAAACACGTAAATCAGATAACTGGTTCTCGAGTGATAAGCGCACTAACAGACAGACAGAGAGACGTTGCATTTTATATATATTGTATTCTTTGCTACATGATATTGTTCCATATTTAATGCTTTAGGGAGTGTATTGCAAGAGAACGCGCTAGCGGCAAACTTTTCTCCGACTTAATTCACTATTATCGTCACTGCTTATTCCTTATGTCACCTAATAAAATATATCCTATAACCTGGCCAGAGAACATACGTATGTTTAAAAAAAAAGCACGTAAATCGGATAAGTAGTTCTCCAGTGATAAGCACACACACGGACAGACAGACAGACAGACGGACAGAGAGACATTGCATTTTATACATATTATAGATATTCTCTGCTACATAATATTGTTCCATATTTAATGGTTTGGACTGTGTATTGCAAGAGAACGCGCTAGCGGCAAACTTTGTCCGACTTCATTTACTATTATTGTCACTGCTCATTCCTTATGCTACCTATCGTAATAAAATATAGCCTATAACCTGGCCGGAGAACATATGTATGTTTTTAAAAAAAAAAGTACGAAAATCGGATAAGTGGTTTTCCAGTGATAAGCGCACTAACGGACAGACAGACAGACAGACAAACATTGCATTTTATATATATTATAAATGTAGATTATTATTATTATTATATAACCTGGCCAAAGAATATATGCATGAATTTAAAAAAAGACAGGTAAATCGGATAAGTGATTCCCACGTGATAAACGCACTAATGGACAGACAGACAGACAGAGAGAAATTGCATTTTATATATATTATAGATTATACATTACAGATATTCTTTGCTTCATAATATTGTTCCATATTTAATGGTTTAGGCTGTATATTGCAAAGGCACGCGCTAGCGGCAAACTTATTTCCGGCATCATTCACTATTTTACGTCACTGCTCATTCCTTATGCTACCTATCGTAATAAAATATAGCCTATAACCTGACCAGAGAACATATGTATGTTTTAAAAAAAAAAGTACGTAAATCGGATAAGTGGTTTTTCAGTGATAGGCGCACTAACGGACAGACAGACAGACAGACAGAGAGACGTTGCATTTTATATATATTATAGAAGATTAAAAAATCTTGTTCAATCTACAACCCGTGGAGAATATTCCATAATTTTTTCAAAATTTTTGGATCAGTATTTTTCGAGATAGAGGGGGGGGGGACAGCGACTTTTCGCGATTTTTTCAAAATAATACAAAGAAAAGTGTGCGCATGTAAGACATTATACATATTTTTGAACTCGTTTTTTTACAAGCTTTCATTTGACACTCCACTGGATGACCTAGTAAAAATTTCTTTTTTTCACTTCCGATTTCACCCCCCCAAAACTAACCCCTTAAGTCAAAATTTAACTTTCAAAACTACACTGCATGCATGAGACAATCAATTTCTATATTAGTACAAAATTTCAACTTTCTAAGTCAAATAGTTTCTGAGAAAATCGGGTGTGACAGATGGACAGATAGACAGACAGACAGACAGACGGACAGACAGACACCGTACGGAACATTAAAAACGAGCTTCAATGGTATGTTTTTGGTTGGTTTTGGCAATGGTTAATGTTTGTGGTTAAAGGTATATCTCGTATTTTGGAAAAAGAAATTTAGTCTTAGTCCGAACCTGCTCGTATTTCTACGCATCTACGTCAATATTGGACGTTAAATACATTCCTTTAATTTTTTTTTAAGCAAGCTTTTAGGTGAGAAACGTCACCGCTTTAAAATAGCTTGTCTCGTACCTAAATTTTTCAGTTCAACAGACAAAATATAAAATATATTATTATCATAATAATACTCGAAGTAAAATATCTGGCATCGCTGGAAACCGATCTCAATAAAGTATACATGTATATATGTACATACATAAATAATTGACACTTTGTAAAATCAAAAGTACAAAGTTGCCAAATTACATGTTTTTGTAGAGCGGGCTTATTTCGTACGTTTTATTACAGCTGGTGCTGATATTTCGGAAATTATGATATACAATGAAATTTGTAACATTTTTAGTGTTCCGTACGGAACACTTATAAGATCACTTCGGTGTCCGTCCGTCTGTCTGTCTGTCTATCTGCCCGCCTGTCTGTCACACCCGATTTTCTCCGAAACTATTTGACATATAAAGTTGAAATTTGGCACTAATATAGGAATTGGTGACCTCATTAGAGCAGTATAGTTTTGAAATTTAAATTTGACTTAAGGGGTTAGTTTTGGGGGGTGAAGTCGGAAGTGAAAAAATGGTTTTTTTAACCAGGTCATCGAGTGGGGTATCAAATGAAAGCTTGTAAAAAGACGGGTTCAAAAATATATATATATATATATATATATATATATATATATATATATATATATATATATAATGTAATAATTGCGCACAATTCTCTTTGTATTATTTTTAAAAAAGTGCAAAAAAATCGCTGTCCCCCCACCTTATCTCAAAAAGTACTGATCAAAAAATTTTGAAAAAATCCTGGAATATTCTCTACAAGGTGTAGATTGAACGAAAATTATCACGAGTGCATTACCTTTAATGATTTATCTAGTATATAAAAAAAACAAAAATTTCAAGGACATCGGTTTTCACTAAAGATCGGAAAAAAAACTTGGTTGAAAACTCATTTGGGATGTGTTTTGTGAAGTCACTCATCATTTTAAACTTCCAGAACGAAAATTTGTATTTTAAAAGCAATCAACGTACGGAACACTAATTGCGCAAGTCCAACTTGCACTTGACCGGTTTATTATATTTTTAACTTAATATTTATTAACTGAAAGCTACTTGTAGCAAATTACTTTTTTATCTTTGTACAAGCAACTTTGGTTCTGCAGCTTGGACGCAAAATACGTTATTTTTCAGAAACGTTGTCGACTCTTAACTTGCCAATGTTTATTAAAAGATAATATTCCAAGTAGGTACTCTGCCAGACGTTCAAACAATCGAGGCATATTACTATAATCAGTTAGATTAAGCTGATGAACCGTACTAATCTATCCAAGGTTCAACTGTCTTTTAAATTCTTTGTCCTGGTTATGCTTTAATGTCAGAAGACCGTAAACGTACCGTTTTCAGAAATATATCCTCGACTTTTTGTTCTCAGATAAATCATTTATAAACTGTGAATAAACTTAAATTGCCAGTAATGGCAACAAAAAAATAATTATTAATTTATCAAAATATAGTTTTTGAACAAATAGATAAATAAAGGCAATGTTAAAGTTAATTTTGAACATTTTAAATTAAATTTATAAACACAAAACATGCATTGTTGACAAACGAAACAAAATTAAACCGAATGAATAATTTTGAATTATATTTAACGAAGTTAACAAAACATCTCACATCTGTATAGGGGTTCTTGGTTGTCTACTGTTCTTCACTGTATTATATATCAGAAAGATCATTCTAGAACTACATTCATCATCAGTTAAAATAAAATAATTAAAAATTCTTCTTACCTCCTTCTCTAATCAACGAAAAGAATCGTGCTAGTACATATCACGACCCCCAAGGGGGCCCGAGCGCGGCGGCGCTAATGTCGTGCTGCTATTTACTGCTCTGCAGAACCGGGTCCATGAGAGCGTGGCCGTCTCCATGCCCCTTGCCCCCTGAAACCTGCTCTAGAGCTCGCAACTAGCGCCTATAAGGATTGGCCCCTGGAAATAGAATAAAGATTGTCATTTGAACGTATTTACGATATGCTGATATTTTAATATATTAATTTAACGAAAACATCCATAATTTGACCATCAGATAATAATGTCAAACGATTGAACAGTTGCATGATGTGCAGGGGCACCTAATTTCCTTAGGCCGACGGAAACATAAAAGGTGCCCACCAAGATGTAACCCTACGAGGATGGATTGAAAAGTTCGCGGCCTCACCAAAAAATAATTATAATATTTTTATTATAGTACCTTCAATAAGTTCATACTTTCTTTGGTTGTCACAGTCCAAAACAATCTGCTCCGTCATATACCACTGTGAAAAAATGGGTTGCAGAATTTAAACGTGGACGAGAGAGCATCGAAGATGACCCTCGCTCCGGCCAGCCCACGACGTCTACGACTGAGGAAAACATCGGCAAAGTGTGTGATCTCATATTGAAAGACCCTAGATTAACTATCAGGGAGATTGTACACTATAGGAATCTCGTATAAACGAACACAAAACATCAGATTGCTTTCAGTTGAATTCGACTCACGATTTCTCGCGACTGTTTGGAGATGTTTGAGGCTGATCGGCAAGATTTTCTTAACAGGTTTGTGACAATGGACGAAAGCTGGGTTCACCACTATACTCCGGAGGCAAAACGACAATCCAAGCAGTGGAAAAAATCTGGTGAACCGACCCCAAAGAAGGCGAAGGCAATTCTGTCTGCTGGAAAAGTGATGGCATCAGTTTTTTGGGATGCTAAATTTGTTTTCTTGATTAGGCCGCGAACTTTTCAATCAGTTTTGGTAAAATGTTACTCACATTTCCCCTAAAAGCGATATAACATGCATTCCCTACCTAAAAAAATAATAGATACATCACAACTCTACAGGAGAATGATGTTTCACTTGGTGAATTTTTTTAAAACTTTGGCGTTACCGTAAAAATAACTTGTTTTCGAGTTATTTTGGAGTAGAATCTTTTCGTTGCAACATCCTGTATACGTGTTTTCTATTATAATATCCTCCAAAAGAGTTGGCCTACAGAACAAACGGACAAATTAAATGATAATATAACTCAAGAATGACGTGACAAAAAAATTATCGCTGATAAACATGCGATATTTTTATAACTTCAATATTTTTTTTTACCTTCTAATGCTTCATAAGTGAATGAATTGCTCTGTGTATATTGTTAATGTGTTAATTTGGTCTTGTGTACAGAAAATAAATATGTTTGACTCAGTCGCGTAGCCAGGTTTAAGAGGCGAGAGAACATATGGGTACAAAGGGCGTTTCTTAAATAAAAAAAGGAAACACTAAATGTGGTGCTGTTTATAGGAAAAGGGGCGTCGATGGACCAAGAGGGGGAGTCAAATCACAACCTGTGGCGTAACCACTTGAAAAAAAAATCGATCCTCTCGTAGAACTCTAAAAGTTTAGGCCCTTGTCAACGAAGTAAACTAAAAATCGATGACCGGGTGGTGGATATTTCTTACAAGAAGAAAATCTTTCTTACATTAATACTTTAAAAATTTACACTCGATTTAAAAACCTATAGCTGAGGCGAGGAGGAGATTTTTCACAAAAAAAGGATCATTTCCTACATTGGAACTTTAAAAATCGATGCAGGAGATTTTTCGCAAAAAAACAAACCCTTCCTACAGGGACCTCTAAAAAGTCACAGTCGATTATGAAGTCGTGAACTCTAAAAATTAGGTTGTTTTTCATTGCCTTGAATTTTAACCTACACAGGGGCTGAAAGAGGCGGGGGTTGTTTAATATTGTAGAATTTAAACATCTTGAAATATTTGCAAGTTTTTTTGGATAAATTTTAAATGTATTATTTATAGTAAAACCCCGCCCACGATAGGTAACCCTTCAGAGGGCGGGGTAGGGGGTGAAAAGGGTTGCTTCTTATATATGTTGATATAGGTCTTTTTCAGGGTTTGAGTCGAAGGAATCCGCAAATTAAGTTATTTTTACATTACTTTCAATTCTAATTGGAGAAAGGTGTAAAAGAGGTGGAGTAGTCAAATATGGTATAGTTTTTGGCTGCGATAATGAACAAATTTTAGCTTCCGGTAAAATAATTCTCAAACAAAATGATATTATAATACTTCAGATAGAAATGAAGTCTAGAGATTCTAAGCGATATCGTTTTAGGGCAGGGGGGGGGGGGGTGAAAGGAGTGGGTTTCGATATATTGTATGGTTTTAATTGTATTACAGAAATTTACTTTTCTTTTAGACAGTCAAATTCGGTACTTATTTTAGAACTGCATGTTTGCAAGGAAAGTACTGACTAAATCATTTTACGATTTTTAGTGTTCCGTACGGAACACTTATAAGATCACTTCGGTGTCTGTCCGTCTGTCACACCCGATTTTCTCCGAAACTATTTGTCATAGAAAGTTGAAATTTGGTAGTAATATAGGAATTGATGGCCTCATGAGAGCCATGTAGTTTTGAAAGTTAAATTTTGACTTAAGGGGTTAGTTTTGGGGGGTGAAATCGGAAGTTAAAAAATAAATTTTTTTACTAGGTAATCGAGTGTGGTGTCAAATGAAAGCTTGTGAAAACACGAGTAAAATATATATATATATATATATATATATATATATATATATATATATATATATATATATATATAATGTAATACTTGCGCGCACTTTTCTTTGTATTATTTTTAAAAAATCGCGAAAAATCGGCGGGTGGTCTTATCTCGGAAAGTACCAATCAAAAAATTTTGAAAAAAATCCTGGAATATTCTAAACGGGGTATAGATTGAACGAAAATTATCATTACCTTTAATAATTTATCTGGTATAGAAAAAAACCAAAATTTCAAGGTCACCAGTTTTCAGTAAAGATTGGAAACAAACTTTGTTGAAAACTCATTTGGGGTGTGTTTTGTGAAGTCACTGATCATTTTACGAGTATACCACCCTAACAAATTTTTTTATTTTAAAAACGTACGGAACACTAATTGTGCAAGTTCAACTTGCACTTGACCGGTTATTTAAATAAATATAGCTTAGATACTGACATGTGCAACAAATATCTTTCACGGTCTGTAGTCACATTTTCCCCGAGATAAAAACCTAAAAAAAAGTAGCATGTATTTATTTTTTAAAAGGCAGTTTGGGTTGAGGCTTTGTCAATTTGGTGGTTTCTGTTTTCTTGAATCAGAGTTATTTTTGTATTATGCACATCTTGTCATTGTTAGTAGCTGTACAATTATAAATACTAAAGTATGAAATGAAATTTTGATAATATCACCACTGGAGTATATCCCAAAAACGAAATGCATTCTCTTATAACCTGTCTAATTCTCGTTGCTATCTAGGCCACCATATTTAATGTAAGTAATTTTTCTACCCGCAATAATACTTAGTAAAAACCAGCCCAGTGCAAGTCGGACTTGCGCAATTAGTGTTCCGTAGGACGTTTGCACATCTACCGACACGACACCGACATAGCATAGACAGTGATGCCGGTGGACTAGAAATAACATAGGAGCGGTTTCACACTTAACGACATGTCGGTGCCGTGTCGGTGCAGTCGCCGGCTGTCGTCGAGGAGCAGTCTCTCTATTCGTGTCCTCCCGATTTTTATAAATTTAATTGAAGTGCTAAGTGCTCTCGAAACTGATACCATGACCTTCAAGTTTCCTATTATTACGTTAATTGAACTTATGGAAACTAAACCCCATCGTTGGGATAAAACCAACGAAAATAATAAAAATAAAATTCTAGGAGAAAAAAGTTGGCAGGCTTTGACTATATTTTAGCTTTTTACGTCTAAGATATAATAAATAACTCAAATACAACTTATTAACAGCTGCCATGGCACTCAATGGACCTAGTAAAAAATGTTTTTCCTGGGTTTTATATAGCTTTGTCGGTGTCGTGTCGGGGCGATATCGTACAAGTATGAAAACGTGTCGTGTCGGGGACGGCGTCGTGTCGGAGTCGTGACGGTGTCGTGTCGGTGTCGTTGCCGGTAGATGTGGAAAACGTCCGTACGTTGATTGCTTTTAAAATAAAATTTTTTAATACAGAGGTATACAATGATCAATCACTTCGCAAACCACACCCCAAATGAGTTTTCAACAAAGTTTTTTTTTTTCGATCTTTACTGAAAACTGATCAGCTTGACAATTTTTTTTCGTGATAATTTTCGTTCAATCTACACTCTCTGTGGAGAATATTCTAGAATTTTTTTCAAAATTTTTTGATCAGTATTTTTCGGGATAAGAGGGGGGACAGCGATTTCTGGCAGTTTTTTAAAAATAATACAAAGAAAGTGTGCACAAGTATTACATTATATATATTTTTGAACTCGTGTTTTTAGAAGTTTTGAGACCCTACTCGATGACCTGGTTTTTTTTTTCATTTCCGATTTCACCCCCTAAAACCAACTCTTTAAGTCAAAATTTAACTTTCAAAACTACCCGGCTCTGATGGGGTCATCAATTTCTATATTAGTTCCAAATTTCAACTTTCTATGTCAAATATTTTCGGGGAAAATCGGGTGTGACAGACGGACAGACAGATAGACAGACACGGAAGTGATTTTATAAGTGTTCCATACGGAACACTAATAATCTTTTCTCAGAAAAAATTAACCCTTCAAAACTTAATTATAAAGCGTTAATAAACAAAAACATTTGATCACTGCTTTTTGTTAAAATATAACCACGTGTATTATAGCCCTGTTTAATTATTTGCAAACTATGGCCGCGATTTATACATTTTTAATAGGTGCTCAAATTTAAAACGGGATAAATTTATCAATACTTAAAACATTTACACTTCTAAAATGTCAGCGAGTCTTGACAGTATTTTTACTGTAATTAGGAAGCATCTCAAATTTAATTTAAAAAATTACTTAATATTAAAGCATTTTTGAAGAGTTGGTAAAAATCTATAGCTGCTCTAAGCTATGTTTACAGTCAGCTTCTTATTTATAGTGCATAACCTGAATTAACCACTTAAAATATAGCCTTCGTTAAATCTACGAACTATTAAGAAAAATATATACAGTTCATATTGCAAAGAAAATCTGTGCAGTTATAAAGCCATGCTTTATGCATCTACTCTACAAAGTATCAAACGAAAATTAAAAAAAAAAAAAAAAAAAGTGCTTTGAAACGAAATGGTATAGAGAAAATCGATTGTAAAGCGGCCCAGCGATACAGCGAGCATTTTCCTGAAAAAAAGGTTTTAATTACCGTGAATAATCGAGGAAAAGCACAGGAGGATTTTCATGTTTTCAGTTCAGCTAATCGGCCCCCTTTCAGATGAAAAAAAAAACTCTATGATTGACAAGACACTGGCAAAAAGGTGGATGCAAAACTACTAGGTCCGTTAACGGGAAAAAATTAAAGTAATTTTTCTTCTGGTTAGATGTAAAACCTACGTACGATTATTGATAAAGTGAAATACCTTCGATAAAGTTCGGGGGTTGTCAGTTGAACTGCCGGGAGGTTTTGTCAGAAAAACAAAAAAATTCCCGGTTAAATCGGTATAAAGTCGGTACGGGATTCTCGATGATGTAATAAAGGATTGGAAACACCGCGTCGGCGTCCCGTGTTGCCATAGTTCATATTTGGTCAAATTTAACCCTGACCTCTCTCCACTCCTGGATTAAGCCCTTGTTCAAATATTTAAAAAAATGTCTTTCTCCAAATACGAACATATTAGCATTTTTTAAATAATTTTAGAGTTTTTAGATTTTTACGTATACATATGACAACCTTTTAAAAATAACAACTAGTTCTTGCCATTCAGGGCCGTAACGAGGAAACCTTAACAGTCTAAGCCACAGGAAGCTCAGAAGATGATGGGTGATCGTCAAAATCATTTTTTAATGTTCCATTTCCGTTCCACTGCGGTGTCCGTCTGTCTGTCTGTCACTCCCGATTTTCTCCGAAACTATTTGACATAGAAAGTTGAAATTTGGCACAAATATCGAAATTGATGGCCCAATCAGAGCCGTGTAGTTTTGAAAGTTAATTTTGACTTAAAGGATTAATTTTGAGGGTGAAATCGGAAGTGAACAGAATTTTTTTTTGCCAGGTCATTGAGTGGAGTGTCAAATGAAAGCTTGTGAAAACACATGTTCATAAATACATAGGATGTAATACTTGCACACATTGTTCATTATATTATTTTTAAAAAATGGCCAAAAATATCTGTTCCTATCTCAAAAAGTACTGAACAAAAAATTTTGAATAAAAACTATGACAATATGGTGGAGGTTGTTTTTAACATAATTTTCCTGATATTAATACTCCTGTGCGTCGCTCCTCTAGAGACAAAATATATTTCTTTTTTATTTTAAAAGCAATCTCCGTACGGAACACTAACTGCCCAAGCCCGAGTTGCAGTTAGCAAGTTTTTTTTTTTTATTTTCATTTCATAGTTTATTGACACTGTGTATGAGGCAAATAACGACCCTGAATGGCCTTCTTCCACATTACTTCCTTCATATTACAACCTTCATTTCGTGCATAGCGCCACCATAATAATGGAGATATTGAAGAGCTAACGACATTTGCATCAAATAAGTTTGGAGCAAATAATCTGGAAAAATAGGAGGCTTGTCATCTAGAATTCAAATGTACTGATAGGGAGTGAAACTTCTGTTTATGACTTAATTAACTTATTCACTACCTAGTTAGTGGCGTAGTTAGGTTAAACGGGCGAAGGCGTATGGATATAAGCGACCCTTCTTTAAGGTAAAAAATAGACCATCCAACACTATACAGAAGAGGGCGCCAATCGATAAGCAGGGAAGCGTTAAACTACGAACGTGGGGGCAAAGCCCCTCGATGGAAAAAAAATACCTTCTTTTACTGGAACTCTAAAAGCTTAGACCCTTTTCACCACAGTAAACTAAAAACCGAACGGTAGAACTTTTCCAGAGAAAGAAACTTTTTCAACAACGGAATTTAAGAACCTACATCGCATCTAAACAGCGACGCCGGAGAGTAAAAATTTTTCACAAAAAAAAACTCCAAAGAAAAAAGGTCTGTGAGAGGAGCTATTTTTTACATTCACAGTGGCGAAAGCATATATATATATATATATATATATATATATATATATATATATATATATATATATATATACATACATATACATACATACATACATACATACATACATACATACACACATACATACATACATACATACATACACACATACATACATACATACCTACGTAGGTATGTATGTATGTATGTATGTATGTATGTATGTATGTATGTATATATATATATATATATATATATATATATATATATATATATATATATATATATATATATATATATATATATATTTATATATATATATATATATATATATATATATATATATACATATATATATATATATATATATATATATATATATATATATATATATATATATATATATATACACACACATTCCACTATATGTCCGTCTCCACTGACATGATGCTGCATCGAGGTCGAAATTGAAGAAGTGATAGGCTACAACCTTGATGTAATTCTTTGGTAATATTGAAACTTGTTAATTTTTTCCCAATTTTAACTTTTACATAGGCTCCCTTATAAAGTTGTTTAACTGCTTTAACTAGGGTGACATTTATGGGGGACTCACTAGGTATTTCAAAGAGATTAAGTATTGGGACAGAATAATAAACTTTCGTTAGGTCTACAAATATCATAAGTATTTCTCTTCCTATTGCCATCAACTTTTCTGTCATCTGTGTTATCCAGAAAACATTATCAGTGGTTGAACGTCCAGCTCTGAAACCTGCCTGATCTTCAGTTTCATTCATATGATGGTCGATTTTAATTAATAATATTAAAATTTTCCCATAAAGTCTACAGAAGGAGCAGTTTACAGTAAGGCAAAGTTTGTATGAACCTTTTTTGTATATTGGTGTTATCCAAACATATATCAACACAAATAATCTTGTTAAAACGAAAACAAAAAATATAAATTGGAAGGTTTTTACAAAGATAATACCAAAATGCTTCACCAACAGAGACTAGACCAGAAACTGAATGAAACTATCACAATGCAAACACCACAAGAAGTGAGAATTTTTGGTGGAATGAACAGTTAGAAGAGCACAAACAATATCTATATCATAAATAGCTACAAACTAAAAATGACAGCGATCACATAGCATACAAATAGGCATGAGCACAATTTAAAAATATGTATCTAAAAAAAAACAAACAGTGGAAAAACGATGCCTGGAACTTGAAAATCACATATGAGGAAGGAGAACTATCGAGTCATGGAAATTTGTAAATTCAATTAAAAAACAAATAAACATCAAATTAAAATTAGAAGTAATAGAGGACAACTGGAGAAAGTATTTTGCAGAAATGCTAAATGAACAGACGAACGAATATAAACAACAAAATAGGAGACAGGGTAGAAATTGATATTAACATATTAACCACAAACATAAAACTACTTAAAAATAGAAAAGAAGATTGACCAGGAGGAATTCCTAACGAATTTATTAAATATGGAACTAACAAACTATATAAAAACAAACTATATAAAATTATAAAATGAATGAGAAATGTATTAATGGAGAAAATACCCCAACTGAATGGAATGGGGGCATGTGTAGGTACAAGAATTATCCGTGATGTAGGACATAAACTCAATACATCTCATCTCATCGTCATTAGGATCAATCAAATATTATTTAATTTTAAGCCAAAGATATTTAATAATATATATAGAATGTGTCAATGAGTGTAAACATAAAAGTACTAACCTAAGATACCGGCATATTCCATATGCTATGTTTTAAGTATTAAACATTTTAAAATAGTCATTATGACTATATGGTACATTATTGGTTTGTGTTATATGTAGCTCTCGGCGTACTTGGTATTAGAACCAGTAAAATGATGTTTATGTAACTAAACAAAAATATAAAAACTATATATATAAAAAAATAGTACAAGTAAATATTAGTTCTCATTTGACATTTCTTAAAAAGAGGACCTGCGCACTCCTTGTCATTGGCACCCTCCTAACTATGCAGCAAGCCTTCCTTAAGTAAATATACTGTGATAGTTTACTCACAATGTGAGCGTACAGCATAGATTAAAACATATTTGAGTATTGACTTGCGTTTTTCATTATCCACCAACAATGACATATCATCGCCAAATTGAAAAACCTGGACCACTAGATAAGCAGTGTAAAACAATAGAAAATACTAGAATATGTTTTATCTATTTTCACTATCGTATATAAAGACCCTGTAAGTGACAAGCATAAATTATAGAGGTCAGCGTCATCTGTATCGTGTACACGGTATTATTACATTGAAAAACTAGAGCACCTAACAAATATATATATATATATATATATATATATATATATATATATATATATATATATATATATATATATATATATATATATATATATATATATATATATATATATATATATATATATATATACTGTGGTTGCCCCTATAATGAATTTTTTTGGAAACTAACCTTTATTGCTTTTTCCTGCTGTTCATATTCAAAATATTCATCGAATTAGTCAAAAAGTAGTTCTGTTCTCGTCTTATACATGCCCGTAGTAAGAGTAAGTTACATCGAAACAGACAGACATAGGGGAATTTAATTCTAATATAGTTTTCTCTAGTCATATGTTATTAATTACAAATTAGACCGACACCAAAAATTATGAATTAAAATTAGTTTAAACCAAAACAAATTGTTTAAAATGGATTTTGACAGTCCAGAAGTAATGAAAGATTTCCCTGGTTTGTACTCCTTAGAAAAGAAAAAGGGAAACGACAGCGAGTGTAAGTGATTTTTAGATAAGATAACACCTATTATTTACTTTTGTATTATTTTATTTAATCATAGATAACGATGAAACCGAAAAAAAAACGAAAAAAGACATGCTTATAGGTAAACGCAAGGAAAAAAAAGGACAAGAAGGACAAGGACAAGGGGTATGCAGCCCTAGAGGGGGAAAGCTCAGATGAAGCAAGGTATAATTTTTAAAACAAACATCAGTATAAATTATGTGCAAAATATAACATAAATATGAAACTATAGATACATTTTACGAAATTTATCCTAGGAATATTTTGTCCGTTTTCAGGGAATCAACTATGTCTACATAGCATATTGCATAAATCGACACACAATTCCTATAAAAAAGGATTATTTTTTTGAGTTATATTCATCTAAATGTCTCGATTGAACCTTGTGCTATTAGACAAATAGCCACAACATATTGAACAAAAAGCTCTCAAATACTTCAAATTTATTAAAAATTTCTTGAATAGCCCACAGTATTTGTGAGAAAATCCCTTATTTTAAGTAAATTTAAGCGGTTTATTGTTGTTTTACTGGAACTAGTGACTAACATGCTTTTGTCTCTTTTGTAGTCCATGTAAAACAAAAAAGTCCAAGGCATTTAAATTTACTAAGTCCAAAGATAAAGAGAAGGACAAAGAAAAGGATAAGGACAAACATAAAAAAAAAGGAGAAACTTCAAAGAAAAATCGATCTTATAAAACAGAAAAGCCTTTAAAAAGTAAAAAAGTATTTGGACCTACGAAACAGTATGTCAGTGGACCTACAGATCTTGCAGGTATGAAATGTGTTTGTTTCTTTGATCTCTATTTTCATTATTTTGTCCATCATTACAAAATATACACCATACATTTCAGATGCTCTTCCGATCTTTGGTGTAGACCTAAAGGAAGCTTGTAGGAGGGGGAGATGTCACGATGGACTTTCAATACCCTTACCAGTACGTGAATGCGTAGATTATGTACAAGCAGTGGGGCTAAATTTTGAAGGAGTCTACAAAATCAGTGGACCCAAAGCTAAGGTTTCTCAAATTAGAAAAATGTATAATAATCGACAAACGGTCAAGTTTAGCGATTATGATGTTCCAACTGCTACAAGTGTTTTAAAAACTTTCTTAAGGTGAAGAACAAGATTTTTCCAATAATATGTCATGAGTTTATCTTTTTTTTCGGTTTTTTAGAGATCTTCCAGAACCTATATTTACCAATGAGCTGCTAATAAGGTTTGAAGAAGCAGGTGCTATATTAAATTACAATACCAGAGAGAAACATCTTAGAACGTTAATAGAATCTCTACCATCATTAAACAGACTTCTACTTGGATGGTTAATAGTTCATTTACATAATGTAACTCTTAAAGTAAGTCAGCTATATCTATCTACAGCTACTTTAACCTATATCTGTCACTGAACTTATCTTCTGTTAATAAACATAAGGTACAAATACCAATACCTATTAGCACCAAAAATTTTATAGAAAATATTCAAATATTCAAATATCGGTACTAATATATGTGAATATATATATATATATATATATATATATATATATATATATATATATATATATATATATATATATATATATATATATATATGTACACACATACACATTACCATCAGAAAGTTATTTCAGACCCAAGACAACAAAAACACAGATAATATATATTTTTTAAATTTTAATGAATTATTTATTTATTTTCACATTATTTACAGTCTAAAAGATTAGAAAAATATTCATGATTTTCCAGGATTTTTCTCATCTATGTGACCTTTGTTTTTAATTACCGCTTTATAGAGTTTTGGCATTTGAGTTAGCAAAATTTCTTGATATCGTTCTTTTCGTATGATTCCTTCTATCCTAAAGATTTTTCCAACTTTACCGTTGCCAAAACAACCCCAAACCACTACTGAACCTCTCCCATGTTTTACTGTAGGCAACTGACAGGCTTCCAACATCTTCTCTCCAGCTGACCGCCGCACGTAAATTCGTCGATTTGAACCGAAAACTTCGAATTTAGATTCGTCGCTCCAAAGGAGGGAATTCCATTGTTCTGATGTCCAATTTTCATGTTCTCGGGCCTATTCTAATCGTTTACGTTTATTCACTTGCCTAAGAAGAGGTTTCCTCACTGCAACTCTCCCGTGTAATCCACCTTCTGCTAATCTGTCCTTCACGGTTGTCACGCTGATGGGGATGGGCCGCTCCAGGTTTACTTGAGCCGTGATTTCTGGTGCGGTTAGGCGGCGATTACGTTTGCTGGACACTCTTCAGAGGGAGTAGTTTTTCGAGGCTTTTCTGAACGTTTTTTAGTTGAGAATTCTATGTTCCGCAGAAAATTTTTTTACGATGTAGTCCACCGTGCTCCTTGGCATCCGCATATCACTCGCGATTTGTCGAGTCGAGTGACCATTTTGATGTCTCGCAGTTATCAGAGCCCGATTTTCAACGGAAACTTCTTTCGTTTTTGGTATTTTCACAAAACAATTGAGCCTGTATCAGTGACAAAGTACTGTTTGC